>CM035128.1:1939046-2514046 GCA_020205605.1 Panax ginseng
AAATTGTGAAGTAAAAGGGTGAGCACAACTAGCTCAAAAAAGAATATCATGACTAAAGATAATTAAATTATCAATAGCATTCATCAGTAATAAATTAGAGATTTAGAAGATATGGTAGATGATAAAATTTTTCAACCATAGTTAAGTGTTGAACGAAAGAATCCATTAGAAGAGTCAAATAGACCATAAAGTCTATTATCTTCTCCATGTTAAAAGTCCACCAACAGTGTTTTATCCATGTAACATCAATCAACAGTTCCTTTCCACAATCATATGAATAACTCATAATCATAATTGTAGTTCTAAATTCTCCATCTCATCTAGGAAACAGATAATTTTCATCACCTGTCTTTACCTAAAACATCAAAGATCATGGTTATACCAAATCACAATTCCTGTTCATAATCATGCTAATAAGTTCTTCTTTGCACTACATGCCAAAGATATTCAACAACCGGTCATCTTTGCACTACAGGCCAAAGATATTCAACAACAGATCATCTTTGCACTACGGGCCAAAGATATTCATCAATAATTCATCTTTGCACTACAGACCAAAGATATTAATATCTCAATGAAATACATAATCATTTAAGAATTTATATAAACCATAATTATAACCATGTTGATCAATTCACCTTTGCACTTAAACTAAAAATATTCAATTATAAATTCAATGGTCATGATCATACCAGTCAACAATTCATCTTTGCACTACTGGCCAAAGAGAACCCATAGTCACGATCATACCAATAATCTATCCATCTTTACACTTAAGTCAAAGAGAAATTTCATCACCGGATTATAAAAATGTTATATATGATAATAAAACAATACGATCAACAATCGCATTTTAATTTCAAGAAAGAAGATTCATAAATCAATGTTTTCATAACACCTTAATCCAAATATTATAAATCACTTAATACTCTCATAATCTAATATTATTAATACTACCACAATATTTTAATCATTTTTTAAACTTATAAAGAATGTATTTTAATTGTTTACACTTTACTAATTAATGCATTTAATCATACTAAAATGCCAAACTCATAAAATTTCATCACCAACAACCAAAATCCTCATCAAAAATCTGCATATACCTTATATAGGATTCCCAAGCCATAACATCCTATTTTCCAATTTTGTTACTTCACATAACATATTTAATTCATTTACTCATAACTAGTCTATTTTTATAAAAAATACCAAATCAGTCCCAAAAATATTTATTTTATGGGATTTAGCAAAATTTAGTCTCATATTGAACATATATTTTTCTTGGAATTTTTAAAATTTATTTACTATTTTTCATTTGGCCAAAACTGCCGAATATTTAGATATTTATCATAAATTATACTTTTGTCCAAAAATTTTGAAATTTACAGGATATACTGATATTATATAGATGTACTTTCAATAAAAATTTCACCAATTTTGGAGTTAACCACAAGGAGTTATAAGGGTTTACTTTTAAAATAGTCTTTTCTCATTAAATCTATAACTCATAATCTATACATCCAAAAATCGCCATTTTTGAACATAATCAAGGAAACTCATCAAATTATCATTTCAAAATTTTCTAGAATTTTTGAAGGTTCAGAAAAACTGAAAAACATAATAACCCTTAAAATCCCTTACAATCTCTTACCTCGAAAGAACAGTATTTCTGACCGGAATGTAAAGTCAAAGGAATCTTGCACTGAATAGCAACTATCAAAGTATCTAAATACTCACAAAATACGCTTGATAATATAGAGAGAGAAAGAGAGAAAGCTTATGTTTCTGGTGTGATTTTCAATTCTAACTTAACCCTCTATTTATATGAAAATATTAGCACGCCGAAGCAGACTTGACCTGCTACCTGATGTGTAAGACCTCAACTTATTATAAATAAAATTAAATTTCCTCCATTTATTATTTTGAAATAGTAAGGATTGATTTGATTAATGTGGATAGTTATGGGTAAAATACGCAAATATTTTAAATAAGCAAGTGGTTATAAAATATTCGTTTTGGTTGTGGAATATTCTTCTTGTCGGAGAATATTCAAATGCGATAATAACCTTTGTGTGGGCCCCATAACGAAAGCGATTGGATGAAGAAAAAAGACAAGTATAAGTTGTTTATAATTAACGGCGTAGTTGTTATCGTTAATACTGTTGGAATACTCGATGGTTAAAACACAGTAGCACACAGTATTGCACCAATTATTGATTCTTACGTAAGAATGCACAACTCAATAATTGTTACAGTAATTACTGTTCAGTATTTTATTTTATTGATTCAATAATTGATGCGTTGATATTTTATATTACTGTTGTTTCAATAATTGTAATTACACAGTATTTTTCATTATCGGATCAATAATTCATATTATTTGAATAATATTATTAGATAGCAATATTGGTAATGTCTAGAAAATTCTGTCTAAGGAGAGGTTAGGTCATTTAATTGCGCGCCAGTAAGGAGAAATCCTTATTGGAAAGCCCCCTCTTTCCTAGGAACTGTCTGATTGTCAGTATTGTAATTCTGTAATATTATTTGTGAATAATTAATTATTGATTTATATGATGAGAAAAATGTTGATTTTATGAGGATATAGATGGAGAAAATTTTTAATGTGACAATTGTTGAAAATTAATATTTTATCTTTTTCTAAAATAATTCATATATTATTATATTTTAATAATATAATAATGTTGATATTTTATAATGAATGTGGGATATATGAGTATATGAGAAGGAAGAGTATTTGTGTTGCAATAAATGTTAAAAACATGTTGGTGGACCCCATTTCTTGACTGAAATTTGATTATAGCTTGTGAAATCGTTCGTTTGTGGATTTCGGTCAATTTCTGTTTGGAATTTGGAAAAATTTTCTTCTGCAAATTTGTAGAGAATGGAATTTCTGTTTTAACATGAGGTTCGAATTTTTCTGACAAAAGGGCTATTTACTATGAATTATTGAAGTTCTGAAGTTTGGAAATAATTGATTTTTGGAAGTTTTAATTATTTTTAATATAAAAAACGTTTTTGTCGTTAATTGTGGGTCTTGCATGTGATGTAAATTGTTGAATTCAGCTGGTGGTGTGCGTAGGAAGAGTTGGAAAAAATATATTATTAATTTATTAAATTTTCTGCTTTGGTGTTCTAAGCATTTTCCTATAAATAGGGTGCTTAGGTTAGAATTGAAAATCACACCAGAAACTGAAGTTTTCTCTCTCTTTCTCTCTCGATATATTAAGCGTATTCTTGTGAGTATTTTAATACTTTGAGTGTTCTTTATCTGGTCAAAGTTCAAGTCATAGCCTTTATATCCTGTGTTTCAAACTAGAAGTACTATTCTTTCGAGGTAAGGGATGTTATTTTTTTTTTTTTCATATATGATATTATTTCCTTTAATATCATTATGCCTAAGTATTGATCTGAACTTTTAATTAAATTTGAAACTTTTTGTGTCGGGTTACTTATTCACGTGATACTGACCTTATTCACGAATCTGACCTTTATTCACGTAAAAATTAAATTTTTGTTTTTCGTCCAAAATATCTATTATGGATATTAGCTTTGATTGTATCCATGTTTTGATCATTCTTGAATTTTACTTCACTATGATTATTTATGAGGTATTTTTGAACATGGATAAATCGAAAAACGAATCCTTAATACTTATTCTTTTGTTTCACTGGATTCGTTTTCTTTAAAATATTTTTCATCATCCTCAGTCCTAAATGATGATATTATTGAATATCTTTGGCCTATAAAGCAAAGATTAATGATCTTATGATGAATATCTTTGGTAGTAGTGCAAAAGATGATCAGTGTTGAGATGAACACGTATCGATTAATGAATATCTTTGGCCTGTAGTGCAAAGATGAAAATTTGATTCAAGATGAATATTGATTGATGTTACAGGGATAAAATATTGATAATGGACTTTTAAATTCATAGATTATAGTATATTTCATTCTCTACGTAACTCTTCTATGAATTATTAATTTTTCTGCGAATATTGATCTAAAATTTGTTGTTTATTATATTCTCTCAGATTTTTTCCTGTTGAAGACTAATGATAATTTGTTTTATATTATCTTAGTCATAATATTCTTTACTGGGCTAGTTGAGCTCACCCTTTTCCTTTTTGTTTCATTTTTCTTCTCAGGAGGCGAGAATGTAATGAAAATCTTAGTCGGGTATGGAATGAAGGTTTTAGAAAGTCATTTTAGTAGTCCTCGCCATTTTTGTAAAATAATGTATCAGTAATTGTATTAAGGACTTATTTGGGTATGGATATTGTCTAGAACACAATATTTGTATTTAAACTCTCAGTTTATATGTTGTATTAATAAAGTTGAAGTTGTTTCTGTACCATGTTATTGACGACTCAAAATGGGTGATGTATACCTATTTTGGGGGCGTCACATGATGGTTTTACCTGTTACTATTGTCACCCACCATATTTGAATTAGAATTTCAGTACATTTCTTCACCAACCATAGGTGGGGCCCACTAAATTCTAGAATTTTCTACCAAAATCATTTATAAACCTAATTTCTGAATTAGTCACCTCTTAAAATTCATAACAAATCATACGTTCATTTTTAACGGTTCAAAATTTGTGGACATATACTCAACTTATATATGTATAACATATCCAAAAATCACAACGATCCAACGGTCGGATTAAAAATTAAAACTCATGCAATAGAGCTTTAAGAACACCGATTTGATCTTTTAATACCTCCAATCCGACAAAATACTGATAAAACTCCTCAACATTAATCCTTCAATTATAACCACATAAAATAAATAAATCCATCATTTATATCCACATCAAATAAATATTTCCTTATCAATAATTAATTATTCACAAATAATATTATAGAATCACAATTATGACAACCAGGCCATTCCCAGGAAAGAGGGGGCTTTCCAATAAGGATTTCTCCTTACTGGTGCGCAATTAGGTGACCAAACCTCTCCTTAGACAGAACTTTCTAGATATTGCCAATAATGTTATCTAATAATATTATTTAAATAATATGAATTATTGATATGATAATGGGAAATACTGTGCAGTGAAAATTATTGAAACACCAATAATATAAAATATCAACGCAACAGTTATTGAATCAATAAAATAAAATATTGAAAAGTAATTCTTTATAATAATTATTGAGTAGGTCTTTGCTACGTAAGAATCAATAATTCAAAAATCACCGTCGTCAATACCATCTTTCATCAGACAACTAAATCTCCACTTTCTGGGCTATGTGCAACTAAAAATACTGTGCAATAGCCCAGCCCGCCCGTCAAAATCTGGGCTATGGGCTTCATTTTTTCGGCCCACTAAAATCTGGGCCTTTTTGGCCCAACCTAATTTTGGTCCGGCCCAATGATGACCCGCCCGCGGGCGCCCGACCCGCCCGGTCATTTAAAAAATCCTATTCTTATTCTATTTTTTCTGCACTCTCTAACCGGCTTTGGCTAAGGCAATAAAGGCATAATAAAATAAAAGGCTTTTTTGAGATCAGATTCAGATCTAAAACTGAGAGCGAGAGACTAAGAGTCCTCAAAGAGACAACGACGAGTCGCCGACTGTGTAGTCCACGAATATCTAGACTGTCTAGACCTGGTAAAAACTATACTACTATCAGTCACTATATATCCAGAGAGAGAAAGAGAGAACGAGAGCCGAAAAGATCTGGCTCTTCATCACTCTCGGCCTCTCGCTCTTCAATTCTTCATCAACTGAAACAGTCAACCACACTTTCGCTCTTCATCAAATGAAACCTCGCATCGTGTAAGTTCTCAGAATCTCATTTCTCTCTAAAATTATTTCCTCATCTCTTTCGCTAACGAGTTTATTCGTTTCATGCTAGGCGGCTAATCTAGGACTTTCCCGAAAATCTGATTTCCGATCTATTCATAACAAAGTCTGGTGGCTTTAGATCGTGTGGGGTTTATCTGGATTTTGAAGTTATGATCTGCAGCGGCGGTTGCTTGGGGCTATTTGGGGTTTCAGATCTTGGTGGCTTTTCTGGGAATGGGTTTGTGGAAGAGGGATTCGTTGATCTGGTTTTGTTTATTCCTGTTCATTTTCTCCATAAACCAAATCTTGAACTGCTTCTTTTAATGTTCAGATTTGGAGTTTCATTACTGGTTCTGTGTTTGAAATATATTTTATCTAATCGGTTTTGTAATCTGTTCATGGTGCCATCTCAGTTTGATTTGGACTTTAATGTTGATTTATTTTTTAAATTTGGTTGATTTGGTGTTCTATTTTGTTGGGGGAAAATCTGTTTTAGTTTTATTTTGTTTGATTTGCTCTGATATTGGATGTCTTGCTAGTTATTATCTTTTGTGGATGATATTGGATGTCTTGCTAGTTATTATCTTTTTATGCTTGCCGGCGTTCATGGTGTTCGACGACCTTTCATTGCAGCTGTAATTGATTGTTCATGGTGTCTAGTTTTATGTTTGTAGTAATTGATTGTTCATTTACAGATTTTTTTAAAAATAAAAAATAAAAAAGCCCGCGGGCCGGGTCGGGCCGGCCCAACTCGGGCCACGGGCCGCTTAATTTTAGCTCATCAAAACCCGGACTATTTTAATTCGGCCCGTCAATAATCCGGCCTGTCGATAGTCCAATCGTTTAGGCCAATCCGACCCGTTTGTCAGGTCTAATTTAAATTGAGACACAGCCTTGCCAATTTGATAGTACAGTGACCCCACTAACAAATAGAAAGCAAGAAACACTAAAAATATGTCACTCAAAGACATCAAAATAAAACAAGCAACAATCACATCGGAGCTAAACATATAAAGTGATGAAATGAGGAGTCAAGCTATTTGAATGCATACAAACAGTTTTATGTTGGGGGCATTGTTAGCATAACCATGGAATTGGGTGGTCCTTATTTATCTTACTTAATCTCTTATAAACTATTTATCTTAATCCCTCCATTTCTCCTTTATCTTATTTATTTATTTATCTTATTTATCTTATTTATTTATTTAGGGGTGTTTGTTTAGAGTTGAATGGTTGAATCGATCAGTCATTCAATACGTTTATTTTGAATAAAAATCGTCTGAATGGTTAAATCGATCAAATTTTTAGACTGAATGACCAAGTGTAATTTTTTTGACTGAACGACTGCTGAATGAAGTATTTTATATTTAATTTTTAAAAAAATATTAACTATTATATTAAATAATATTAAATAAATTTACAACAATTTTAAATTTTTTCAGAGGGTAAAATAATAAAAATAAGTTATTAAGATGTTTCAGACATGTCAATTATTAAATAATTTTTTTCCTTCAGTATTTAAAATTTTGTTTCATTCAGTTCATTCAAATCACATAAACATTCAGAACTATTTCATTCAATTTTATCAAACACCCACTTAGTTCTCAAACTTAAACATCTTCATATTTTATCTTCTAAATTTAATAATGTTTCTATCCAATCCATCAGTTAAAACTTTAATTTCTAATTTTTAAAAGTTAGCAACGGAATATAAATCAGTTAGGCAATCATGTGGATTCACTAAACATTTCTTTCGAATTCAGTCGCTAAGTTTAAAAAATTTCATATTTTACCCTGTGAATTTAATAAAATTATCCTTTAATTTAAAATGTTAACTAAATCCATAATTAATTTGTGATTCAAACACTCCACCCAAGTAGTTGCCTTTGTAGACTTATTCATACAATAAAAATGGAATTGTGACGTGGAAGAGAGCCATTGGCCAAGAGTATATCTAATTATGAATTTACAAGTTAGTATGTAATTACAATAGGCTTTCCAAACTCCTCGTCAGCCGATGTAGACGTGGCCCGTGGGGTCACCCTCTTTTCTTCTTCCATTTGACAAAGTCGTTCTCAAGCAAGATATGCGAAAAGTATGTGCATCAATATAATGTTTCTGACGTTGCCTACCCAATCTTCCTCCTAATCAAGAGTTATAATGTTCTAACATTTTCTTTAGAGAAAGAATTTTATGTAAATTATGTGGGTTAAAATAATTTTTTTATAAATTTGAAGGATTAAATAGAAGGATAAAAAAAATTAATATAAAAAAGATAAAATAGGAATTATCGGGGCATTTTTGGAAAAGTTAAGAAGCTTCAAAAATTTATTTACACCAAAGGGAAAAGTCAAAAAGCTTCAAAATTTTATTTACATGAAAGGAGGGCATCCGATTTTATATATTAGGTAAAATTTAACTCTAATCTGTTATTAAAAAAGAATTTATTGAATTAATTTTTATTATATGTATTTTAAATAAATTTAACCCTGCTGTTTAACTCAATAGTTTAAGGGAGAACTTAGATCAACCGTAAAATTGAAGGTCTTAGTTCGACTCCTACTGACATTAAGAATAGAGGTCATGGACCGCAGGCGTAAGCCTGTTATTAAAAGCTTTGTTTGTTTAGGAGGAGAGACATAGTCTAGTCGTAAGGCTAGAAAACTCTTCTTTATCAAAATAAAAAAATTAAAGGTCAAAAAAATAAAGACTTTCAACGAAGTAACTTTGATAAGAGCTAGCATAAAGTCTAAAATGTAGGTGAAATAGTCACATAAAAGCAAACATAAAATAAATAAAATTTTTATGTAGATATAAAAATTAGACAATAAAATTAGATCCAAGTGTTAAGTTTGTAATATTCGTGTACATAATCATATTACGTCAAAGTAAAGCGGAAGCGTAAAAAACATATTTTAAAATTTTATAATTAAACCATATACCCGAATCATCATTTATGCATAATTATTAATTAGATGAAAAGAGATGAAAATTAAATTCATACCCTTGTAGAATTAGCTTCCTCGACTACAAGTTCACCTTCAATCATTTTCGCGTTCAACTTGAATCTACCGGACTTGATTTCTTACCTTGATCAACGTGATATGGGTGTTTGGCAAAATCTTAATTTTTTATTTTTATAGAAAATATCGTACTCTCCTAACTCTTTGAAATTGTTATTCACGTCTCTTGTGAAAACATCAACAACCATCACCCATAACTCCTCTTTATAGATGTAGGGAATTATTTAATTAATTAAATTAGTCTCCTAATTTTATTAGGAATATATAAGAGTACTTTTATTAATTAATTTCCAAACTCCTTTAGGAATTAAATAATAATAATAGTAATAATAATAATAAGACTTCTCATATTAATTTATATTTAATATTTTCAAAATATTAAATAATAAATATTAAGCTATTTGATTTATTCTATCATCATAGATTAAATTAAATAAACTTAATTTATTATTACGATTATGTCATTTACTTCTTAAATAAATATTCTTCCTTTTATAGTATGACCCTTTAGGTTCTCCATATTAAACCGGTTGTGAATAAATTAATTAGAACAATTCTAATATTATTTAAATAAATAAATTAAACTATTAATTCATTTAAATAAATAACATTTATTCTACAATAAGGATAAGCCTCCTCAGCGATTAACGACTTTTCAGATAACAATAGTTACCGTACAATTCAATCATTCCACCATATAATGTCCCAATTAAATATAAGACATAAAATTACTGTTAAGTCTTATTTTATTTAATTATATGTATTTCGATTCTCAAATGTACAACTCCAAATAATACAAATTAAATACTCTTTTAATTTCTAATTTTATTTTGCCTTGGTCAAGGACTACTGGGTTGTCATTTATCAAATCACATATATAGGACATTTATCTTATTTTACTAGAAGCGGTAGATTCTTTATTGATCATACATTATCTCCATGTACAACTTATTATATCCGAGCATACCTTTTGATATACCATAAGGGTCTTAAGGAATAGGTCAAAGTAGAACTCATCATACATAATATACTATGATCGATGGTCTCAAGTCCAAGGATCAGTACTTGTACTACTATATATTGACAAATAAGTAAAAATTCATTACGTATTCATAGCGAGCCATGTTCAGTGTACTTATTCCCCAATAAGTATTTACATACTTGTTTTAGTGCCTCCACACAAATGATCATGAGATCAATCATCCTCATCCAATAAGCAAGTAACGTATGTACCAATCTATCTATATTCATTAATCCTCAATTTAGTAATCCAACGATTGAGAACTATTTTAGTTTTAAGCTTTTTAAGAATTTAGATCTCATTAGAATGATCATCACAATTATTCTAAAAGCATTGCTTAAAACTATGGGTTTATCACATATTATAAAGCAGCATTATGTAGATAATTAAAAACCTTTAATAAATTAATATTTTTTATTAATAAATGAATAAAATTATTACAAAATATATGTTTTATCATCAAACATGATTAATTTATGTGTATACTATTTTCAATAAATGAATTTAAATTTTACTTGTTTATATTTATTTTTTATTATTATTATTTGAAGAGGTTAGTAAATGTATACTGTAGCGGTTAGAAATAAAACTGTTCTTGTATTAGGTTTTATATCCAAGCAAAAGCAAGAGTCAGGCCGGCTGATTATTATCCAACATTTGGATTTATCATTAATAATATCATTATTATATGGCCATTATTCTCCCTTGTCATTCACTTATTTAATTGACAGTACTCTCTCAATCTTAAATTAGAGATATATAATGTACTTTAAAATAATAATAAGAAAAGTTTTTTTTAAAAAAACATATTTATAATTTTAATCAAAAATATAGTATTAGTTAATATGATAATACTCAATTTATATTTATAATTAGTACGAATATGAGGAACTTTATGTAACCTAAAATTCTAAAACTAAAAACGTTTATCATATCTTGGATCGAAAATATATGTATAAACACACATGCATATAGAAATAACAATTCTGAGCAGGTGATACTTACAAAGAGACTAGTTGTTTGCCTTGTTGACAATTAATTAAATACATGAATCAAAAGAAATTATATATTTATATTCGTCAATGTTCCATCCGTCCTAAAGGAAGATCGAGTCATCTTTAAATATATTACTTAAAAAATAATAACTCTTTTATCCAAAGAGTATTAGTTGTTATGTGACAGAAATATTAATAAATAGAAAAAATGTTAGTCATATTTAGTTAAAAGAATGTTACGGGCGTAGAGTTGAAGCTATATAAGAATGAGAAATGGTTAGTATGAAGTTTATTTTTGGGTAAGTTGGTCAATTGGCCAATAGAGTCTTGAGTTAAATCGAATTTTATTGATCGATTGGGGTTAAAAAAAAAAACTTGAAGAATGTAGTGATATTGTGAAAGGAGAAGAAACCGATTTAGAGGGAGAAAATAATAAAAGAAACACGTACAACTCATTTTATTATAATCAAACATTATAATTAATCACACATTTAACTATAATATTTAACCAACTATGATTAACATATTCTTATATTTACTAATACCCTTACTACATCACAATTCATCAAAGGCTAGCTAGGCTAGCGTACAACTTGTCATCCTTCAATATATATCGAACCTAACGGCGATGGTTATGGATTTACCAGCCAGCGGCGCTCGAGGAGGAAGGGCAGGGTGGGCTTGATGTATATCGCACCAAAAAAATTTGGATTTTCTCAGCACAACCTCATAATTTTTCTTGGCAATGTACATGTTTGATGAAATGCTCAAGAGACTTGATGGTGAAATTGTCTTTCCATTTTAATGCTTCAGATGGAGGATGTCATTTATTATGGTTAGGATTGGGTTGAAAGAATTATGGATCATTACATGTATATATACTATGTAACTAATTAAAATGACAAAACATATTCAAAATTAAGTGTACGTTGAAGGCCAATGATTGTCAAAGTAAAATATATGATGATGATGATGATGATGATTTAGTTGGGTCAGTCACCCATGTATGTATGTATCTTTCAGTACTACTGCGCATCGAAAGCGAAACAAAGGATGATCACCTTGAATTAGAAGACCAAACATGCATTATAAAAGTGGCACTCCTTGAAGATATATGAGTTATTTAAGCTTAGCCTCCACCAAAATAAGTAAATGATTATCTTAATGAATATTATTGATACTCAAAAGGATAGATAATATTATAAGTATATATGTCACTTATTTTTGTTTTGAATATGCATGGTAATTAATGGACAGCAATAAAGATTTAAGTTTTAAAAAGAAAAAATAAATTAAGCATAGTGCCTAGTCATACTATATTTAATAATTATCTTAACTAAAATTAAATAACTTTACGTCTATGAATCTAATATTTCATTTATGCATTGCATGTTTTCATTAATTTATTATCCCGACTTAATTTTATATCCTCATTTCTCTTCAGAAAAAAAGCGGATAATATATAGATTGAATCATGCATATATATACATCACAGTACCCTTCAATTAACAAGACTTTAATTTCTTGTATAAGACGTAAACCTAGAGAAATTAATATATATATATAAACGATGATGACTATATATGATGTTTTAAATCACCTAATATTCTTTAATTGGTCAAGAAACTAATTTAATTTAGGGAGTTGCAACTAAACTTGAACTATGTTTATGTACCTAAAAATATTGGTTAATCAAACCAAGAAATCCATTTTTTCGTATTTAACATATTCATAATTAAATATATGAAAATCAAAACTCAGTGGTTCACCCACACCAGATTCATAAACACCCATCAAAAGTCAGAATCTTCCTAACTTTCTCAGCCTTTTTCTTGTTCATCGATTTTACCTAAAACTAAGTTTACAAATTATTATTTTATTCCATACAAAAAAAAATAAAAAATATATATACATATTGTAATTTATATTAGTCAATTAAGCTTCATCAATAACTAGCTAGTCCCCAAAGGCTCCAGTCCCGAAATAACTGACCATGTTTCCGTTTTTCAGTTATAACACCTTTCTCATCATAATCTCTCTCCTGCTTTTCCTCCCTTCATCCTTTCCCGCCAGAACCTTACCCGACCCTTTAACGGAATTAACCGTCGACCTCCAGAACGCCACGTGGCACAACTTCCTCAAATTCGTCGACGCCGGAAAAGGCAGCCAGCTCGCCGGCATGTCGGAGCTCAAGGAATACTTCCAGCGTTTCGGATATCTCCCGATTCCCGATACGAATTTCACTGACATGTTCGACGAAAACTTCGAATCGGCCGTGTTAACGTACCAAAAAAAGCTCGGGTTAACCGCAACGGGAAGGCTAGACTCCGACACCATGCAACAAATCATGTCTCCTAGGTGCGGTATTAGCGATACGGATCATAAATTACACGTGACGCAACACTTTGCTTATTTTTACGGCGAGCCGAGGTGGGTTAAATCGGCTCCGTTGATGCTAACTTATGCCTTTTCGCCCCAAAACATGATTGACTACATACCGTTATCTGAGATAAAGCCCGTTTTTCAACGTGCTTTTTCGCGGTGGGCGTCTGTTATACCGGTAAATTTCACCGAGGCGAAAAAGTATGACTCGGCCGATATTAAAATAGCGTTTTACCGCGGCGATCACGGCGACGGGGAGGCGTTTGACGGCGTGCTTGGTGTGTTGGCACATGCTTTTTCACCGGAGAACGGGAGATTCCACCTTGATGGAGCTGAAACGTGGGCCGTTGATTTTAAGGAGGAGAAGTCAAAGTTGGCCGTTGATTTGGAATCCGTGGCGACCCATGAGATTGGGCATATACTTGGGCTGGCTCACACTTCGGTGAAAGAAGCGGTGATGTACCCGAGTTTGAGTCCGAGGACAAAGAAAGTGGACCTGAAGCTTGATGACGTGGAAGGGATCCAGGCTTTGTACGGGTCAAACCCGAATTTCAAGTATAATTCTTTGTTGGAGTCTGATATTTCTTCAAGCTGGGGAATTGGGTTGGAAAGAAGGGTTTCTAATTGGGTCAATTCTTTATTCATGGTGATGTTGATATTATTCTACTTGTGTTTGTGATATTGTTTTTTATTTTTCTTTCTTTTTTTTCCTGTGTCCATTTTTAATACTTATACATACTCAAATTGTTTGTGTTTTAGTTTTAGTTTTAGTTTTAGAATGTAAAATTATTTAGTTATATAGAAGAAGTAAAGGAATGATTCTTTAACTTTAGAAGTCCATGTTTAGAACACCCTTTAGTTTGTTGTAAGAAAAACATTCTATTCTCTTCGGAAAGAAAGAAATATTTGTGTATTTTTTTAGTTTTTCTAAATCTTTTAAATCTTCGACTTACGTGCAGGTAAAAATTATTTTGTTAATTATATTTTCAGTGTCACGCCAAATATTTAAAGAGTTATATTTTCAAGTTTATTTTTTTTGATATTTTAACAAAAATTGTAATAACATAATTACTCCTATGAAAAAAGCTTGAGAAAGGGTGGTCATTTGAAATCGAAAGCTTTTGTGAAAATATATCTCTAAAATTCATTTTCCTTGAAATATAATGGAAGTGAAATGTAAAACTCTAATGGGCCAATGCTGGTCACCAATAAGCCTTGACTTGACTGCCCACTGTGAGCAGAATGGGAAATTGCAAATAATAATTATCTTAACAATTTGCTGCAAACTCAGTTACCCACAAGCAGCTAAAGCGGCGACAAAAGCCTTGCAAAACTCCCCACAGTGTACGTATGCTGCAGAAATTAAAGAATTCCAAGAAACTACACTTGAGAATTTCAACAAACAAATCGTGGGTTCGATCTTTTGGCTTACTCAAATTTCACATAGAAGTTGATCAGAGCAGTGGAGACGCTGAAACCAAACCCAGATTGCAATATGTAGCAGTGACCCAAGCTGGCACGTGCATGGATTAAGTAAGACCAGACCAGACCAGACCAGACCATAACCATTACCTTTAATTTGGCTGATTCTTATTAAGCCTATTCATCCATATGCAATAATCTACAATATTAATCCAATGATGAATTTATTTATTTTTTTAAATCCCATGAATTCAATTTAAAAAGTGGTAATAGATTGAATATTTTATTTTTCTCTTTTTCGTTTTTACGTGTATGAAAGGCTTGCATGCATAGAATGCATTTAGACATAGTTTTTTAAATAAATAATAATAATAATTTAGTTATTTAAGTCTAATATTAAAACGCTCATAAATACTACGCATTTCTTTATATTTAAAATTAAAATTAAAATTAAAAAAAGAACACAACAAGACCCTTTCTTTTAGGAGGAGAAGACTGGTAGAAAGAATTTGTGGCTTTATACACATTTCATGAAATATAGAGGGCAGAAATTTCAATAGACCCTTTTGGAGAAAGTGGAAGAAATTAACAAGGTAAGAAAAGAAGAAGAAGAAGAAGAAGAAGAAGAAGACAGAATTCAATAAATGGCCAATTAAGCCACTTTCACACACACAAGAGAGAGAGGGAGAGAGAAGGGGATTTTTGGATTGGAATTACATGCATGTAGGAGAAGGGTCTATTATTGGGAGAAAATTAAGGAGGGAAGAAATTAAGGAGAGATTTCCTTTAATTAATTTCACAAAGCAATTAAAGAATCTCTCTTGGCTGGGGAATTAATTAAAATGATTGGAATGAGAAAAAGACAAGCTCTTGAAGATTTTGCAATAATAGGAGGATTAATAGCAATGCAATTTGTGTATGCAGGAAACAATTTAGTGCTAAGTTTTCTCATGTCTTTAGGCTTCCATCCTTCTTCCTTAATCATCATCTCCACCTTTGCCACCTTCATTATTCTCTCTCCTCTGGCTTTTATTTTTGAAAGGTACAATATAGTTTCTCTCTCTCTCTCTCTCCATCAACTTGAAGGTTTGATATATATTTTCTTGTGTTGCAGGGTTAAATGGCCTAATAGATTTGGTTCAAAGTTATTGTTCCAACTGGTTTTGATTTCATTTGGAGGGTGAGTAAATTAAAAAAATTCTTCCTTTATTTTTCATTAAAATGATTAGAATCAAGCTAAGATAAATCACCAACATGGAAAAAAAAAACAATTTTTACCCGGTAAAGATCTGTCCTTTAACCTGCTGTTAAAATCAATCTATATATTTTTATTTTTTTGTGGGCAACAAATTATGATGTTTTTTTTCTTCTTTTTTCCATTCTTTTTAGGGATTCTATAGACCCAAATATACAATCATCTGGACTTGAATTTGTTCCCTTCCTGCTTTACTCAATTATTATTGGGGTTTCTTTATGATTTGTTAGAAAATCTTGGAAAGTCTATGCAACATTTTCAGTTCCATGCCAATATTACCATAACTGTTTTTTAGTGGAACAAATTACCAGTCAACTATAAAGATAAAAGTGTTGAAGTTTTAATAGGTCCTAAGACCACATCAGTTTAAAACAAGCATTATGTGACCAATAACTTGTGTTTTTTCTTCAGGGTAACCTTATTTCAGTCTTTGTTACTTAAAGGGATTCATCTAACTTCCCCATCAATGGCAACAGCTATGCCAAACCTTGCTCCAGGCCTCATCTTTATTATTGCTTGGGCGTTTAGGTACAGGGTTTTCACTTCTACTTTAGACGTTGAAGAAGTAATCCAAAAATTTAAAGGCAGTTTAACTTAAATACAACTATACAAGGAACATCTATTTACCTGCCTCGACTAACCCTACTTTCGAATAAGTTTTAGTTTTAGTTTTAAAAATGCTTTTTCAATATTATCTTGATGCTGTAATTTAAATATTTCATGCAGGTTAGAGAATGTAAATTTAAATTGCATACACAGCAGAGTCAAAATTTTAGGTACATTGTTGTGTGTCATTGGCGCGGTTGCAATGAGCATTTCACAGAGTACAAGACACATGCACTTGGTACACGAGGCTAACTCTCCACCTTCACCGGCTGTTCATAGTTTCCTCGATAAAGAAAAAGTTGTTGGTTGCATTTATCTCATGGCAGCAGTATTTGTTTTATCAAGCGTAGTTGTCTTGCAGGTATCTTGAAAACCTTAGTCCGTGTATATATGTAGTCATGTAGAAGGGGCTTCTCTACTAGTTCATTATTTCGGGGGAGAAATTTTGAAATTTTGTTTCTCATGATCTGTAGGCTACAACATTGAGCGACTTTCCGGCACCAATAACCTTCTGTGCAATAACATCTTTTATAGGGTTGATATTAACTGTTGTTGTAGAATTGTTTCTAAATCATCATTTGACTAGTGGTTGGCCCTTGTTGAGTGTCAAAGACTTGATTGGCTATTCTCTACTGGTACAACCTGCAACTTCCTTTCTAATTAGCTACTGCATTTCATTTGATTTCGTTTACATATTGTTGTTGTTATTGTCTTATGGAGAAGACGAAAGAGGGGGGAGGAGGGAGTAGTGCTAGTTTCTAATCTCTTAAAAGAAAGGAGAAAGATTTTCTCTGATAACTTAATCAGAAATAACCCGAGTACATGCATAAAAGGGTGGGATCCAGAAAGAAACTTGCATCAGAGAATGATGGCCTAATTATTATTTATCATTCTTATGACAAAAATTCAGAAATAATTAACTTTAGCTTCTACAGTCGGGTATAATTAGTGGAGCATGTGTAACCTTCAACGCGTGGGCAATGGAGAAAAGAGGGCCAGTGCTGGTATCCATGTTTAGTCCCATTAGTGCTGTCATCTCAGTCATCGCCTCTGCTATCGTAGGAGACTCTGTTACTCTTGGAAGGTACTTTTCATAAACTAATCTCGCATAGTGAACTAGCGAAGCCAACTTAAATATCACAATTCTTGTATGACTTGTTATCTTTATTCTTTCAGCCTTACTGGTATGCTCCTCATGTTCATTGGCCTCTACTTCGTGCTATGGGCTAAAGGGAAGGAAAAATATTCCATCGGAGATGACCTCATCTCAGAAAGTGAGTACTATGTCGAGGAGCCTCTTCTGTGCTAATATTTTAGACTTTTTAAGTTGTGTTGTTTCTTGTAATTAGTTAGGCATAGGAAATACTAGGAAGGATGAAAAAAAGGTACAAAACCTTAGTACAGACAGACAAACTAGATGTATATACCTATACATGTATATATAGTTTTTGTGACATAGAAACTAATATAATGTGCCATTCTTGCTCGATTAGAACTTATCAAACCGAATCAATGGAGTAATAGTTATAATGAAGCTCTGTAGCCTGCTCCATCTGATTGACTTTCATGCAGATCTCCTCAAATGATCACGATTACGCAAGGAAGAAGTATAAACCAGTACTGCAGAAAATTATAAAACTCCAATAGGTTAAATATTGATCATTGGGAACAAGTGGAAGATGAGGCCTATTAAGCCAGCCAGCCAGCTACCTCCCTCCTTGATAGTTTGTAAAACTAGAACATAGGGGTAAACTTATTATCCAATCTAGACCATGTGTTAATTGGCTTAACCAAAATCTTGTAGCCAACTTGTATGGGACACAATTAACTAAGATCTCTCACTAGGTTATCTCAATGTAAACTTTCATTTGTAAGCATTTTATCTATAACTAATGTATCAATTATGTGAATGAAGATATCAAAGTTTAAGGCCAGAACAACTGTGAATTGTGAGCATTTTTGAGTCAGAACTGTAGTTGAACTATGTGCATTCTTTCATTTGTAAGCATTTTATATAAACCCTATTATGCATGATTTTTTTTTTCCCAATGCTGAAATGTCCAAAGGTTAACTCAATTCAGACAGCTGGAAATTCGAACCTTCGAGCTTTTCTCCTTCTCAAAAATTCTCTAGCTTTCGAACAGAACAGTCTTATTACAATCAATCATATGAGAAGCAACAAGTATTAAAATAAAGAAATTGCAATAGAAACGTGACAAACAACATAAAATTCTGGGTGAATGAAGATATCAAAGTTTAAAGGCCAGAACAACTGTTTCTTTGTGAATTGTGAGCATGCAACAGTCAGAACTGTAGTTGAACTATGTGCATTCTTTCATTTGTAAGCATTTTATATAAACCCTATTATGCATGATTTTTTTTGCTGAAATATTAACTCAATTCAGAGTTGGGAACAGAACAGTCTTATTACAATCAATCATATGAGAAGCAACAAGTATTAAAATAAAGAAATTGCAATAGAAACGTGACAAACAACATAAAATTCTATCAAAATGTGTTGTTAAAAGGCAACTAAAACAGAGGGACAGAACATGAGCTTTCTTTGGTGTGCCTTTTGTTGCCCTCGACTAAAAGAAAGTTCAGGGCACTTCAAATCAAATCCGAACAAAAACCATTTTGATCATTTTGTTCAGTCATTTTCTTCCGCATTCTCAACCTATATATATATATATATATATATATATATTATATATATATATATATACGGAATTCTTGTGCCCTTACTACCATCGACATATCCCCGATTTGGTGGGTTCTGGCAAGCAAATGGAGCTTATTCCTTTGCTTTTGCTCGCTTTATACATAATCCCATCCATTAATGCATGGCGGATATTTTGGTCGTTTGTACTATATCATCATTCTAAGTCAAAGTAATAGATATTAAGTGGCCGATGGGTCGATCATGAGCAAGCCAATTCACTAGGGATTAAATAAAAACTAATACGATGGTTGGGCCCCAACGAACCCCATATAACTCTTGGAGGCTAATGAAGGCTTCTCTCTTGAAGAGCCTTTCCAGGCCCCTACCTCCGACTCCACTTTTACCCCCTTGAATGATGAGCACAGAAGCCAAGCGAGCCTTTCATTCTGAAGAAGTCCTCCAAACCTCATTAGGAAGAAAGAAGAATTTGCTAAAAGGGCAGAACTACCCTCACGAGATAGATCTGAAAGCGGCAGGAGAGTTCTTTAAAGTAAACCCACAATCAGCTCCTCCAATGACCTGTTACCACCTAGAACCGGCCCCAATAAAGAGTCTTGACATACCTCTACAATCGATGAAAGTCCTTCGTGCCAAAAATTAAGATAAAAATAATTCCCCACTTGCGTAGAAGAACTCATCCTCGACTTCAACAATTGATCCCCCAATAAAAACACAAACACTGATCTTTGAAATTTGGTCGAAGCAGAGGCCCTCATTCCCGAAAAAACAACCTTCGGACGACCGGCCCGGAGTTCAACCTCATCCTTCTTGACTTGAGCCTATACTGCTCGATCTCCTTCCCCAAATGCATGCGGATCCTAGCCGATTCGCGGTCAACTGATCGAGGCCTTTCTCCTCCAGAGACACGCTCTAAATTTCAGACAGGATGCCATGGGCTCGCCTAACTATATGTAGCCCATTTAACGCCAACTTTCTCTTTCAACTCGCTCGAGGCCTTCGTTGACGAGGCCCAGACCACCGATTCGAAACGAGACGAATGGGGACTTCTAACATGAAGGTAAATAGCTCCCCTCCCTTTCTATCAATAATAAAGTTCATCTCTAACCACTAGAAGAAGAAAAAAATGTGGACAGAGTCAAAAGTCACACTACATATTTGCGAATATATATATATATATATATATATATATATATATATATATATATATATCATGATCAAGAAATAAAGCAGATGCAAGTATTTTAAATGACAAATTAAGGAATTGGATATTTTATACAAGTGAAACTCATTTTATATTAAGCTCAAGAGACTAACAAACAGCTGGTCAAGCAAATGGTGGGTGCGTACGGTCCCTGATTATCATCATGCATTTCTCTCTCCCTCTCATCGAACCAAATATTCTCGTCAAATTTGATCCTAGTATGGTCGGTCGGTCGGTCGGTCTTCCGTACAATTGTATTTCCTTTGACCCCAAGGTTTGAGAGGCGGCATTACCATTTACCACCACAAATTAGTAGAAATAGTCTCTCCACCATTACTTCATAGTTTTATCTTTTTCCACTTGTCACACTCTCACTCTCACTCACACACACACACACACACACACACACACTCTCTCTCTCTCTCTAATTTTGTTCTATCCATAACCAACTAACTGAACTAAAAACCAGGACTCCATCCCTGAGTCCGTACGAAAGGACAATGCACAACAACTTACTATTAACCACTATATATAGTCACTGCATACCCTTTTCTTCTGGTGTGTAATTTTATTTATTAATTCTTCTTCTTCTTCTTCAATTTAAATATATTTTTTGCTTACAATTATACGCATAAATGGCAATGGTGGAAGATGGTGATCACAAAAAGCCAAGTGCAATATTGCACTATTGTAAGATATGCAATAGGGGATTTGGTTGCGGTGGAGCTCTAGGGGGACACATGAGAGCCCATAACATAGCCGAGGTCATTGATCGGATTCATGAACCACAACCGGCAATGATGTCCGAATCCAACAACAACAACAAGCATTCTTATTTTCTCCGAACAACATCAAACCGGTTCACAAATTTCCGGTCGTTGCCACCCGATGGAGAGGATGAAAAAGTATCACCTATTTCGTCGTCGTCCGTTTCAGAAGCTGAAGAAGGAGGCAAAAGGGCTTACATTTGGAAGTCAATTAGAGGCAAATACGAGGACGAAATGTTTGAAGATTTTGGAGTTTCGAGGGAAGAAGAAGATCTAGCCAATTTTTTGGTAAGATTGTCAAATAATTCTATTCATAATGAGGTACCAAAAGGGTTGTTCCAATGTAAGGCTTGTAAAAAAGTGTTTAATTCCCACCAAGCCTTGGGAGGGCATAGAGCTAGTCACAAAAAGGTTAAGGGGTGTTATGCTGCTAGGCTTGACAACGATATTATTGATGAAGATTCCATTAGCCACCACGAATTCCCACTGCCTCTGGAATTCGATAACACTCATAATTCTTCTACTCCTACGCTGAATCTGGATCATAATAATAATAATACTAATCAGGTGTCAAAGAGGAAGTCGAAGCAGCACGAATGCTCCATATGTCATCGAGTTTATTCATCAGGACAAGCCTTAGGGGGGCACAAGAGGTGTCATTGGCTCCAAAACGACACGGCTTTCATTCCAAATTTTGGTGATCAATTCCATTACAAAAATAAGCCCAAGCCTAAATTGCTTGATCTTAACCTTCCTCCTCTGTTCAACGAAAATTCTACAAAAAATTATTTGCCACCAAAGAGAAATAATACTGAAGATTCGGATGAAAAACAAGAAAATGTAGAAAATAGTATGACATTTTCATTGCATGCTGCTTATAGTAATGGGGAAGAAGAGGGTAGGGACAAGAAGCTGGCAAAACTGAGTAATGCGAGGGAAATGGAGTTGGATGGAGGCCCGTGGTTGCAGGTGGGGCTTGCTTCAACTGCTACAGATTGAAATGGACTTTATAAACTGTAACTAATTTACTTCATTTATATAGCTGCCCTTTTATTTGTTTAATTTTTTATTCGTAATTGTAATTGATTCTTATATCTAAAAACATGACACTCAAATGTCATTCAATTAAGTGAGTTAATTTTGTTGGTCGATGACTCATTAAAATTAGTTCGAGGTGAGTTAAGGACTAGTTATGGAGGTTCGCTTTGTGGAACGTTTCACTTCTTTGTCTTCTTAAATCACGTATTACTTCTTCGTTTATTTTTCCGGTATAAATCATTTGATACTAAATTAAAAAAGGTAAAAATAATATCCTAAAATTAAGAAATTAATATAGAAATGATTTCATGAGTTTACAACTCAGTTTAAATATAAAATGAAAAGGTCCACCAACTAATTAATTCAGTATAACTTAGTAAATCGTATTTAAAATTTTAATATATTTATAAAATAATAATTCATGATTTATTTAATTATTTAACACAAAATTTTCAAAATTTGTTAATAATAATACATTAAAATTATAATAAGTAATAAACAATACCACATACTTTAGTATGTATGGATAATAAGTTATTTAATTAAACTAAACATGTCGACAAACCAAAAAAATTCAAAAAATTATTAAATAAATATAAATTATGTGACTAATAAGGATATTTATGTCTCATTTATTAAATATAAAGGATATTATTGTTTAAATAAAAAATTTAAGATGACTATTATGTGGTAATCTCATATTACTACTTATTTATTAGTAATCTGATTAACATAAATCTTAATACTTAATCGTGTATCTGATTAATGAGAATGTAAGATTATAACAATTAACAAACATGATTTATTAAGATGACTAACCACGTTAGTATTTAAGATGATCATTTTAGATTTTAGATGATTTATAACAAATTACTCCCAAGGTTACAAATCTCACACAATTAGACTAAAAAATAATGAATAGTTTCATGAGAAAAATACATATTTCATATAAAAAAATACTAATTTTCAAGAAAAATAATAATCACACATGTATGTAAATTTGTAGTTTGTACTCGATTTTTTATTGTGTAGTGAATTAGTACTTTTTGACTTGCAATAATATATATATATAGTAAAAGAAAACTGAAGCATTTATGATTTATCACAAGTTTTATTCGCCATTTCTTTTAATCAAATAAGCAATAATATTAAAATTATTTAATATTTTCAGAACAAATATTGTTGGGGCCTGATTTTTTGGGTCTGGACCGTTCGATGGGGCCTTAGGACACGTGGATGATTGTTTCTCATGTGGATGTATATTTCTGTCGGGGGCTTGACTTTTAAAGAATATATAGTCCTTATCTTGCTCAACTCTTACGTTCTGTTTTTGAGTTTTAAAATGGACAAAAAAAAAGAAAATAGACAAAAAAATAAGTTTTTTTTCAATTTTTTATGTTTCTGAGTTTTTTAATAAATAGAAAAGAAAATAAATTGATAGAAAACTTGAAACTTTTCCTAAAAATTTTCGTTCCAAAAAAATATTGATTTGAATAAAAAAAATTGAATAAAATAATATTTTATAATTTTCATATTATCCTCAACTTTTAATATAATAAATTTTAAATTACAACGCATATCCTCAATTTTAAAATTTCTATTATTTTCTATTAAAAACTTAGAAACAACACAAAGGAAAACTTCAAGTTTTTTATTCTTTTCTTTTCTGTTCTAATTTAAGTTTTCTATTTATTTTTTTTCTGTTCAAAACTCAGAAACAGAGTGTTAAGAAACAATTGGTATTAATTTCGACTTCATTTTTTTGAGAGATTGACTTCTATTCGGATACGATAATTACCATGATAAGTAGTTTTATTCAAATTCAAAGACGGGACGATAAAGATGTGTGATCAACTATAAATATATTAATAAATTATATTTTGATAGTAAAACACTAAGTCTCCATTATTAATATATTTTATAATTTGTATTTATTCTCCGGCTGCCGAGATGGTAGTTATCTTTCTGGTGGACGAATTTTGACGTTAAAAAATATTAATAAGATTGGATATAATTAAAGTCCTAACACTCTAAAATTATCCGATGCAGATAGTGATGAGATTGCATATTTAAAATTTACAAAACTCTATTCATAGTAGGAAATTAATTTATATATTGATAAATTTCTTGTCAAATTTAGATTGTATGAGATTTAAGAGAGAAAATAAAATAATAATATAAATTACTTCTTGATTATTTTTCATTTTATATACTTACCATATATATATATATTCATACGTCGACATAAATTTGGTTGTAGAAGTAAAAATATTGTAGTTAAATAGAACGAAAAAACAAAAAACCAAACCTTGTGGTGCGTTGTTGAGACTTTTGATGCGCGAAATCGAGGGCTTGTCTCTGCTAATACACTCTTTCTCTCTCTAAAATTATAGTCGTACATAGATAGATAGATAGATAGATAGATAGATATAGTAACTCTTTCCAAATTGTTGTTATGATCCGTAATTTTATTTTGGGTATTTGGTTTGCTCATCATTCTGTCGCGATGAATCAAAACAAAGTTTTCGGTTTTCAGGTAACATTTTGTTTGGTTCTGTTATAGAATTTGTGATATCTGAAAAACCCTAGATCTTGCGTGTTTTGCGCTTCGGTTTTTGCGATTTGCATTTGTTGGAGTGAATCAGGGGTTTTACGACTTGGATCTCGAGTTTTTGTGAAGATAATAGCTCCAATTTCGACGTCGCGGATTGTCAAAGTTTGGATTTTGCGTGCTGGATTGCGAGGGATCGTTGGGATTTGGGTTTGTGTCGATGGCTTCGAGTCCTCCATTTCAGTTGGAGGATCAGACCGACGAGGATTTCTTTGATAAGTTAGTGAACGATGATGATGATGATTTTAATGCCCCTTCATCATCTTCAGTTCCCAATTTAGGATATGAAAATGATTCGGACGAGGCAAATGCCTTTGCCAATTTGAGTATAGGAGATGATTCTGGTGGTAAAAATGGGAGTGAAGCTATTGATGGAGATGTTCAAACTGCATCGGCGGGGGTGCATGAAGAAGAGAAGAGTAGTTCGTTAGTGTCATCTAATCCAATTGGGTATGATAACAGCCTTATAGGGACAGAGTTGGTGTCAGATTTGACTGCAACCAAGAGTGGTCTGAATTCTGATAATGTCATTGAATCAAATAATGGCACGATAGGGGCAGGGTTGGTGTCAGATTTGGCTGTAAGCAATAGTAGAGGATCTGGAGGTTCAGGTGTTAAGGAGGTGCAATGGAGTGCATTTAATTCGGATTCGTTGCAGAACGGTGGTAATGGGTTTGGGTCATACTCGGATATTTTTGGGGAATTTGGAGATGGTGAGAATGCTGGGGACAATTTGAATAGTGAATCAAACTCTTTATCTGGGTTTGTAGAACATAAATCTGTCTATTTGGATAATGCTCATAATTACTCGCAACATCAAGAGAGCCAGATTTATGGTGCTCAACCCGAGCATAGTGAAGATGTGCAGGATTTGAATAGCAGTCAGTACTGGGAGAATCTGTATCCAGGGTGGAAGTATGACCAGAACACTGGGCAGTGGTATCAAGTCGATGGTTATGATGCAACTGTAAATGTACTAGGGAGCTTTGACAGGGCTCTTAGCAATGAGAAATCAGAGGTTTCTTATTTGCAGCAAAATTCTCAGTCTTCTGTCGGGACTATACCTCAGAGTGGCACAACTGAGAGTGTTACTAACTGGAATCAGGATTCGCATGTGGGACATACTATTGAAAGGGGATCTAATTGGAATCAGGTTACTCAAGCAACTGACAGTGCTGAGGATGTGTCGAATTGGAATCAGGTTTCACAAGGGAACAATGAGTATCCCTCCCATGTGATTTTTGACCCTCAATACCCTGGTTGGTATTATGACTCGATTGCCCAAGAATGGCGTTCTTTGGACACATATATTTCATCAGTTCAATCGAATGTTCAGGCTGAGAACCATCTGAATCAAAATGATTTTGGTTCAACTGGTTCTTTTCATGGAAATGATCAGACAACTCAGGGTGTACATGGGCAAGTCGATAAATATGGATCTGGAGGCTTGAGCAACCAAGGACAAGACTATAACTGGGCTGCGTCTTTCAGTAATAACAGCCAGCAGGGTTCAAACATGTGGCAACCAGATTCTGTTGGCCCAAGTGTAGCCACTTCAGATTTCAGTGGAAGCCAGCAATTGGAGAATCACTTTAGCCAAAAAAATTCTGTAAGCAATCATATTAGTCAGCAAAAATCATATGATTATGGGGAAACATCATATAATGCGAAATCAAGTCAGGGCCATAAAGACTTTTCGACTAGTTCTGGGCACCAAAGCTTTGTTCCTGTTGGAAACTTCAGTCAGCAGTTTAATCAGCCACAAATCGAGACAAATAAGCATTTGCATACCTCAAATGATTACTACGGCAATCAGAATGCGGTAAGCTATTCCCAGCAACCATATCAGAGTGGTCATCAGTTCTCTTATGCTCCGGCTGCAGGGAGATCATCAGCAGGACGTCCTCCACATGCTTTGGTTGCTTTTGGTTTCGGAGGGAAACTTATTATGATGAAAGATAACACTTCGCTTGGAAACTCATCCTATGGCAGCCAGGTAAAATTATGAGTATGAATACATTAATATTTAACTTGTATTTTTTTTTATCACAATCACTCATTGAATACTGAATACGCGTGTATTATGTGTGAAGGTTCAAATAGGAGGATCATTATCTGTTCTCAACTTGATGGAAGTTGTGAACGGAAGGATTGATGCTTCAGGCACCAGAGCAGGCGTATGTGATTACTTTGATGCTCTCTGCCGACAATCATTTCCGGGTCCACTGGCTGGTGGGAATGTTGGTGCTAAAGAGTTGAACAAATGGACTGACGAGAGGCTTGCACATTGTGAATCCCCTGACATGGATTATAGGAAAGGAGAGGTTTTGAGGTTGCTCCTCTCATTGCTCAAAATAGCTCTTCAGCATTATGGAAAGCTTCGTTCTCCTTTTGGCACTGACACCATGTTGAAGGTTAACAATTACTTTTCCTTTAAACTTGCTTTTGAATCTATAACTGGCATTAAGGATCACGATAATATGATCATTGTATTTAGACTATGTTTGTTTGTGAACCCCTTCTTTGATT
Organism: Panax ginseng; assembly: GCA_020205605.1. Lineage (NCBI taxonomy): Eukaryota > Viridiplantae > Streptophyta > Magnoliopsida > Apiales > Araliaceae > Panax > Panax ginseng. The sequence continues at coordinate 1,966,399 of CM035128.1, forward strand.
GTACAAGCAACATGGTTTACTAAGATTCCATCTTGTAGTCTAATGACTCTATTCCCAGCATTTGGTGGCTTTGTTTATGTGACAAATAGTCAAATTCATCCCTGATATGATATGATAAATAGTCAGATTGTCTTGTTACTCCAATCCATCTTATAGAGATATAACTCACTTACCTAATCAATATGTGGGGCTTATGTCAAAATAACAAGCTTGCATACATACATCAACATGCATGCCCACATGCATTAGATACATTCACAGACACACTTACATAAAAAAAATCCATAGACACGTACAGATAAATATTGGGAAATTAACGTAGGAATCCTTAAAAAGATATCAGCCAATCACTAAAAGATGAGTAGTAAAATGGTTTTTGTATTCTATACCTACCAACATGTGTCAGATTTTGTGTATGGGTGCCAATTTTTAAAATTCATTTGAGAATTTTGAGAGAGTTTGGTATTATCAGTACTGTGGTGCCAAATGCTTGAGCATTGGCTCTGGGATTGTTTTTGAAAACATCTTACCCTTAAACGACAGACTGACAGGTCACCATACTTTCTTGAGGGCATACAGTGTTTCCTGTATCCTATTTTCCCCGTCTGTGGGGTGCTAACAAGGTGTAGTACAAGATTCTCAGCAGTCCATCAACTTGTGTCTTGAACTGACTTATATTAAGAATAAAAAATAAAAAAGGTTTTGCATTTTAGGTTGATGATCTCAGGCTTTATAGGAACTTAAAGTGAGAAACCTCTGAGAACATAATAAATTGAGTTGACCTATCAAATTACCCAAAAACAGAGTGACAATGAAGGTGCAAGTTACCATTACTATTTGAGGCTTTGCCGTATCTTCATATACTAAAATTATCAGTTGCACACTTTTACAAATGAAATGATGATATGGAAGAAACGTAATGATGCCTAATAGACAGGTCACATCATGAATATGAGCAGTGCTCAGTAGTATTCTGCTGACCAACTATCAATAAAAAAATGTATTCTTACTTGCTGGAGAAAAAAAGAAGAGAAAGTATTCTTGCAGACTATGCCAGTGTTTGTTTATCTGCTTGAGGCCTATCATCTGGACATAGCAGAATATGTGATGTATGCATATCAGAGCCCATCCATATAATCATACATGCATTAGCAAGTTTATATGATAACTTTTGGTATATGATTGTCTGTTAATTTTTAAGTTTGTTTCTTGTGTGACGTAAGCTCCTGAGAAAAAATCAAGCCCCTGCTAGATATGATTCTGCTTAAGCCCACCGTTTTATTCTAGGAGCTAAAGTAAATGTCATTTATTTTGAAGATCTTCTATCTACCCATCATCCTTTGTATTGGATTAGGTGATCTGACACCTATTCCTGTATTCACACTTCATCCTGGTAACTGAGTTCATACATGATAACTTTGTAATAAAAATTGTTCTTTGTGTACTTTATGAAGTCAAAGCGGATTCTCACATATTCTACTACCTGCAAATGTATTAACTGGTATTGAGACTGGAGTAAATTCTTTTGTGCTTGTGACTTTTGATAGGAAAATGATGCTCCAGAATCAGCGGTTGCTAGACTTTTTGCATCTGCCAACAGGAATGGTTCACATAGCAGCGACTATGGTGCTCTTGCCCAGTGCTTGCAGAAATTGCCTTCTGAAGGACAGATGCGGGTATTCATTACATAAAAAACCTGTACCCTAATAAATGGAAATTATTCCTCTCCTAATTGCTACCTTTATATTTTTCAGGCAACAGCGGCTGAGGTTCAAACTCTTCTGGTTTCTGGCAGAAAGAAAGAGGCTTTGCATTGTGCACAAGAGGGTCAGTTGTGGGGGCCTGCACTTGTTCTTGCTGCACAACTTGGTGATCAGGTTTGTTCTACTGTATTTTTAATCATTATTCTTGCTGCTTGTTCTCGACTCTCGCATTGTTTTTATTTATTTATTCTGTGCTGGTGGTGGTGGGGGTCTACATGCAGTTCTATGCCGATACTGTGAAGCAAATGGCACTTTGCCAGCTAGTAGCAGGGTCACCTTTGCGAACATTATGCCTATTAATCGCTGGTCAACCCGCAGAGGTGTTTTCTGCGGGCACTGTAAATATGTCTCAACCACCTGCACAGGTATTTTCTCACATTAATATGTGCTGTGGGAATTATACTTTCTGAAGTATCTTATAGGCTATCTTCAAGCGCTCACTGATATGGGAGGACATGCTCAGACTTTCAACAGTTACATTATAAGAAAAGAATACGGTCAGACTTTGTACACACAAAAATGCCTCAATTGTGTGCAACACCTGTTTATTTGTAGCATTCTAAATCCAATAAGTGCTTGTTTGATTTTGCCTTGCATTTGGCAAACTTTTATCTTGGTAAACTCACCCTTTGCTTTGTTATTAACTTCAGCTCGGTGCTAATGGCATGCTTGATGACTGGGAAGAGAATTTGGCAGTGATAACTGCGAATAGAACAAAAGATGATGAACTTGTGCTTATTCATCTTGGAGATTGCTTGTGGAAAGAAAGAAGTGAAGTATGCGATGCACATCTTATTGCTTGTACATGTCATTATTTCCATTATAATATATCTTTATAGTCCTGACATTTGCTTTTATGGCTTTACTAAAATTTTTGGTTCAGATTATTGCTGCACACATTTGCTACTTAGTTGCAGAAGCAAACTTTGAGCCATATTCAGACAGTGCAAGACTGTGTCTTGTTGGTTCAAATCACTTTAAATTCCCCCGAACATATGCTACTCCAGAAGCTATTCAGGTGATATTCAATTCCCACCTGACATCCATCAGCCATGTGAATATTGTGATGCAGAGCAAGGCAACAAGAAATTTATTATAATTATTTGATATTTGATATTATTATTAATGAATGATGAATTATATGTAGTTATTAATTATGTTTTAAATTTTAATATATTAGGCAGATTACCTAGGTTTTTACTTGATTGTTAAGTTTATCATTTTTGATTGAAGGGATTATTATTAGTGAGTTTAGAGCTTTGGGCTTTTATTTGGGCTTTTGTCACCTAATTATCACTTTTTATCTCTACCTTCCATCCATCCATGTCCTACATCAGTTAGTATCAGAGTCAAAAAATATTAATCATGCTACTAAGCTTGTAGAGTTATTGGGCCTGTCAATCTACAATTCACTAAGTAAATATAGTTTCTTGGATGTTTCATATATACTTTGATTTTTTAAGGTGCCCAACAATTATTTTTGTGTACAGTTTTTCTTTGCTATTTGATCTTTTTCAAGGCTCCTAACTAATATGCAGAGGACAGAGATATATGAATACTCAAAGTTACTCGGTAACTCTCAGTTTGTCCTGCTACCATTTCAACCATATAAGCTTGTATATGCGTACATGTTAGCTGAAGTGGGAAGAGTATCGGATTCGCTTAAGTACGTGCTTGAAACCTTATCTATTTTATTGATAGAAGTTTTTTGTCTTTAACCATACTTATAGTTTTACCAATTCAGGTACTGTCAGGCAGTATCAAAATCTCTGAAAACTGGTCGTGCACCTGAAGTTGAAACATGGAGACAATTAGCATCATCCCTGGAGGAGAGGATAAAAACTCACCAACAGGTACCTCCATTTCTTCTAGTTTTTACATCTTATTATTGGCTTACATATCCTAGTGAGGTGATTTTCTTTGTGTAGGGTGGTTTTTCAACTAACTTGGCTCCTGCGAAATTAGTGGGTAAATTGCTTAACCTATTTGATAGTACTGCTCATCGCGTTGTTGGGGGCTTGCCACCTCCTGCGCCATCAACAACAGCTGGCAGTATACAAGGTAGTGAACATTATAACCAATCCCCGGTTCCTAGAGTATCAACTAGTCAATCAACAATGGCAATGTCATCCTTAATTCCTTCGGCATCAATGGAACCCATAAGTGAATGGACTGCCGATAGCAATAGAAGGACAATGCATAACAGAAGTGTTTCAGAGCCAGACTTTGGTAGAACTCCTAGACAGGTTGGTGATATATACTTGTAAACTTCTAAAAAGATGCATGTTTTTTATTACCCAATAGCTTGATTTGTTACTGTGGTCTTATGACCTAAGTAGAATTAATATGAGTTATTGCATTGGCATAGGATCATATTGATTCATCAAAAGAAGTAACTTCTGCCAATGCACAAGGTAAAGCATCAGTCTCTGGGGGGACATCTCGATTTGGTCGCTTTGGCTTTGGCTCCCAGATCTTACAAAAAATACTGAAGCCCCGACAAGATAAACAGGTAAGCTCTTTTGGTTAATTCCACACTAGCATGCCATGATTTTCTTTATTTTAGGAATAATGAGTTTCATTTCTGTTTTTTTTTTTAATTTTAATTCGGCTGGGCGTTTCTCTTAAAGGCTAAACTGGGTGAAACAAATAAGTTTTATTATGATGAGAAACTTAAGAGATGGGTAGAGGAAGGTGTTGACCCGCCCGCAGAGGAAGCAGCCCTGCCACCCCCACCTACAACTGCGGCCTTCCCGAATGGAACATCAGATTACAACTTGAATAGTGCATTAAAAAGTGAAAAGTCGCCAAGCAATGGAAGCCCAGAATATCGAAGCCCGACTTCTCTGGCACATAGTTCAGGGATCCCACCAATTCCACCCACCACAAACCAATTCTCTGCTCGCGGACGGATGGGTGTTAGATCAAGGTAACTACAAAATCAGTTCTATTGTTTCTTTTGATGCTGCTTTAGAATTTTCCTGTCAAACATATTCCCGTTGTTAGATTGCATAGGAGAATATGGCATAAAGGATTGATATATCATGTAGGCTTTGACCTGAAGACAGCTTCTACTTTTGTAATGAAGTGTTTTCCACGAGAAAGTATCATTACTGTGTTTAGTCTTTCAATCTGAATGCATTTAGTGGTATCACAAGTAACAATATGAAGCTCTTCTAGGAGAATCTGAATGCATTTAGTGGTATCACAACTTTTTGGTCGTTAGTTGTATATCATGTAATGATTAGAAATTATAGCCTTATTTATCTTGCTTACTCAGCTTTGGAAAGGGAACCCATTTCTCCCTTTTAGCTCAGTTCTGTTACTGATATCTTTAGTCGTCCTTTTGTAAAAAGAGCACTACGATAGCAGGGTTTCTTGCTAAAACTCAGGAATCAGCTAGCCCACCAATTCTAGAGCTGGTGAACTTTGCCTAGTTTAGAGTTTTGATTGTTGACAAGTAAAGTGTACCTTGGAGGGTTATTGAGTTTGTAGGCTAGTTTGGAATGAATAACTAGATTGCATTCAAGTTCAGTAGGATAAATGTATGAACGGAATAGAAGTGCCTAAACTTACTGGCATTACTGTATTGAGGTCTAATTTGATTCAGCTTCGGTTAATGCATTTTTTCTTGGGTTTTGGCAGGTATGTTGACACCTTTAACCAAGGTGGTGGAAACCCAGCAAACTTGTTCCAGTCACCATCTGTTCCTTCAATTAAACCCAATAGCAATGCCAATCCAAAATTTTTTGTTCCCACGCCAGTATCCTCAGTCGAACAGGTTGTGAACGCCACTGCAGATAACATCCAACAAACTACATCTGGTAATGAAAATCCTTCGGTGTCATCTATGAATAACTCATTTCAGTCCTTTGGCCCACCATCATCTCCGAACATGCAAAGATTTGCTAGTATGGGCAGCATCTCAAACAAGGGGACAACATCGACTGGCAGTGGCTCCCTTTCATCCCACTCTCGACGAACAGCATCATGGAGTGGCAGCTTCGCTGAGTCTCTCAGTCCTCCAAGCAGAGCTGAAATGAAACCTCTAGGAGAGGTATTGGGCATGCCCCCAACATCGTTTATGCCCAATAACCCCGCCTTGACACACTCATCAGTGAATGGTGGCAGTTATGGGGAGGATCTTCATGAAGTGGAACTTTGAGGCCAAAGGATGTAAATATCTCGTTTTGCTCCTTGCAACTAACAGCTCAACATCTCACAAGGTCAATGATGGTAAATGTTGGAACTGGAATTGTGCGAGGAGCGCAGAGAAGTATTTTTGTTTTTTTCTCCGTTGTATGCTTAAAATCATCTGGCTTAGCTGTTTACTGTATTTTTAGGCATTAGGTTTTGTTATCTATCAGAAAGTCACACAATCTGGTGCTTGAGGAGCCTGATGGTTTTACAATATAGCAAAGAAAGAGTGCTAGCACACTGCTGTACAGTTCATTTTTTTTTCATTTATTGAGGAGAGGGAACATCCCTTGAAGAAGTTGGACATAAATACTTTGGGAACCTTCTCATTGGAAAAAGAAAATGTACCAAGTTGGAAAATAAGATTAATTTTTTTTCTCCCCCATTACAGTGCTCTGGCTTGAGAATTTTGTTTATATAGACTACAGGTTGAACGCATAACCTGGATAATTTTCTCTGAATGAAAACAATGAAAATTGTAAATTACACGGCCGTTAAACCATGGGGCGAATGGTGCTTACTAACCTGCTGTTACTATGATAAATCATAAACAGTGTTCACAATTCTGATTCATGAATATTTATAAATATACAGTAAGTTGACCTAATGCCATTTTCCTTTACATGTATTGATATAACTGTACGATCAGAAACTGAAATAAATTTCTCTTGCCCAAGAATTTAAAATAGTGCAAATAAAAGAACAAGTGTAATAAAACCAAATGGAAAGCGGAACCAAATTGAAATGAGTGCAAGCTATGTCAGCCATCAAAATTCGGCTGAGCCAGGTGTCCGAGGGAAAGGTATTGCATCTCTTATGTTCTCTATCCCAGTGGCAAATTGCACAAGCCTCTCAAAGCCTAATCCAAAGCCCGCATGAGGAACTGGGAAGACAGAAAAACAAGAGAATGAGTTCACTATTTTAAACGAGATTACTGAGTTTTTGCACAATTTAGAGCAAGTGCAACTGAATATAAAATGGGACCAGCGGTATCTAGCCCCTTGGCACCGAATCCGGGTATCGAGTCTTTAAAAACAACTGAACATGTAGCCACTTGAAAGATAGAATGCCTACTATATTCTATATCAAGACATCACTGCGGTGCCTCTTGAAAACCCCCAACAATTGAAGAGAAAAAGCAATTAGCAGTTCCAGGACACTAGTAAACACGTAGACTGGAAATACAACAGAAACATCAAAATTCAATAGCAGATGGATTCCTCACCAGAACCATAACGTCGCAGATCAAGATACCACCAAAAGCTGTCTTTATTGAGCTTTAAGTCATCTAATCGATCTTCCAGGTATTCAAGGCGTTCTTCTCTTTGGCTTCCACCAATTAGTTCACCAACCTGACAATATGCGTGCAAACATTTATTATATTTAAGAAGTACTTGAGCCCTGAGCATCAATCGATCTTTACTCAAACCTAACAGCTTGAGATGCAGGGCATCAGCTTGAAGAGGATAGAGTTGTTGGGGGGGGGGGGGGAGATGGGCCCGATGAAGTTATCCAACATCTTATTTTATTCTTTTTGGCTGTAGCATTATATCCATATTACGCATGATAACGAATATTAGTCTGTATGTCAAAGAAATTTTTGAGATAATAAAACACCTTATCTAATTATGTCAAAAAGTATAACTAATAATTTACGAAAAGAAAATAAAAATAGATTTAACAAGAGCCATATTTGGTGGTTCCAAATTTAAAACCATGCAATATTCGATATCTTGTTATTCGATATATTGTTAATTTATGCTTAGGCTCCTTGTCAATCACGTTTGCACTTTGCATATATACAATTATAGGTAGATAAGCAGACACACGCATGTGTGTATAGACTTCGGCCCCTGACAAGAAAATGCATGAGGTCCACCCCTGCTGAGATGAATTTAAAAAACTAGAGTTAAACTTGAGTCTCCCGAAATCAGACTTAGAATTGTGAAGCCAAGAAAGAAACTTCAGTATCCATAACATTAAGGAAACAATTTTCAACTTTTGGAGAAAATAATGAATTGGAAACTAAAGAATAATTCAACCGAAAACAAATTCTTCAGCAAAACTTTGCAGATATCTGACAGTTTAAGCCGTTAAACAACAAAAGCACAGGATTTACAAACGTGATGCTTGAGAGAGTGACAATCGTAATGAAAAGTAAAGCGGTAGAACTGAAAGAGAGAAAAGAGGGATACACAGCGCGAGGAGACAGAGTAGTGTTACTCTAATAACTCAGGAAAGGAAAAAGAAGGGAGTAGAAGTGAGCAAAAAACGGGTATAACCGAATTACCGAACCGAACCGAAATAATTTAACCAAAATTTTCTGATAATTCGGTTATTTGTAACAATTCGGTTATATCCGAATTATATTACGGGTTTCGGTTACTTTATACGGGTTTTATTTTTAAGCTATTCGGTGTAACCGAACACCGAACAACTCCTTAGTCTACTTAAAATAATAATATGAATCTAGCCCAGTAAGTAACTAAGTAAGCCCACTCTCAATCTCTGTATCTGAGACTGAAGTCGTAACTCATTCCCATTCAGTCATTCTCTCAAATTCCCAAACCCAGAGGCCAGATCTCTAACCCTCAAGTCTCAATCTCTCATCCCAAACCTAAATCTTGAACTCTCTAGTCTCAATCTCCCTTCGGCCGACGGCATCGCCTCCCTCGACCCTCATCGCCTTTGGTGGCTTTTCATTGGTCATCACTCATCCGTCAAACTCATCGGTAGCTCTTCGGCCGACGGCATCGCCTCCCTTGACGATTAGTGTCCTTTTCGATTCTTAATTAGTGATGCTCTTCATATCTAGCGGTAGAATCTGGATATGAAGAAGATGAGGGTTTCTTCTGTACAGTACCTATTACTCCTTTAAAGGATATGTTTGGGGGAGAAAATGAGCAACTTGTTCTTCAACTTCGTTGGAGTATTTCATGAGCGAAAGTGATGATAGAGAATTAGAGATGGTTACTTTACTTGTCTAGTTGGGTTGGGAATAATTGTGCGGCCCAACGAGGAATTGAGTACTCTCGTCTCTCCCACAATTGCAAAGGCAACGAAATTAGAGATGGTTACTTTACTTGCAGTGTCTTGCAGACTTTCTAGAATTTTTTTTTAGCTAGTGAATACAGAGTTGCAGACTTATGTTTGTTATTTCCTTTGTTCACATCGGAAAGCTGCCCATTTTGCTTAATGTTTATCAGGCAACATGCTTAGTATTCTTGTTGGATTATGTTTATGGATTGTAGGAACTGAATTGTGTTGCTGCTAAATCTTTTTAATTCGGTTATTAACCGAATAACCGAATAACCTATTTGGGTATTCGGTTATTCGGTTAGTACAAAATTCGGTTACTTGTTCGGATAGCTAAAACAGTGTATTTTCGGGTTTCGGTTATAACCGAAATACTGGTTCGGTTCGGTTATTAACCGAATGCTCAGTCCTAGAAGGGAGACCTCAGGATCAAGAAGCTAAGATGATTCAGAGAATTTAGTGCTGTGTAAAGAAGAAACTGCACAATCACAATTGCTTTAAAAAGCCTAATCAAGTCACAATATAAAAAGACTTCTCACAAAAAAAAAAATAAAACTGAAATGAAGTCAAATGCATTTACTGAAATGAAGTGAAATGCATTTAGTACCCGAGGAACCAACAAATCCATCGCAAACAGTCTTTCCATCATCATTTTGCATATATATAAAAGGCCTTAATCTCCTGAAAGTATAACTAAGTTAAAAGATCAGGCCACTAGTTTTCCATCTCAGAAAGAGGTAAGGATAAAAAAAATAATGCCTTCGGATAGTCTCTTATTATTACAGGGCATCCACTAAATGCCTCCTCAGTGATGTAACGTTCATGCTCACTTTGTAAATCACACCCCCATTTTACCTATAAAATGAACAAATATTATTAAAATAAATGTGTATTAGATTTTAGAGACTGCAAATCCATTGGTGACTGTAGTTATCCATTCATATGTACAGGAAAAATAAGTCTTCGTATTTTAATTTTTGGATCATAAAGAAAACAACTCTAATTCGCATCAAATTAATTTGACTGGAATAAGATCAGAAATTCCAGGCAACCTGCAGAATAATTTGGATTTGTCATACTAAAAGAAAAATATTTCATATAGCAGCCATTCTCATTGCTAATGTATTGCAAAACTAGAGTAATTAAATACCGGGAATTCAAACTTCTTTTTGGCTCTCAGAAGAAGTTCGATTGCATCTGTGTAAGTCAATTGGACAAAGTTTTTCTCAACCACATCCTGTTAATTGGATGCATTTGTAAGAAATATACAAAAATATTAGGGGATATAAGTAGTACAGACTGCAAGTACTTGGATAGATCCTAATCATAGTACATAATTACTTGAAACAGAACAATATTTTATGCTGAAATTTCATACACTCAGTCGGCTGATGATTCCTTTCTCAATCCAAGTGTTGAAGAAATTCATATCTTCCTTGCAGTTTTCAAGAACATATTTTACCTTGCATGCATAATACAGTTTGTACCAATTCAGAAGTAAAAAATACAAGAATATACTAACAATGAGAAAACACTGTAAATAATGTAACCTGCCACATTAATTTATAAGTAGATGTGTAAAGTATGTAAAGTAACGTACTACATACTGGAGATAGGCAGTTGCACAGGCCATGTCATCATCTAAATTGGCAAATGCGAGCTCTGGTTCAATCATCTTAGATCAAAGGGATAAACAGTTGTATGAGAATTTTGTTAATTTATAAAGATCTATATCAGTGAAAGACAAACATTTAGGTGTCGCCCCAGGGGGAGGATCAATAGATACCCAAAATTCTGCCAAATGTCTTGAAGTGTTAGAATTTTCTGCTCGAAATGTGGGACCGAACGTATACACCTGTCAAATGTAAATTAATTTCTTAAACTATGCATGGTGAATAAGAAGAAATGACGGAATTCACCCAATAGTTATATTAAATTGACGTTGAGAATGAGAGATGAAAAGTATACATCTGAAAGAGCAGTAGCATATGTTTCGGCATTTAGTTGGCCAGATACGGTTAAGAATGCTGGTTTCCCAAAAAAATCCTGTCTCATGAGAGATGTAAATGGAAGTCATATCAAAAGCAGTTTACAGCTACAAATCTGGCATAACTAATATAAATGTTAATACATTTCAAAGATGACAGTTCTTTGGCAAATGATATAATCTTTTATCCTGGAAGATTTATAGAATAATAGTTGCCAAACAAACTAGTGTAAAATGTATCCCTCAACATTGGGGAAATATATAGTAATCTCTCAAATCAACAGTCACTAAACCTTAGATAATTTGATGAATCAAATGTTCAATCCACCTAGCCCTCCTCACCCCCCCCACCCCCCAAAAAAAAAATTGTGTTTTGGGGGCTTAGGTCTATTGCTCCGAGAGCTTCATGTCCAGCATTAATTCACATGGAAGCATTATCTTAAATCTTTCCATGAACAACCAAGTTCTAAAAATAAATATGTTTAACCTCGTAACAATGAAAAGAGTTCTTAATAAATTTAAGGCAGTGCAACAATTTTTGCTATAGTCTAGGAATGGTACCTAGAGATATGATGCATAGTCATCAGCAAAAATGCCCCATATTGTTGGACATGTAAGACAAGATTATGTTCAATATACTAAATTGCATGGTTTTTGTAAAATTTGGCTAGTCATGGCTAGCAATTTATCTTTAAGAAACAGAGTTCATCTTGCATGCCAACCACCAATATTGTTCAAATCCTAACCAGATGTTGAATTATGAAATAGGCCAGTGCACAATTCATTGGTTGTTCCCATAATGTGAAGTGCAAAATCATGAAACGCATGAAGCTACATACCACTAATATTGCAATGTAACAGCAAAAGAATGAGGAGACAATAAAAGCTTTGGGTGAAATGACAATATTTGTAACACTTCCTGGAAAAGAATTTTAATTCACAACTATGGTAGCTTTTACTAATCCTAACAGATATAGTAAATAAAATTAAAAACCACAAGTTATGATACTAAGTGGCTAACCAGACTGACATGTTGAGCAACACTAGTAACGGAAGCAACTTTATTCCCAAAGCCAAGCTCTTGAATGAGGTTAGTTCAGTTCATGTATAAACACACATTTCAAACTTCAGAAACGCATTTTCTTGAATGTGCTTTCCTAGTCTGTTTCACAAATGAATAAACTAACTATTGTGGTTTGAAGGAAGAGTTTGAAACAAATCTTACTCACTTGTGACCAATCGATCAAACCATCTTCTGTCTTAGGGATGGCATCAGCTGAAGAATCAGTAGCTTCTCTGAAGCTTGGTATCTGTTAAGTTAGCAAATATCTTAAAGAAATACCAAATTATGTAGGACAAGTGAAATCAATAGCAATCTACTTCAAGCAAAATAAAGGGAAACAAAAAGATATCCCATTAGAACTGACACATTGCTAAAAGAATATTCATTAGAAAATCTAATTTTGTGAACATAATTTAGCCCAAACATAATTCAACTCAACAACATAATTTTAGTTTGGCTAATTGGGGTGGGCAAAGAAATATTCATTGATTCAGAAAAATGATGCAAGGTTGGCAACTATAATCTGGAAACTTCCTAAATAAAGAACATGTACTTATCACCACAATCACAGATACATGTATAGTATACCCACACACATAAGAACAATAAGGAGTTAATAAGAAAACTACAGATTCAAGGCGCAATACTTATATTTTTTAGAAAGCCACGAGTTCCTAAATCCTTACAGTTGAAATGCAAATATAAAACATGAGTGAGAAATTATTTCAAAGTGTAGAAAACCTATTTTAAAAGAGCATACCAAAGTGGTCACACAAAACTGCTCGCCAGCTCCTTCACAATCTGAAGCTGTGATAATAGGGCTTGAGACCCAGACAAAGCCATTTTCATGGAAAAACTTGTGTGTTGCATAGGCCAGAGCATTTCTCACCCTCGCTACCTGAAACCATCTTGCAAAAAAAGTGACTAGATTATTGATCAAAAAGTGCAATTTATAGCAATGAAAGTAATCGCTATCCATAACAAAGCCTCTCAACCTTTAGAAAATAGTAAAACCGCAATAAGCTGCCAGGTTTGGAAACAGAATCACATTTTAAGAATTTGAAGTGTACATTAGGTGCAACAGAAATTTACATGCTCAGAAAAGCTATTAAGAAAAATTAAATTGGAACAAATTAAGACACCAAATCTTTATACAGCAAGAGCATATGACAAAAGAAGATAAGTAGGATACTGACTATCAAATAAACTTAAGAAGAAATATAAAAGAAATATTTATGATGGAATACTAAACAAAACATAGTTACCATACCGCACCAAAGGTGTTTGTTCTTGGACGAAGATGAGACATCGTTCTCAAAAATTCTCTGCTGACCCTTTTCTTCTGGATAGGAAATGAAGGATCGCTCTTACCAACCTAAGAAAAGACTAAATGAATAAAATAAGTACAAAAGTGACTGCAATAAGCATATACTAAGAATCATAGCATAGGGACTAAATTTGGAAGAAGCTATGTAAGACCCCAACTTTTTATGAATAAAAATTTTATTTTCTCCAAATATTATTTTGAATAATAAGGTGTTGATTTGATATAATGCTATAGTTATGGGTGATATGTGTAAATTTTGCAAAGTAAGCAAGATGTCATAAAATATTCGGTTGGGGAATATTCTTTTTGTCGGGGAATATTCGTACGACGGCGCAATCATTGGTGGACTCCACAACGGAATAACTGTCGGATATAGAAAGCGACAAAAATAACCTTTTCATAAAATAACGACAAGACTTTTACCGTTAAACTATTGAGATACCCAGTGATAAAAGTACAATAATACGCGTTGTTGCACAATAGCACACGGTATTGCACAATATCTCTGATTATTGATGCTTACGTAAGAAGTCACTCAGTTTTATTCAATTATTGATGATTCTTTGCGATAAGATTTCATATTATTGATTCAATTATTGTCACAGTATCATCTGCACAATATTTTATATTATTAAATCAATAATTGAGACGACACAATTATTCATATTATTATTTGCATTATTAACAATGTTTAGAAAGTTCTGTCGAGGAAATGGGTTAGGTTATTTAATTGTGTGCCAATAAGGAGAAATTCTTATCGGAAAACCCACTCTTTCCTGGAAATGATCTGGTTGTCAATATTGTGAGTTATAATATTAATAATAAATAAGTGTTTAAAGATTAAAAATGGGTTGATTGAAGATAAGTGATTTGTGGTAGATATTTATGAAGGGTTTGTTGTAAGTTTGACTTATTATTTCATGGACCCCTATGTGCCAATTTGTCAAACTGTAGGTAAAAAGTTATCTCAATTTTGTTTTATTATTATTATAATAGTAATAAAACAGAATTTTTTTAATATAAAACAGAATACTTATTATAATATATATAAAGTTATTTGTTTTATTAGATTATAATTAGAATATATTATATTTATATAAAGTTTTTGTTTTATTAGAATATTTTATTGCACAATGATGAATAGTAAAATCAAATTTTCACCGAATTCGTCCGTGAAATTTTTTCTGTGCGTTCGTGATTATTGTATTTAAATAGTGTCATGCCATTCTCCTATAAATAGGATGCTTAGTTAAGAAATGAAAATTACACCAGAATCAGAGAATCCTTCTTCTATAATATTGTGCGTATTTCTTTCTAATATAAGAATACTTTGAGTGTTACTAATAGTGAAAGATTTCCTCAAGAATATCTCTGCTGTCAGATTTAATCTCCTACTAAGGTAAGAGATATTATTTTCGTTCAATATTCGTAAGGAATATTATTTTCTTCCATACTCTATAGTATGTAAGTGATATTATTTCGTTTCATATTCCTAAATCTACACTTATTTTGATAAGTATTTCTTCTATAATCCAAATTAGTAGAATATCCTTGAGTTTTGCGCTTCATCTAGTATCGTTTCACTGAAATATTTGTCTGAATCTTCTTGTTAAATTTTAATATTTTCATTCGGGATACTATTCTCGGGGTACTATTCACGGGGTATTATTCATGACAATATTGGTTTCTTTCTGTCCAAATTATTTTTGATACATGAATATCATTCTTGAACTTTACTCCACAATTAGTTATCATGTTGACAATTTAAATATTCTTGAACTCTGGATAAATTGAATTATAAATCTCTAATATTTATCCTTGATCTCACTTGATTGATTCTTTATATCATTGTCATCATCCTCATGCTTATATTGTGCTGAAAGTCATCTTTGGCCTATAGTGCAAAAATGGACTGTTGATTATTATGATTATGACCAGGAATTGTGTATTGGTATAATTATGACCTTTAATTTACAGATAAAGGTTTGTGGTGAAAGTCTTCTTTGGCCAGTAGTGCATAGATTGATAGGTATTTGACATGATCATGACCACTGGTGATGTTAACGATTATCTTTGGCACGTAGTGCATAGATAATTCGTTGGTTGGAAAAAATTATTAATTAGTTTTACAAGAATAAAATATTGATGATGGACTTTTAAATCATAGAAGATAGTAGACATCATGCTCTACTTGACTCTTCTAATGGATTGTTATTTCCGTTGCAGTTGTTAATCTAAAACTTGTTGTCTATTATATTTTATCAGATTTCTCTCTGTTGAGGACTAAAGATAATTTATTCTGCATTATCTTAGTCATAATATTTTTACTGGGCTAGTTGAGCTCACCCTTTTCTTTCATTGTTCTCTTCAGAAAATGAAAATATAACTGGGACTAGTCGGGGAATGGAGTGATGGTCCAAGATGGTCCAAGATGATTGTAATGAGGACTTTTTTTGAGTTTGGATATTGTCTACGAGACAATATTTGTATTAAAACTCACAGCTTATGTTTTGTCGTATTTTACACGACAGTTAATAATTGTATAAATGAAGTTTGTATAGACCTAATTTGGGGGCGTCACAAGCTACACAAGAAAAAAATGTGTTTAGTTCTAGCATATACTCCCTCCGTCCCGTATTAAACGTCTTAATTTCCCTTTTAGGATGTTCCTAAATAAATGTCCTATTTCTATATTAGTAACTATTTTTATCTTATTTTTCCACTTACCTCATAATCTTTTTAGTCAACTTTTGTTGGAAACTTAAGAAATGATAAAAAATTTACATTGGGAAATGATGTATTGTTATACCACTCTCTCTTTCATATAATTATTGGAATGTTATACCAACAAATGTGGACAGTTTTCATGTATGGACATATGCATGTAATTAGTGGGTGGGTTTGGAGAGAGAAATATACTTATTGGAATGTGAGAATAATAATAAAAATGATTTAGAGAATTCATGAGGAAATTAGCAAGGAATAATTAATGTTGGGGTCATAGAAAAGTGAATGGATACTTCAATTAATAAGTAATTTAGAAGGGGCAATTTAGGTAAAAAAATATATTATTAATTAGTGTGCCGAAATTAATTAGGACGTTTAATACGGGACAGAGGGAGTACAATACTTTGAGAAATTCAACCGCAGGATGCGACTTCCTCAACATTTTACTTGTAAAGTAGATAAACATAGGTGCATAATAAAAAGAAAATTTATAGAAAGAATGCATAAAGTCAACAAATTGCAAGGCTATTAGCAACTTTCAATTTGTGGATAAACCATTCATTTACGTGTACAAGTCAAACTATTAACAATGACACCAAAAAAAATAAATAGGAATAGCATCACAGAATCAAGATTGGAACTCAATTTACCTTATTGAAGGTAGGCAAATCAAGTCCAGTTATTACCCAACCAGTCTATAATACTGACTGTTGAGCTTATAAAAAATACTGCCATTATTAATTTAACTATGAAACTGTTGTGCCTCTATTTTCACTTATTATCGTCAGTTCATTTGTATCAAACGCTGTTCACTTTACAATGCAGAGTAACAAAACTTGGATGATTTGACGTTGCCTAACAGCATACAAAGACAGTGAGAGAAATTAATCTCAGCAGAAATTGAGTAGTTAAGAATAACTGTACCATAAAGATGTCCAAAAAGTTTTTTCTCAACTTTTTCTAATTATATTTATAAGTAAACTTTTATGTAGTTACATTCTAACGAACCTATACGATCGAGTAAACTAGCTTAAGTAATTTGAAACAGATGGCAGTGTTTTGCTAATGAATCAAGCTTTTGTATAAACATACATGGATTATTGTCTCAATAAAATAAATAAATAAATAGACTTACCACAAAAGTGGTATATCATACCAAAATGGCATATGTAAATACACAATAGTTTTTATTAAAATAACAATGAATATTACGTTGTAAATCATATTTTCTTAATTTTCCACATATTAGTCATGTTTAACATGGATTTGCCCTCTTTTTTTTTATATGTATAGTTCCGTAAGACCAGTCAGTCTCCCCACCCCGAACAACGCTTCCGAAACAGACTTACACCTGCGGTCCGTGACCCCTATGCTTGATGTCAGCGGGAGTTGAATTCAAGACATTCGGGTTTATGGTTGATCCCAAGTTCTCCCATAGACATATCCAACCATTTCCGTAAAATTTCACAAAAACGAAGAAAAATAGAAGACAAATACTATTCACACCAATGGGCACCTTAGCGGTCTTTGGCTGATCCTTGCAGAAATTGGAGAGCTGCTCCTGATTTAACGTTCTCTTTTATTACCACTTGATATAGGATGGGGGTAGACTCCTTGAACCCTCTGCTTATATTATGATATTATCTCTAACGAACTTTCTTTTCTATCAATTAAACTGCTCACGATTAATTTACACTAAATGAATAAAAAGATTATATATTTCTAGTCATCCATTTTCAGCAATTATTAAATTTTTCTAATACACACCTGAAGCAGTTGTTGCTCTTTTACAGTTACAAGGAAATCAAAAAACTAGAGGAATATAAACAAGTACATCAAATGTCACTCATAATTGTTGAATTCAGCAAAATGAAAAGAAGTTCTTTACCGTCGTGAGTTTCTCGACCTTCACTCTACTTTCTGCTTTGAGCCTTGACTGGCTACTAAAATTCCTTCTACACATATAGATGCACCAGTTGTTGTTAAGCCACTCTTCACCTATCAATAAAATTCAATGCTCGTAACAGCATATTAGAAATTAGTACATAAATGGCAACCACCCAAAACTACTACACATGTATAAATCATTTCTTAGTTATTATTATTATTACCTGATCATAACCTTCGGCATCTGAATTGACAACACATTGCATATTTGAAAGGCATGAACCATCATTCACCTATGCATTCAAGTTTCCATTTTTATTTAAAACATTTCAAGCAAAGGCAAACAAAATACACAAGTCAATTCAAAAATCCCTTAGTAAATCTAATTGTCCCCCACCCCATACAATTAAGAAATGAATACCTCGATAAATGTGACGCTGCTCTGCAGACGGAGGGTCCGAACCCAACCCTTAACAACAAAATTATGCCCTACTCGATCCAAACCCTCATCAGGTCCTCCCTTTATATCCACAATCCTAAAACGTTTGCGAAATTTGCCAACTCTCTCAGTCTCGAAAACCTCTGTTTTCTGTTTCTCTGTAGCTTCTCCGGGGGACAGAGCTGACGCAATCACGCTGCTAAATTGCAGCCGATTTGAAACGCAAGGAAAAGGCGGACGAATATAGTGGTGAATGTGGGATTTTGGCGGGAAAGGGGAATTGGTGGCAAGTGTTTTGGGTGCTGAGGGGAGGCTTTTAGAGCATATTCTGCGGTTGACGGAGAGGAATCGGACGCTGGTGGAGAAGTGTTTCAGGCGGAGAGAAGTGGCCGGAGATAGAGCAACAGCAGCAGCCATTAAACCCCAGCCTTTCTCTTTCCACAGCACTGTCTATTGTGAAAATTGAAGCCAGAAGAAGTATGTACCTTCATAAAAAGTTAAATTAAAAACACTAAACAAATTTTGAAAAATTAAAACACAAGAAAAAAATATATTTGTAAGTAAAATAAAAAGAAATAGTTGAAAGATTTTTTTTTTAATTGAATCTAAAGTTGTTCATTTTTTTTTCTTTTTCTGTTATCCGTTCTATGTAGCTCAAGAATAACCAAGAAAGTAAATTTGGGATATTTGGTGGATTTTTTTAAAAGAAAAACACTCAAACTTTATAAATAAAACAAACAACAACTTTAAAATCCAACATACAAAGTTAAATTTAAAATTTGTTGGCTAAACTTTTACTAAACAAATTTTTAAAAACTACGAAAAAACCCCAACTTATTATAAATAAAATCGAATTTTCTCTAATTATATTTGTGAATAATAAGGTATTAATTTGATATAATTCTCCGGTTATGGGTGAAATGTGCAAAAATTTTGTAAAATATGCAAGTGGTTATAAAATAATCATTGTTTGCTAAAAATATTCGTTTGGTCGTGGAATATTCTTGTTATCGGAGAATATTAAATGCAATGGTACTCGCCAGCTCATTTGTGGGCCCATAATGTAATCAACTGGCTCGGATGAAGAAAAACGACAAGTTTGAGTTTTTATAAATAACGGAAAATTGGCAATGTCTAGAAAGTTCTCATCGAGAGAGGTTCGATCACCTAATCAATCGCTACTGATAAGGAGAAATTTTATTGAAAGCCCCTCTTCCTGAGGAGCGGCTTGGTTGTCATAAATGTGATTCTGTAATATTATTTGTGAATAATTAATTATTGATTCATATGATAAGGAAATATTTATTTTATGTGAATATAAATGTTGGATATATTTATTGTGGTTAGAAATGAAGGAGTTAATGTTGAGGTGTTTTATCAGTATTTTTGTCGAAATGAAGGTATTAAAAATTAAATCAGTGTTTTTGAGATATATTGTGTGAGTTATAATTTTTAATCCGACCGTTGGATTGTTGTAATTTTGGATATGTTATACATATATAAGTTGAGTATATGTCCACAAATTTTGAACCGTTAAAAATGAACGTATGATTTGTTATGAATTTTAAGAGGTGACTGATTCAAAAATTAGGTTTATAAATGATTTTGGTGGAAAATTCTAGAATTGAGTGGGCCCCACTTGTGGTTGGTGAAGAAATGTGTTGAATTTATTTCAAATGTGGTGGGTGGGAATAGTAGCA
Source organism: Panax ginseng (assembly GCA_020205605.1). Classification (NCBI taxonomy): domain Eukaryota; kingdom Viridiplantae; phylum Streptophyta; class Magnoliopsida; order Apiales; family Araliaceae; genus Panax; species Panax ginseng. The sequence goes on from CM035128.1 coordinate 1,986,525, forward strand.
AGTAAAGCCATCAGGTTGCAGGTCAAGTCTGCTAACATTTTTTTATAAATAGAGAGCTAAGTTAGAATTGAAAATCACACCAGAAACCAGTTTTCTCTCTTTCTCTCTCTAGATTATTGAGTATATTTTGTGAGTATTTAGATACTTTGTGAGTTTCTATTCATCAGTGCAAGTTTCCTTCAGCCTTATACTGATATTTCGATCAGAAGTACTGATATTTTGAAGTAAGGAATGTTATTTTCTTCATATACGATATTTTCTTTTCAATATCATTATCGCCAAGTATTGATCTAAATTTTATCAAATTTGGAACTTTTTGTGCTCTGGATTACATTATAGTTACAAAATATCTTCTACCAGAAGCAAAAGATAAATGATTAACTCGATGAATATTTTTGGCCCAGTAGTGCAAAGATGAACAGGTGTTGAGATGAACATGACATTAACTGGTGATACAAATGAATATCTTTGGCATGTAGTGCAAAGATGAATATTTGATTAAAGAATAAAGATAGTAGAACTCATTATCTAATATCTAAAACTTTTGTTGTATATTATATTAGTCATAATATTCTTTATTGTAACCCTAAAATAAAATATATGTACTACATAATCATATATTATGTAGTAAGTAGGCCATAATGTCACATGAAATAGTTGAAAAAAACTATCTTCTCAAAATACTCATAATTTATTATTTATCTTGATTTTTTTTAATTGAATCTAAAGTTGTTCATTTCATTCTATTTTTCAAAAATTAACAAGAATTTCATTATCCGTTCTATGTAGCTCAAGAATAACCAAGAAAAATAAATTTGGGATTAGATTTGGTTTACTTATTAATATATCTTGTTAATTCTATTATTATAATAAATCTAATTATTTTATTTTTTTACCAAATTATTTATCCATCACAAAAATACTCAAACTTATATAAATAAAACAGTAAAATAAATCAGAGTTTGATTCATTTGGATATGGATTAGCTAATTCTTCTTCTAAAGTCTCAAATTTGATAAAAAATCTATTTTTGAATTTTAGAAAAATCTTAATTCATCAAAATTCTACTACTAAACTTTTATAAACTCTTTAAATGATAAATTAATTTTAAAAATCCTATAAAATGAACATTATACACTTTAGACGGATTACACAGTTTCATATCAGAGACCCATATAAAACAAGCAAATTTTCATCTCCCCAAAGCGAGATGGACGTGTAATTTTGATACAAATAATTCCCCTACTAAAAATAATTTTTAGTATAAAATGCAAGAAAGATAACTGGGTAAATTTTCAAGAAATACATCAACAAGAATGGATTTGTCATCTCTCCAGAAGCCCAAAAGCAACAGCTTCAACAACTCCAACAACAGTTTCAAGAACATCAACAGCAACAGCAAACTCAGTATTATGCCCAAGATTACGCCTCATCACAACAATATGACCCCTCTCAGATTCAAACCCAACCCTCATACGATCAATCTTATTACTCTTACTATCAACAAAACCCACAACACTCTCAACAATCACAACCACAACCAGCCCAGCAGTACGATTATTACAGCAATGTTTATCAGCACCAAGAACAACATTTTTCACAACCCGAATCGGTTGGGCACATTAAATCGGCTGGGATTTCGGAAACCCCATTGCGGGCGGGTGAGTCCGGTGGGACCGCCTGGTTAGGGCAGGGGCAGGTTCAGTTGCAGCATCAGCAGAATGCGTATTACCCTCAACAAGCCGGGCCAGGTGGGGATCAATTGAATTCAGGTTTTCCGGGGATGAATCCGGCAGCTGCTGCTGCGGTGGCGGCACTTTCGCAGCTGACCCAATTTGCTGGGACAATGGGTTCCGCGGAGAGGGCAATGGTGGAGTTGCAGGGGTATGGACCCATGATGGGTCGTGGAGTTCCGGGTCAATTTATGGGTCCAGGGCCTATGCATTACGGTGGTCCATCGGTAGGCTGTTTTCTTTTTGTATTAGTCATTGTTCTCCCTTCATTTATTTGTTAGGGTTTTGATTCAATTATTTTTGCAGTTGTGCAATAAAGTATCATTCTTTTTTGGTTAAAATTGGCAATTGATACTCACTCTGATTTTTCAAGTAAAAGTTTTATAACTATAGAAATCTTGTTTATTTTAAAAAGGACTAACTGTTCAATCCCATGCTCTAAACTTGCAAACAAAGCCTTTGAGAATTTGGCAATTGGTGTTCACTATATTAATTATCGAGTTCTAGTGGAATCTGGAGTGGAACATTGGTTTTGGAGAACAGTTAGCATCGATTTTCAACTAGCACGTACCTAAACAAACATAGCCTTATAGTGTTTCTTTTGTTATATATGGGAGACTTCTACCAAAGTTTCATCGCTAGGAAGATATAAGTGTAAACTACGAGTAAACAACAACTGTCCTAGTGCTGCTTTAATATTTCTCAAAAGAAAAAACTACTGACTTTCTGGAGCATGAGGACGATTATAATTATATAATTCGTGACCTAGTTTTCATTCAGCTTCAACAACCATCCTTGGGGATTATGATTTAATATTTTGTGTCGCCTATTTTTGGAGTCTGTCAATTTTTAGTAGTGCAGTTAAGGCGGTGCATGATTTCTTAGAGACAGTAACAGATACAGTAACATGCAATTTTATGCTGATACTAAAATCACTATCAAGTGCTTCTTAAATTCTAAATAAGAAGATGTTGTATTGTTAATTGGTAATACGCGTGCTGGAATCATTACTCGGACAACTTAATTAGCTTATTTGGAAGGTTGTTCGTACTGTGTGTAGCCCATGATAATTAGTCTCAGTAGATAAAATTTTGGGGTGTTTAATCATATGTGATCATCCTTGTAGCTTTGTAATTCATTATCCTTTTACTAGGATTCAATAGGATATTTTGCACTAAACCTTGTGGAGGTTGGATGAAGTAGAGGAAGTGATTTTTAATTATCAAAATAAAAAAATTTATGAAAAAATTTCTATCATGATGGCAGGGGAGTTGAATACGGTGCTGAAAATAATCTTTCATTTCCTATATGCCTTGTTGTAATTAAGTGTTGTGTAATCATGGTTATAGCTTGCAGGTGCTATCACCATCAAGGATGCATTTGAGGTGGAGCAAACGTTAAAGTACTAACCGCAGACACTAGAGGCCTATAGTTATTTTAAGTATACACATATCACATTAAACATAATCCCCTATCTCTGTTGAGGAATATATTTTGTTCTATTGTATTCAGTAAATTGATGTGATAAAAGTTAGTAACAGCAAGTGCACAGTGTCTATTGTAAACTTGGCAAGTACATGTCGAGCGACAAAGACTCCCTAATTTATATTTCAGACAAATTAGAAATAAAAATGGTGGAGATGATTAATTAACTAAATAATGCCCATTTAAAATTAATAATAAAAACTAGTAATGAGAAAATTACCTAGGAATCCAAATCCACTAAATATTAACATAATAAATAATTTATTGTTTTCCAAATTAATTCATAATTTAGTTTTTCCTTCACTTTAAAAATAATGATTCATATAATTAATATGGACAATCATAAGTTATGATTAACTATAACTTATCAAAACCTAACCACAATGAATTTTGCGCGAAGCTAAAAATGAAGGCGAAAATAATCAGACACTAATTTCGGAATGGAAATAAATTAATTATTATGTAATACCTTTATCATCATCCCAGGTATTAAAAATTTAGCTAGCCATGAAATTTAAAATAAAAAAGTACTACTAACAATTGCATTGAATAAAAATAAAAGATAACTTTAATCAACTTAATTAACTAAAGTAACATTAAATTATAAAATGGTTACAAGTACAACCAATGTAATTATACTCCCTGATCAAAACCGCAAAAGGAAGAGGAAAAGAAAATTAAGGAACCGAACATTCACTGCTGCCCACTTCCTTTTACACGTCCAGTAAGAAGAAAAATAAAATAAAATAATTTCCCCCTCTCTAAAACAAGAGGCAAATTTATAGGAAAAAATAATTTGTGCTCTAATTTAGATTTCTTGAACTTGTTCTCTTTTGTTTCCTTCTTCTTCTTTACTTCTTCACTTCAACCTCTACAGGGTAATCTTGTAGAGTCATTTTCCTCCTTTAAAAGCTGGAAACCATTACTTGCTCATCAAGATCAATAAATAAGAAATCCTACAAAATAAAATAAACATTATTAGTTAAATAAAATATGCATATAAAATAATAAAAATGGGAATATTAAAATGCATAAAAAATGTCTATATCATAAATGAATTTGTAATGCTTGTAATTTTTTACAGTTAATCTAAAAGTGAACTAGGCTCTAATAAGGGACTTTAAGTTATCATATCAATTACGAAGATTTTACTCTTGATTTTACGATCCAATATATCACTGAGGTAGATTTTTAGCGTATTGTTAGTGGTTTATATCATGCATTTAATTTCCAATTACTTTCCTTCTCGGTTGTAGTCCATTCTTGTATAAAAGCCTCTTTAATAATCTATTTTATAGATATTTTTCACTAATAAAAATATTATCTTTAGGGTTTTCCCTCTATGGGGATTCCAGAACTTATATTCCTTATGGTTTCAAGGGCCCTTAGTGGATTTTAGGTTATTTTACCTAGGGGAAACTGGGGTTCGTCAACTAGAATGATATCTAGTTTTGTTCATTGATTAAATCCTGTTTAGTTGCTAACTGAGAAATGACTATTCTAGTATTCTGTGATTGGCTGGTTTATCCTAAGATCACATAAAATTTGGTTTTCCAATGTTCTTGGTGACTTTTATTTACTCATTAACATGAAGTAGTGTACCTTATCAATTTTTTCTTTCTTTTCAAGTCGTTAATGTGAAAAAATGCAAATGATTTTATCTTTTTTCACTAATTTTATTTATGCTTTTTTCTTTATAGGAAACGAAACTTTATTAATAGAACAATATAATAAGGGGACACACACTGAACTAGGGCTATGTTTGTTTGCAAGAATTATACTCGGGATAGGACTATTAATTCCAAGTGTCTTGTTTGTTTTCAAATTTAAACTTGGGACTATTAGTCTAGGGATTATATAAAATGACTTAATAGTCTTTAGATTATAATTATAATCCCGGGATTATAATCCTAAGATTAATAGTCTTGAGATTATAATCTCCCGGAATTATAATTCTTGCAAACAAACATAGCCTAACGGAAAAAGACAAAAAGAGCACTTTAAAAAGTAATCTTGAGGAAAAAATTTATCTTGAGGCAAGGAAATCTTTGCCTCAAATATCAAGTAGACTGACATTTTTGGAATATAACTGGTAAATCATGTTGTAGAATGCATATTGAGAAGTTTTTTCAGTTTTCCCAGTATACAAGCACAGCTCAGACATATTTTGTTCTACGATGCTTGAAACCTGTGTGACTCTTGGTAAGTTATTTGGCCTACTACTTGATATTACAGTGAATTCTAATTGGTCCTTAAAATGAACAATGTCGAGAAACAAGTCGGTGGATATTATTTTGTACCTTGCTGGGAACATTTTTTTGATGCATTAATGTATGTTTAATGAGCAAAGTGAGGCTAGGTCATCATGGGTTGTAGCTGAGGACCACATATCAGTAATTGTGGCTGCTCTATTCACATTGTGCTTCAGCTGCAGCCTGAGCTGGAAGAGAGGTTTGCAAACCAATTGAATGGATTCAAACCAAGCTTGAGTGTATTTCATTTCTGATATATGTATAGAATGAGATCACCAAGACTGTTATGAGCTTGACCTTAGGCTTTTGGTTGAACTGGCCCTAGAAACTATATTCATTTTGTGATACTGTGTTGACGTTGATAGATTGCTAACTTCAATAAGGAAAACATTTGATAAACTATGATAATAGGAATAGACTTGGTACCAAACTATTTGTATTCTAATTGAGATTACTAAATAGAGTATTGTATATTTTCTAAACAGCTATCTACTTTAACATATTTCTAATAATTATTATTCAAAAAATATTTATAAAGTAGTCTTTTATAGAAAAATGTGGTCTTTTATACTGTGGTCTTTTATAAGAAAATGTAGTCCTTTTATAGGAAAATAGGAAAATGTGATATGTACTTTTATAGAAAATGTAGTCTTTTAAATTACCCATTTTATATATATATATATTATATATATATATGAAATAAAAATAGTTTCTCCTTAAAAAGTATATAACATATTACAATTTAGAGGTTATTCTTATTTATAACAAGTGGGAAATTTTTTTATAATATTGTAGAGGTTATTCTTATAGGTATTCTTAAATAGAACTTAGTCAACTCGGTGAGAGCTAAATAGTCGCACTCATCACGAAAAAGGTTGATATTACTGTGCATTTTTTTGCAGATTGTTGATAATAAAATCTCTAGTTATGAGCTTGGAACTTGGTGAGATTGACACTGCTTGTTTTGTTAGTTAAGCTTTGATCATGTTTTGAAAGTCTTTCTGTTGTGGAGAAGATTAGTCTCTTGTTTTCTCATATTTAATGATTCAATATAGTTTCATTATGCTTTCTCAGCACAATTTATACAACTATTTCTGCTCTAATTGTTATATTCTGGATACCCTTACCCATCCTGCAGGTTGTTCGACCTCCATATAGGGTTGGCGGTAGAAGGGGTGGAGATCCATATAGACGTGGTGGTCATGGAAATTTCAGAAACCGTGGGAGAGGGCGTGGGGGTAGGGGAATTCCCAGTCACTTCTCACCACAAGATGCATCATCATCTGCTCATCCAGGAACTTTTGATGCTGAGAAGGTTAAGTCTACTGAAGTAGTTGCAGAACCTTCGGTAGCAGAAAAGGGTAATGCAGCTCCTACACAGCAGCATACTAGAGTTGCATGGTGTGAACTGTGTAGAGTTGATTGCAATAGTATGGAAATCCTTGAACAGCACAAGAACGGAAAAAAGCATAAAAAGAACCTGCAAAGATTGGAAGCAGTGAAAAAGACTTATCAACCTGTTGCTAACGTATCAAGTGATGGAAAAGGTGTTGCTGATGCTAATCCTGAGGGAAAGTTGCAGTCTGAGAATGCCCAGGAGGGTGAAGAAAACAAACTGACTCTGCCAGAAAAAATCCCAACTGAATCCATAACTGATGAAAATAAAGCTGAGGCTGAACAAAAACACAATCAAGTGGACCAGCCTCAAAACCCTGAAGAGGGGACGTCCTCCATGCAAGCAAGGCAGGTTGGGTTAAATCAGTTTGACAACCAGAGACCTGGAATGAAACGGAAGATGAGAGGTGGTCGTGGAGGGAAGCGTATGAAGACTTCTGATGCACCTAGGCGACCAATAAAACCTTCTAAACACAAAGTGGTAATTCCCTTAATATGTGATTTATGCAATGTCAAGTGTGACACACAAGAGGTTTTTGATCGTCACGTATCTGGTAAGAAGCACATTTCTAAGCTTAAGCGCTTTGAAGGTCACCAAGCTATGTACGGACCATTGGGGCTTCAGGCTCTTTACCCCCCCAACCCCATTGCACGCACTCTATACCAACCTCAAGGCCCTCAACAAACCTTCAATGGCCCAGAGGGCTCATATATTCCTCCAGTGGATCATATTACTGCTCAAGTTCACCCTGCAGCACAAGCAGCAACATGTATAGATTCTGGTTTCCAGCAAAATCCCAACCAATTATCAGATGGTAATCCTGATTCTGGTGTCCAGAAAGCTCAGCAGCAGTCGGCCTCAGTTGAACCAGTAGCCAATTAAATTACTGTAAGATATGTATCCTAGGAATGGCATGGCAGGATCTGAAATTATCGGGCTGAATCCAGACGCGGGTGGGTTGCAGGCTAATTCAGTGAGACTAAAGGGGCTGCTCCAGTTCCTTATTATGGAGTCAATTTTGATCATGTCATCTTGCTTGGAGTTGACGTGCCAACAACAGAAGGACCCATGATATTGCTTTAGTTTTCCTTTATCTTATATTTATTTTTGAGGCTCTAACCTGCAGAAAGAAGTAGTATATTTGACTACTACCCTACAATGCCTTTTTTTTTATTCCCATTTTACATGGAAATGGAATACAATAGTATTTTGTGAAATCCAGAGACACTGTTTAACTATTTCATTCTTCAAGTCTTTTATGGAGTTATTGTTCATGTTCAATCTTCCTTATTGAATTTCAACAAAAGAATGTTTTTCTTTGATGTGATTCAGTTTTGTTAGTGAGCTGGATTTGTGGCAGTTTTTTTTTTTCTCTCCTCTTCTTTCTGATCTCTCAATTTAAAGCTTTAGCCCAGAGTTTGCTTGATTTGGTTACTTCAGATTGATGCCAATTCAAATAAGATTGTGGTTTGAATACCAGGGAAGCCTTTCCCTAAATCTGGTATTTTTGGTAAATGCCTTTTGAAAATTGAAGAAATGCACCTATCTCTGTGTGATTTTTACCTATGATGATACTGGTGGTCAATCCAGCTTAATCAGCTGGAGTTGTGATTATTTATATTGTTGTTTTGGCATGATGTTTTTCAGAAACGTTTTCATTTCGTTCAATTCTTTTTTGAAGTTTTTTTTTCACATTTGAAAAGTTAGGATCAGTAATGTTATTTTTTGAAAAATGGGTTAGATTAAATCATAAAAGTTTGATTTAATAATGTCACAATTGAATTTTTTCTTCGCTTTTAAACTGATTGCTTAAAATAAAATAAAGTTCATATCAATAATAATAATAGTAAAATAATATCCATAACTAGAAACTACACCCCCCAAAAAAGAAAAGAGTCTTAATAAAAATAAAAACAAGCAGCAAGGTCTCTGTCTCTGTCTCTCCACGTTAATTGAATCTCAACCGTCCATCATTTTGGTTCCATGCCCACTGATGAAGACCAAAGTCTTTTGACACCTTTATTTATCGGTTACTTACTTTACACCGACGGCGGATAACGTCACGCACTTAACTAAGCTTGCAGATTTCAGACTCCAAAGCTATATACATATATATATAGAGAGAGAGATACACATATATATAGAGATAAATTGAGAGATTCAATCAGCAATCATGGCCGACCACTCCGACGATTTAGACGTACTCCTTGACAGTAAGAACTCGAATTTCTCTCTCTCTCTCTCTCTCTCTCGTACGTACATATGTTTAAATTGACAATTGAATTAATCTTCAATTGACCCAAAAAATTCAATTCAGGCGCTTTGGATGATTTCCAGAACCTCAATCTCACTTCTGCTGCTCAAAGGTCTATAGTTTTTTAGTCTTTTGTTTTTGAATATTTTTTTTGGGGTTAAAGTTATAACTTATAAACTTGAAGAAAAATTGATTGTTATTTGATTATAGAAGTGGAGATAATGGTGGAAACAAGACAGATAGTGGTTCTTTTTCTATGCCTGCTGGGGGAGTACAAGGACTGGGGATGGGTTTGCCTGATTTGAAAAGTAAGAAGAAGGGTAAGCAAAAGGTTACAAAGGAGCCCCAGCATGTCTCTGAGGCTCTTGATAAGCTCAGAGAGCAAACTAGGGAGACTGTAAAGGGATTGGAATCCATGACTGCTTCGAAATCCGAGTTTGGTAATGATCCACTGATGGAGGATTGGGTCAAGCAGTTTGAAGAGCTTGCTGGCTCTCAGGTATTTATTTTCCTCAATTATTGAGAATAGGATGATGGGTTCTCTTCAATTATTGGTATATTTGTGATTTATTAGGGTAATGGGTTCTCTTTAATTATTCGTATATTTGTGATTTAAAACATGGCTGTTTTGATGAACAATCGGCTGGTTTTGCCAACAACTGAAACTTCAAGTGGGACTTGCCTTATGGAAATGTGTCAACACTTGTGGGATAATGACTACCCTTGTCACATGTATAATCAACTAATTGACAAACCCAATGAATAGGTGCCTCCATTGCCATCTATGACTGAACATGAGGTCTACATTAGGATTTTCCCAAAAGGGTGAAGTAGAGTGTTCATTGGTACTCCTCAAAGGGTATGCTGTTATGCCATAGGTGGAAACATGTTATATATAAAAATCTCCAAGTCAAGCAAGTTTACAATCTCCAGCCCCATAGTACAAGTAGGAGATCATATGTTTTCTGATAGACTATGTAACAAAACCACCTAAATCACACTATCAAAACAAAACCACCTAAATCACAGATTATCAAAGAAATCGATTCACACATCACCAACCGATTCACACACACAAACAACCTAGTCTTCCTAGTCTTCAGTGACATCCATGTAGGTGGTGGAGCCCAATGGCTGATGGTTGTCGACTTGACTTCGGAAACGAAGGCACCAGGAATGACCCTAATTTCTCGTTTGGGTACGAGAGATCTCGAGAGATGAAGACCGAGTCCGAATATTTTCGTTATTTGGCCTTATTTTCCTCTCTTTTATAGTGGCAAAATCCCTGATGGTTTGCTCACTTTGTTACTTCAACCGGGTCACCGGCTAAACCAACATTTCTCATTACTTTGAGCTTTTTTGGCTTGCACGATTCTGGGGTTAAGCCAGACCATTTTAGGACTGAGTCCCGGTTTTGCTCCGGTTTGAACGGCATACTTCAGTTTTAAGAACACTGCTTATGCCTCAGAATATGCTGTAAACTGTGGTAATAATTTTGATATGAGCCTAGAACTTAATCGTTGAGTGACAGCTTGTAAGCACTATATAAATTACTTATATGAGTTATTTTCAGTACATGTGTATAAAAAAAAGAAATTACACACGACAAGGGGGTAACCGAAATGTCATAGGTCTCCTTATACTAGCTTCACACCTCCTAAAAAGCTGGAAAAGGACTAAGATGAAAAAATAAAAATTTGAAATTTTACAGTCTTCATTCACAACTTATAAAATGTTAATACTTAATATTTTATATATACGAGGGACATAACTTTGGGAACCAGGCATCTAGATTGGCAAAGTGGTTTGTATGTGAATGTTAACTTCTGGGTAAAAGCAGGGGGAAAGAGATAATCTCCCACCCAAACTGCTGCCGCCAAATAAAACTATGAAAGTGAATAAGACTTGCATTTGTAATCCATTAACCTCTTATATTTTTTGTACTATTACAATTGATGAACTCATAATGGTTTTGTCGTGCTTTATAATAAGTTTATCAGCTGTTACAATTATGTGGTTCTTTGATATATGATCTACTGATAAATAAGTGCATAAGTTTTCTTACATTCATTGTGCTCAGAACATGGACTCTATCGTGGAGACCATGATGCAACAGCTATTATCTAAAGAAGTGCTTCAGGATCCTATGAAAGAAATTGGTGAAAGATATCCAAAATGGTTGGAAGACCATAAAGCTACTTTAAGCAAAGAAGACTACGACCGTTATTTCCACCAGTATGAACTCATAAAAGATCTAAATGGTGTTTATGAAACTGCGCCTGGTAATTTCAACAAGATTGTTGAGCTAATGCAGAAAATGCAAGAGTGTGGCCAACCACCCAACGATATCGTGCAAGAGCTTGCTCCTGACTTTGATATATCAACTCTTGGCCAATTGTAAGTGGTTATTCTGTTACTTGTAGCACTGCCCAAATGAAAATAATGGCACGGCATGCATATAGTCAACGACATATTGTTTATACGTTAATATTGAAGATTTGTTAGAAAACTATTGTGCCGTAATTGTCCTTTCTTTCCTGTCCCTGTCTTGGTTGTCCTTATTTGTGTGTGTGTGTGTTTAGGGGTGTGTTTAGTCTGATGTGTTTGCTCTGGCGTAAGTTGGGTTGTTCTTACGAGGTCTTAATTTAGGTATAGAGCAATTTTAAGGATGTGAGTAGTGAACCAGAGTTACTGGGGAACTCTAATTACCATGCATTTGTGTACGGAGTACTATCATTTTAAATCGTGGCACTAGAACTAATATATCTGGTGCATTCTACCATAGGTAGCGTTACTCGTATCCAATTTTTTCTGCATACCCGTTTGATCAGCTTTCCTGGTAACCATGAAGACAATATTAGGCTACCTCCTCTATTACATTTCTAGGGTGTTTTATTGAAACACAATTTTGATTGATATGCATTACAAATACATAATTTTGATAGTAGATTGGCCAACTTTGGAACTTGGGAGTTTAATTATACTCGCTTTGTATTTAAGCGAATATCTGGAAAAGGTCCTTAATGCTGCGGTCTCAGCCTTTGGATTGAATTATGTGGTGAGATGATGTCAGGAAGACTATATATGATGATCCGATAGTTTTAGGGAAGAGAAGATAATTTGGTGCTCAACTCCATATTGTTCCCCCCCCACCCCCCCCCCCCCCCCCTCCCTCCTTTTTGTGGTGTTGTAAAGATTTGCCAGTTCTAAGATTGCGGAGGAGCATCAAAATATGCAACGATAGTTGTTTTTGATTGTGTTTCGCTGTTTGCCTCTCCATAATAATCTAAATAGGTTATTTATCTCCTTGCAGGTCACCAGAGCTCAACTCTCAACAAAATTGTTGTATAATGTGAGAGAATATCATAAGCCTCGTCGCTTGTGCACTTGCAGTTTACATTGTTATGAATTATCTTTTCCAATAGTTGCAAGAAACAAATGTTGTTCATCTGGAATTGTAAGTTGTCAAAAATCATTACTGTCCACTGGTGAATGGAAGTAGATGCTAGATTTCATACCCTTTGTTAGATGCTGATTTTCATACCTATCATTAGAAAAGAATTTAGAGTTGAGTAAACCACTAGCAGGTTAACTCTGGATGTTCCCCTATTTGTTATATCTAGTTTCAATACTTAGAATAATGCATGAGAATTCTTTCATTATATTATGGATTAAATTGCTTATTGTGGCTTACATTACTGTTATTACTATTGGTAATGTTTTATTCATCATATGCAAGCACACAATAAAGGTTGTCAATATTGTTTTACATTGATTATGATTAAAAAATATAAAAAAAACAATTATACATATTGACTATATGAGAATAATTTTTAAAAAATAAATAAATGAAATAAATAATTTGTGTAAGAATTGTAAGGATTTGGGAATTTTAGCCGTGGGAGATGGATCTATGCATCGGAAGGTGCAATCCAATGCCTTCCATTGACAAAACTTTTAACAAGAAATGGATGGGCCGACTCATAATCTAGCTCTCGGGCCCATGATACGCCACTAACTGCTGCGGCTCCTGGGCCGTAACACTTGTACACCCCAAAAAACACAGTCCTGTATGCACGCAAATCAAGAATTTCAAGCATCAGACACTATTAAAGTCTTTAATCAAAAATAAATTACAGCTAGAGAATTGGTGCGTTTTAACTTACTAGTTCTTGTTACTGGCATGGTCCCAATCATCCCAGCCACCATTGGCCACGATACCAGCAAAGTATGTATAAGAGAAGACTATCCTGAAGTACTGGCCCATGGCTCGGCCTACGTATAGTGGACCCGTACCCGTGACCTTGCAGTGTACAAAAGCAAAGCCCGTCTTTTAATCCGGACAGTTTCTATCTTGGGCCGCAATAGAACCAAATCTAGTTGCTATTGAATGCAGTTCACAGTCCTGCTCCAAATCAACATCAACTCAAATATATATCAATATTATGAATAAAGTTCTATCAATTTATGTGATGTATGAAAACGAGTCGTTATATATATTATGATAAATTTATATCGAATTATAGAAATTATATAGAGTTTAAATTTTATTACCATCTCTTTAAGAATGCGATAATTAATAAATCAACGATATAAATAATTAAAAATCGACATAAATATTAGCAATACATATCATTTTTCTCACAAAATCCCCCTAAATTAAGTGTGATTGATATGAACAAACTATTTTGTTTGCAAAAATTCTGTGGGCATGGAAACTGGACATGAGTGTATTTGAATTTTACTTATTTGTATTTTGACACCCAATAGTGGATAAAAATACAAATAGATAAAATTCAAATGCACTTTCATGTCCATCTAAAAAAGTTTTGTTTGTTCGTGTGATTGAAGTTTCTTTTTACTACACATTGGAGGTTTATTAAAGGAAAATATTTAACAAAGTCAATAAACCTGTCTAATAATCAGTTTTATATAGACAGGTCTGTATTGGGAAAAGGAATATTTTTCATTGACAAAGCTGTCCAGCCACTACTCCATAGTCCATGTAGAGAAAAAGAGAAAGTATAAAAGGGATTAATTAGGCGTGCCCCCCTGCAATGCAAGTACTCATCTTGTAATAATCTGTTCAAAATAAGGCTTAATTTATATATTAGGATATATTAGGTCCTTGAAAAGGTAATGACAGATGGTAGTAGAATTAAATGCATAATATATGAGGAGTGAATTAAGCAATTAAGGAGATAGGGATAGGTAAGTAAATTACTTTGTACATGGAACGTCCATTGCCAAAAATAAAGTCTATAGAGCCCTCAATGTAACACTCCTTGAAATAATGCCGGCCTGCGTCATCGCAGAGAGTGTCTTGTGCGCCGTAGAATCCACAGCCGGAGAAGTAGGCCTTGTCTCCCGATATCCGAAACGCCGCTGCTTGCCATCCTTCCATCCCTGGCATGGGTGCGGGTGCAGTATTCTACACCAATTAATTAATAATATTCATGACTCGTGCATGCAACCAGTAAATTACTACTCCCCACCCCTATCACACATGCACAAAATAATAATAATAATAATAATCAAAATACAAACTTATAAATTTTGTTTACATGTTTGCTTCTAGATATGGATTCATTGTGTAGTTTAATAATAATTACCTGATAATGAAATAAAATGATGAGAGACATTCTTTTACATTAATTATCATAGTACATATCATCATAAGAAAGTCTTAATTACATATTTGTCCGTAAATTTATTGATTTAATTAACTTGAAAATTTCTTTTTTACTATATATCAGTATCATCAAAAGAAAGGGTGCTGATACGTACCATAGTTGCACAGCCAGAAAAAATTGTTAGTAATTAAATGATACTCTTTTTTGGAACAAAATAAGACCCTTTCTTCAAATCAAAAAATATTAAAAAATGAGGGTGTTACATTTAATGGAGAAGTGAAAAGCGATGCAAGAACTAAAAATATACCTTGAAGCTGATGTTTCGAGCAGAGAAATAGGTAGCATAAACAGTGACGGAAGCTGTTTGATAAGTCCGCAGCTGTTGGCCGTCCCGGCCACGATCACTTGCTCGATCGTGCCACTCGATCACCGTCTCGTCCCTCCCTGCACCTTGGAACGTCACGTATGGCTTTGACTCCGGCACCACCACTTTCTCTCTATTAGTATCACAATGCACGGACAATCACATGATCACTATTTTAGTAAGTACCACTTTCCCACGTACAATTATTTATTTTACATGAAAACACAAATTAACACGCATATATATATATATATAGATAGATTACGCACGTAGTGTGCATAATGCATTTAATCTTATAAGTTTCATTAGAAAAAATTGACATATTGAAATTATTAAAAAAGATTTAGAGATACTCAACAATTAGATTAATTAATAAGTGTAAGATGAGGAGGAGCTAAAATTGATGATAAGTATATATATATACTTCCATTTTAAAACGACAGAAATGTATGTATTAGTATTTTGGAACTAGATGTATTTTGCATTTTGGGAGGGATGAAGTAAAAGGGAGTACATGTAATAACCGGGTGATATTTGAAGGATGACATTCTTTCGGTTATTATCGGGGATGGAGTCGACGGCAGCTTGAACGGACTGGAAGTCTCCGAAGCCATGAAGGTCGACGGTGATAAGTAAGTGGCCTGATGGTCCCACCCATTTGTGCTGCCTGGTGGAGTTAGACGACTTCGCTGCTGTTGCTGAAAATATTAATGCTGCAGTACTTTGTAAGAATATAATGGCAAAGAGAAGAGAGTTGAAGGAATAAGCCATAAATTAATTAATAAGCATCAAGTACTGCTAATTAATTAATATATATATATATATATATATATGTAGAGAGAATGTGTGTGTGTATATATATATATATATATATATATATATATATATATATATATATATATATATATGATGTGTGAATATTAATTGGAGGAATGTATTCAACAACTCAACTGAACTGCACAATGTTGTACAAAGAGGGAGAGGGAGAGGGATACACTAATTATATATATAGGCTACGACGTATGATGAAGGAATTGGAATTGGAATTGGAATTGGAATTGGTAGGGAAGGAAGGGGTTGGGGCAATTAAATTGTAACGGTCATTTTTTGAGAGTCGCTCTCAGAAATATGAGGTCAAGTCTAGTATTTGGATTCTGTTGCTTACAGATATGCATGTCAGCTGAAAAGTGAGGTCCATATATTGTGCAATACATTGGCTTGGACTTGGAGTATGTTCATTCATTATTACTTGATCTCTCTATTTCACACTACGAGTTAGTTGTATTTTAATTATCTTTTTCTAAAAATTGGATCTCCAAGTTGAAAATAAGTCATGTGTTTATTTGACCTTATTTAATGCAATCTTTTTGACTTCAAAAGGCCAACATGGTAATTTTTTATTTTTTATTTCTTGATAGGAAAGAAGGAATTAAGGAATCAAGGAGCTGTATTTTGTTTAATTATACTTGAATATAAGAAGGAAAAAAAAAGGTTGCTTAACAACTGATTAATGGCGCATACTATAAATAAATTAATTAATTTTGGTCAGACATAGATAGAATTAATTAATCGCCTTTGTGTTAAAACGGTAATTAATATATGGGGGTGTATGAGTGGGTGGTGGTGAGGCAGGAAGAGTAGTGATGGTCCAAGCATGGGTTAATACCATTTTGTAATTCTGCCTTCTTCTTCTTGTCTCTCTCTCTCTCTCTATATATATATATCTGTATCTCTCTCTCTTAGTTAGTTACTACTATATGACATGAGACTGGAGACAGTGTGCAGAATCAGAATTGTTGGGGGTCCACTCGGGGAAAAAGGCAGCTTTTTCGAACGTTGGAGCGACAACCTCCGCCCCCCGGCAGCATTTTGGATCACGTGAAACAAAATTAAACATCCAAATTCGTACGTAGATACATTTCAATGTCAAGATCGTCTTGTAGTTATATATCGCTAGCTAGGTAGGAGTGCTAAATTTTGATTTTGTTAAATAAAATGCCAATCGGGTAATATATATAATATATTATTGAAGTAATGAGGTCCTAATATTTGGGCTCATTACTTCAACTAGTCCTCTTCGAATGAATATCTTAAATAGGTAAAACTTATAACTAACTCAAATATAAAAAGGATGATTAGGGTTGATATTTTTATTATTATATGATCAATTAATGAGATTATTTATTTATAACGAAATGATATATAAAGTTATCGAAGATCTTTTATCCGAATGATATTACTCAACTCATGATAATTTTAAAGTTGAAAGTTTAAACATTTTAAGTTACTTATGAAAATATATCTTTGACTTTAAAACAAATAAAATACAAAGAATGTATTCAATTTCTTAGTTTTTTTGTTAGGGAGGTGAAAATGTTGAATGATTATTGTTGAGGTCCCACAAAAAGAAAACGAAGATGCTCACCTATATGGTCTCCTTGTTTATGAGAAAGCTAGCTAGGTTTAGTTAGGTCATTGTAATAATTAAGAGAATAAATTATTGGTTCCCAATATATTTATCCCTCCATCCTAAGAGTAAGAGAAACACACCCATGACTATGAACCCGTGTTTTCTTATTTTCTTACGGTCGTACCTACCTTAACTTTCTTAGCTAATACCTTTTTCAGCATATTATTGCAGCTATTCTACTTGATAGAAATGAAGACGATACATATATATTTATTTTCGACCGTTAGAAATGGAAATCATATCATTAATTTCCCCTTAATTACCATCATTTTTTCCATATTATAAGCTGGGGTAAGCAGTAGTTTTCATATATATATATATATATATATATATATATATATATATATATATATATATATATATATCATTTTACTACAATAAAATAACAAAAATATTAATAAAAACAAGTATAAATAGGCAAGCAACACATATAATTTTGTGTATTAAAATTAATGAAATATTTTGAGCCACTTAGGCTGCTATAGACTTCTTCATTTATACGAGTGAATGAGTAATTTCACATTGAAAGATATTAATATAAAGTTAATTTTAATTAATTTTAATTAATTATTAAAAAAATGATATATCAATAATTAATATGCAAAAATTAAAAAATAATCCTTTTCATCCTATTTTAATTAATTTATCATAAAGTTAAGATAGTGACCGGATCCTTTTCCATCATATTCATATATATATATATATATATATATATATATATATATATATATATATACATCTATTAGGTTAAATATTGAAGTACTTTCTATTTTGGCATCTACTTAACACAAAAATATATGTTACTCACTAAAAAAAGAACTTTAACTTATAAAATATATATATTAAAATAGGAGTCCATTCTAAATATCTTCCCGTTTATTTCACTCTTTTTATGTTAAATAAATTTAAAGATAAACATATAATATATATATATATATATATATATATATATATATATATATAATATTTATTTATTAATGATTTCAATCATCATGTGTTTAATTATTTAATACTTCATACTAAATAAGTCTGTAAAATGAATTAAACAGTTCGAACTCGATTTGTACTCGTTCGACTAAAAATTCGATTTGAGCTCGAAATCAAACTTTATTTCATACTCAAAAAATTTTGTGAATCAAATCTGAACAACTCAGTATTTGGCTCGACTCGATTTGATTTATTTACATCCCTAAATATAAATACTAGATGTCACTAAAGGATCAAAATTTTCCTCTAGCAATTGTTGTTATATAAATTACAATGGCAATGAGTCAAAGAAACATTACATTGTCACTTGTTATTAGTTCTCAATACAACTTGTTAAACCCCGTAGGCGGCGTAGAATCAGCCAACCTTGGCAAGAAGGCTTCTCTTTCTAATGAAAAATGGAGACAACTCATAACTTTAACCAATGAAGCCCACAAAATGGGTGCACAACAAAAGGCATACCCAAAAACTGCCAAAGCCCTCACAACTCCATCTGGATACCAAGGCCAAACCATGACCAAAAGGGCCCCCAATATCGCGATCCACGGTGTTAGTAGGGCTAGCATTGGCAGCAGAAATACATTAGCCGTTATACAAGAAAGGGCAAAAGCCCCAAGTAAGTAAATAGTCCAGCCAAGTAGTGGGTGTATTGTGTGAGGAATTAGGAAGAAAGGGACTGCATAGGCTACAAGAATGGACAATATAGCAATTAATTTGAGGCCTGTTTGGAAAGAGAATAATAGTTTCACATGCACAGTGGTAAAAAGCATTTTAAATTGCAAGGCGTCTTAAACGAGTAATTGTGATTATTCCAAGGTAAAATATGAATTGGATTAGTATTAATGGTAACTTTTCTTTGCATTGCAATATGAAACATGATGCAATTAGAAACAAAACATACTATTAATGTGGTTTGTCAAATTTTACAATTTAGATTTTAGAATTTGAAAATATCAAAATTATTTGTGTAAATAACATTCCCCCAGACAAGAATCAAAGTATTACTTTTTGTAATGTTCCAAACTTGTGCAATACGCTTAATATTTGTAAATGAGACTCTTTTTGTGCGACAGATAGAACAAGAATTATCGTACCCTAGAGTTTGACGTCGTTTTTCATGCCATTGGAGGCCTAGAGGCAGGACAGGCCAAGCCCACCAATACCATGGTTTCAGCCAAGGTGCACCAGGGAAGGTAATCACACTGTTTGGTCCACAGGGCACACTCCAACGGAGTTTAAGATCTGGAGCCAATATATAACAACATGGTTAATTAAACAACAAAAAGATAAGAAGAACAAGTAACAAATAATGACAAAATGAAAACATAATTTGTGAATATATTATGATGAACTCGATCAAAACAAGTGACATTTATTTAATTTGGTACTTACAATAATAAGAAGCATCCATTTGGTATCCCAGAGGGAGTCTGTAAGTTCCCTGAAGCTTGGTGCCATTAAGGGGTGGATGGAACATTAGCTGATCAAGTAAATTTGGGAAGTAGCTTCCGATAAAACCTTGATCTGCACCATCCGGATTCTCTCTTCCATTCTCCAACTCATATATCATGTTCTTGAAAACCTCCAATGATGGCTGCAATTCCAATTTTATATAAGCATACCATCATTACTAAATGTAGGCACGTATAAATAAATATAAAAGTGTCTGTAAATATATATTTGCTCTGACAGCATAAATAATATTACGACCAGTGAATTTAAAATTATACGTACGTACCTCCAATACAAAAAGGCCAGTATGAAAGATGCATGGATTGATGAAAACTGCACAAAACTGGCCTCATTGGAAGAGTTCATCAGTTTTTCTGAGGAAGATGTTATCAGAATCAAGCATGACGACTCTGTCATAGTCCACCAGCCTCCATGCATAGAGTTTGTTTAGGGTCAACTTAAATCGTTTGTTGAAATTGGCCTGCCTCTTGTATGGATTGTTTAGATTCTCAACTCTCACCACCCTTGCCCCATCCTCCTGTTCCCTGGATGATGGTATTCAACTTGTTGAAGATATATGTAGTTAATATTGAATTGCAATAGAAGCTTTAATATATGTTTCAATTTATTGCGACAAATTTATGTTTATATTAAATACTGAATTATTCAATGTATATAAATACATAAGATATATATATATATAATAAAAAAATAGAATCACACATTAATATTATATATTATCGCTTATAGGTCCATATAGTCGCAACCCAAATTAATCGATTTTTAAATTATTTTCCTATAGTGTATCATTGTATAGTACTATTATTAAAAGAAATGAGATTTCTTTAAACAAAAATATTTAACAAACGCAACTTCTTTTGTGGAATGGTGAGATCTTTATTGATACTATGATATATAATATAAGTAATTTGCAATGGCCCTAGAATGATCTAAATCTATAGGACAATATCTAAAATTAAGGAAATACTCAATTCGTTCCTTTTTATTTATTCTTTTGAGAGTGAAATTTATTACATATGTTTTTTTTATTTGTCATTTGATAGATTTTAAGGTAGTATTAATAATTTAATTTCTCATATTATCTACACGTTAAATTAATACTAACTTGTTTCTCTTTCATTTGTTCTAATTAATGAATTTTTGAATGATAATATTAAGATTATATAACTATTTTGGTCAATTAAATAAAATATTAATTATATTTTTTCTAATATTTATATTTTTATCTAAGACGTCAATTAAAAATAAACGGAGGGAGTAATTCACATAGTTGCTCAACATAAGCAATCAACAATCAATTCGCTTTATTTGAGCAAGCAACAATATATTGTTATTTTCTCATATATTAAACTAAACATAAGTCACACTTACTACATAAAAGGTAAGAATTTGATGATGTTTTGATAATTTAATATTAAACAAAAAACGCCATCATTATTATTTCCATATATATATATATATATATATATATATATATATATATATATATATATATATATATATATATATATTTATATAGTTATGTGTTAATTAAACTAAATTAGTTTTTTATAAGTTATTGAAATGGATCCTCAAATAACACTATTATGAGGGATGGGCGTTATCTATTTACCAACTTTAGATCTGTTTTTAATTATTATATGTGGTGAGATTATTTTTAATTACTTTATCTGGCTTGAGAAAACCTAAGGCACACAGAAGGAAAAGAGGAACGCATAAGGCAAACGAGGAAGAGTAGCAGAAGGGAAAAGAGGAACAGTCACTATTTTCATAATTTCTAACTCAGTTTGCAAGATTTCAAATTTCTATAAGGTAAAAATTCGTGTGACTTAAAAATTTATATTAAATCTTCAAATTTCAAGTATAAGACATGATTTTTTTTTAAATCGATTTGAAGATTTTTGCAAAAAGTTGAAATTACATCTCCAAATTTGATATGGGTTCATGTGATTTACTCATTATATTGACTTTAATTTCCTGCATGCTTAATATCCTAAATCTAGCTAGACATTAGTTTATCTCAATATATCGTATATACATACAGAGTAGGAGCACTAAGTTTTATATATCCTTGGTCAAACCCTATTAATATAAAGGTATCCTACCAAAATTTGTGCACATATGCAGTACACTAATTAACGTGAACATTAATATTGTTCCTAAATCTTAATGGATACTCAAAAACGAAAAACAAATATTTCAGATACAACATTAAAAATTAAGGTAATTATTGGATCAAAAGCGAAAAAAATAATATAAAAAAATTATCATGCCACTTAATTCACCACAAATTACCAAATCTTTAGGGACTAAGCTTTTTATATTTATATTTCTCACGATCTAATCCGATTACATTGTAGAGCCTATTTACTATTTATATAAAATCCTAGTTAAATATAGAATATACTTATGAAGATATTAATTAGTACTACCTTCTTTTATAGTTATTTGTTATTGACAATATTGTATCAAACAAATTCCTTAATCCGTGTGTTTTAATGTCATGTACAAGATACGAAACAAATTCCTTAATTTAGAGAAATATTTTTGGCTCTTAATATTTGTCATTTGAGAATTTTAAGTAAATATTAATTATTTAGTTTTTAAATATTACCTCAAGTATATATTAAATATAATTTTGATTCTTCCATTATAATTTTTTGTCCAGTAAATAAAATTCACTTTTTTTAATACAAGAATAATATAGACAATTATTATATTATATTTAATATTATACAATTATTTTTTTAATATTTGTGCTAACTCTAAAATAACTTATATTAATGGATTGATATTTAATATTTTTACTCGTAAACTTCATCTTTATAGCGCAAATAATATAGTAGTATAGAGAAAGAGACCTACAGAGATTGAAGCCAAGGGATTGGAACATCAAAAGAGGCAATGACAACCAGATCGGCTTCGACTCTGAGACGGGAGAGAGATCGGAGCGTGACGCGCGTGGCCACGTAAAACTCATAGTCCCTCGAGGTTCCCATATACATCATCGTCGCATAAGCATTCTTATAATTCTGATTCTTATTACTATTTCTCTCTGCTACTATATGATCTCTTATTTCTCCGTTAATATTTTGAAACGCCGCCGTTGCTTTGACCAGAACCGCCACCGTCACCATCAGTACCAAACTAAAAAACCTCATTATAGGTTAATTATCACCTGCCAGTACTAGCTTCTCCTTCTACTTCTATTGCATTTTAAACTTACAGAGCTCGCCGGAAAAATTAAAACGATTGCACCTCCGGCCGCCGTTAGCGATTCAAGAGACCCGTATACAGTATATGGAAATCTAAGAGACGGGGAGAAACTTGAGAGTTAAGACTTGAGGCACTTGTACAACAAAAATAAGAAGCGTTTTTCCACTATTGTATACCATGTGTGTATATAGTAAAAAAATAAATAATTTTTATATATACTAAATACTAGCCTTTAATTTTATTTGGTGTGGTTGCCTTTTGGTGGAGGTAAGTCACAAGTGTGTGTGTTTATAAAAAAATTTCTTTTTTTTTAAAATCGATACTAATATATAATAAATCAAAAAGTTATTCACTGCTCAATTGAATTATTAGATTAATTTAGTTGCAAGGTCGAATTAATTCAAATGATTTAACTCAAACTAAGTTAATAAATTATTATTCACTAAATTTGCACTAATAAATTGTTTATTAAACTTTTATTTTTCATTTCATTCAATTTCTCATTTCCATATTAATTATTTCTCTTCCTTTTCCCACCCGTTTCTTATTAGGCAGCAAAACTTCACAACTTTAATATTATAAATTGAATAAAATATATGTAATTATTCACATTTTTAAATTCATGTAAGTGCATATTTTTCTCAATACTACTTATACATATTCATTACAAAAAATACATATAATTAATATTACTTGTCTCACATAAAGGTGAAACACATTGTATGCTCATGTGAGAAATGATAACGTGAAAATATTAAAAATATATATAAAAATATTAGTTCTTTATATATAATGGATAAGAGATAAAAAGTACTCCTTCACTTTCCTGAATTCATTTCTTTTCGTAAATCTAATTTGTCACTACAATGTACTTTAACACCACCTCTCTTTTGTATGTGTAAGATGGAACTCTACAAAAATAATCAATATAAATTCTTCCCCTTTTTTATTTTTTTCAATACTTTTACAAATTTAATTTCTTTAATTTTTGAGAAATACAATATATATATATATATATTATAGCTTATAGAATTAACAAAAATAACTCTAAAATATGATATTTAATAGAGATTTAATATAACATAGTATAAATAAAACTATTTTAAAAGCTAGTCCGTGCACAGATCGTAAACTTGTAAAATGTAATATGGTTTTTTCTTTAAAATTCAATGAATCTTTTAGACAATGTTATAAATTAATAAGTCGTGTTTTTAGTTGACGAGTTTGAGAGCTCATAAAAAAAGTTAAATGAATCGAATTGAGTTCCTAAATTATAGTCAAAATATAATGTGCAAGCTCGACTTATTTAATAAACGAGTTATTTACGAGTCATACTTAACCGACTTGGTCGAATCCGAGTTTCATCTTTACATAAAAAATTATTATTTTGATTATTATAATTTAATAACAAAATATTAAATATTATATTTATTATTATAATAATAATTTAATAATAAAATATTAAATGGTATAATAATTATTTTTAAACAAATGAGTTTAAACGAATCAAAATTTACTAAAGTTAAAATGACTAGTTAAATAAACCCGAGTCAAGTGGATTCAAGTTTTATTCCCAAATGTTTAATTCTTTTACAAACTCTATTTTAAAATATAAATAACTTCCTAATCTCAGTGGAGCTGGTCCATGATCCATCCGGATCATTACTATCTATCTGCCTAATTATTTTATTATTTTGTAATATGTGCCTTTATCTACTTGCTTTCACGACTACATTGTAATGAAATCAAAACTAATAGAGAATTGATATTTTTTTCACATTAATAGTGAGTGAGTCTCACCTTTATATGAGAGATTCGTGTGAAAATATTATTTTAATATATGAAAATATTATTTTTCAATAAATATAGTCTAGTCTTGGAGCTTTATGTATTATTTTTAAAGACATTTAAGGTAAATTATTTATGAGAGTTGCTATTAATTAGCAAGCCAAAAAAATTAAAATAAAATAATTGCATTTTCTTTAAACAAATGGCATGCATTTGTTATTAAAATTGTATGGACCACCACAATATATAGGTATTAAGGGTATGTTTGTCTAAATAAAATTAATTGTGATGTCTTCAACATTTTTGCCATGTACGTAGCTCTATACCTTTCTATTTATATGAATTAATCCATTCAAAAGATGTTTTGGTTGTTTCATTTGGATAGAGTTCCATTTTAAAATATAAGATCAACTTACTTAAAAAAGTAAAACTATAAAAATTAAAAAGATAATTCATTTTTTGAGAGATGAGATACTCACTTGCATGTAATTTTATTCTTCCAAAAGTCATTTAACTATATATTTTGAAACAAAAAGTAGAAATCATTTTGATAGGGACTATAGGTTCGTTAATTGGAAACTTGAAATGATGTAATTAATACGTTTGTTTAATTTGTTTTTTTGGCAAAGACAAAAAGGTTATTGGTGAAAGAGAATATACTCGGATTCATATTGTCATGTTGATCGAGAGTAAGGATGTAAATGAAGTGAATTGAGTCGAGTATTGAGTTGCTTAGATTTGATTTACAAAATTTATCGAGTATAAATTGAGGTTTGATTAAGACTCGTTTAGCTACCGAGTCGAGTACGATCTTGAATCTAGTCCGAACAGTTTCAACTTTTTAAACGAATATGATCCAAGTATTAATAAAAAAAAATTATAATTTAAAGTGGTTCAAGTAATTTATCGAACTTTAAAATTGCTCATATTTAAATTATTTATATTTTTAATCGAACTTAAATTAAATTTTTAATCAAATGAGTACGAATTAAATCCAAACTATTTATTTATTTTACTGCTTTTAACCGATAGAATGCAATCTATATATTAGATGGTACTTTGCCAAATTAAATGGCTAGAAGAGACCACGATATAGTTCAGAATATATGACATATTAAACAATACATTTTAAAATAAGAAGACTCGGCTCCAGAGTATGATGACAAAGAAAAATTTGACACATTATTTTATAATATTATCCGCTAGCATTAAGTTTCTTATTTTTCTACACTACACAATTGGTGCTTTGTTTATGTACTTATTGGTACGTTTCTTATGTACCTTGTGGTGAAGGTAGACTATTGTCCACGTCACTTTTTTCAGGAAACTTTAAAATACAAGTAGTATTAAAGATATTGATTTTTCTAAAATAATTACACCATTTGCAAAATATATACTCCCTTTAGTCGGTCTACATTAAGAGTCTGGTATTCTTATTTTTCTAATAAAAGAAATACAAAATATTCTTACATTTAACATCATAATCTATTATTATACCTGTTAACGCCAAGATCTTTCTCCACGTCCCAATCACATAAGACGTCCCGATCCTCAGCGATAAGAAACAAACAACACTTAAAGCTTGACGGTTGGTTCCGTCGGATAGCTTCAAAGTGAGAATTAGTACGCGATGTTCACAAAGTTAACAATGGAGGAATATATGGTCTAGTGTATTGAGAGAATTAAAATCTCGATCGTGTGTATGGGAGAATATGAGTAATCAATATATGAGAGAACATACCTCCATACGATGGCTTCCTTCTTGAAGTTATATTACTTTTGCTTGAATTATTGTGCCACCCACTACTACCGACACCCCTCCGATCCGATGGACCTCACCACTATATCGGGTTTATCTACTGCTTTTGGCCATTTGTTTTTCTCCGTACGTAGGTTATGATCCCATCCACATTAATGCATGGCAGGAGGATTGGTCAACTGTCATGCTTTTTCATCATCACAAGTCAAAGTAACAGATATTAAAATATCTAATGGGTCGATCCATTGGACTGACCCGGTCCAACAGGATTAAATAAAGTTGACACAATAAATGGGCTCAAAGAGTCCCATGGTTTAATAATAAAAGCCCAACAGATTATACTGATAAATGGGCCCAATTTATCCGGCCCAAGAGAGGAGAAATATTATGACCCAACATTACCCCCTAGTTTTTTAGTTAAACAAAATGTTTAATGGAAAACTATATAAGATTCATGATATTTAGAATTTAATAAAGGCTCAAAAATAGGAAATAAGTGGATCATACCCACTTTTATCATACGAAGTGGAATAAGGGAGGACTGGATAGTGGATACCCAGAGCAATAAGCCCAATTTGATAAAGGATCTGAATCAATTCACATGGGCCAATAAGATAGAGATCCAACAACAAAGCCCAATCGATAAGATATTCAAAGGTCATCCAAACGTATTCCACTTTAATTCCCATTATTACTGACATTAAATGCGCCGGCCTCGCTCCGCGCGTAACCGTCAGTATAAAAGGTAAACCTCACCAAAATTGACGGTTTTACCTACTGATTTGAAATTCGAACCTTTGAGCTTTCTTCCTTCTCTCAGAAAAACCTCTCTTTAGCTTTCACAAACTTAACAATGGTGAATCCAAGCCAAACCCTTCAAGTTCTTCTCGTTCAAACCCTAACCAAGGGGTTCATGTCAATCCACCATCTCCCACCGATTTCTTCAAGGATGGGGAACAATTTCCTCATGCCAACATCACCTCCACCGCTTCAATCAATCTGCGAACTCTCCGGATTCTAGTGATCATGTTCCGGATAACTTTGCTATGAGGGCTCCATCTGAGAGAAGCGAATGTACCAAAATGACAGACGGATGGAGTGTCGCCACGCCGACTCACTCACTGGAAAAGGGGGTTTCGCCTACCCTCCACGCCTTCATAGTTACCTCCTAGGTTTATTGGAGTAGGCTTCACCTTGAACCGGTGCCCAACTCCTATATCCATATCTTTGGCGCTCATCGCCATCATCATGAACTAGGGGTTACCCCCTCTGTTGATCTCTTCTTTACCCTCTTCTCGGCTGGCAGATCCCGAGAACGAGGTTTCAAAATGCTGAGCAAATAGTCCCCACGCCCAAACTCGAAATTCGAGAAGAGGCCCCTGATGAGCACCCCCTCGAGCAACAAAGGATGGCACGAGAAATGGTTCTTCGTCATTTGGTCCCGGAATCTCTTCCTTCCCGATTGGACCACTTTGAGCGATCTCTCTGCCGACTTCTGTGACATCCCCAGAGGGCGCGAGGAGATGGGCGACTTCATGAATAAAATCCCTTCTCAAGAGTGGAGCTTCACTCTACTGACCAAGCAAGCATGGTTGTATGACCATAAACGTAAGTCTTGGACCATTCTGTGATATAATTTTTTGAAATGTTTATGTGGTACGGATTTTAACTTGTGATTATTTGCAGTGTCTTTGATCAAACCAACTTCCTCGGAGGTAAAAGACTTGGAAGATTTCTTGGCGGGGAGGATTGCTGATGCAAATGAAGAACTCCCTAATGAGGAGCCTTCCCGAACTGAACCCCCTGCCCCCGAGCCAACACTAACTCCCCTTCGGGATGATGACCCTGAAGCTGACAATCCTATCATCCCCGAAGCGGTCCTCCGACCTCGCCGAAGGAAGAAGGCCGCCAAAAGGGCCAGGACTCCTCGCGAGATAAATCCTGAAAGCGACGAGGAGGTACTTCCTGAGGTAAACCCACAAACAATTCCTTCAACTGAACCCACAACAACCTCTGAACCAACTCCACCAACCTCTGAACCAAATCTAAGAAAGAGGAGTCTCCTTGACATTCCTCCACACGATCGGGCGAAAGTCCTTCGTGCTAAAAAATTGAGAAGCAAAATAATTCCTCTTACTGCCGACGAACTCCGCGTTCCCCCTCCTTCAACATCCAGCCCATTAAATGAAACCCCAACACCTAGCGGCCGAAGCGGTCGGTTTAACCTTCTCCGTCCCCGAAAAAAAAATTTTCTTGGACGGTCACGGCTTTGCTTCGACTTCCGAACCTTCTTCAACTCCCGAGCCAATGCCACTCGACCACCTTCTCGGTAGGCAATGCACGCGGATCCTTCACCGGTTCGCGATCGGCTATATGCCTCTCCTCGAGGACCAATGACATCCGAATTTCAAAGATGATGTCATGGGTTCACCGACTATGTGGCCTCGCTTGATGCCAATTTCCCTTTCAATCTGCTTTGAGGCCTTTGTTCGTGAGACCGGATGACCATCGGTTCGAACAGATTCAACGGATTTGCTCAAATGAAGGCATGAGCTACTTGGCTAAGGTAAATGACTCTTCTCTCCTTTGCTTACTTTACTTTCATATTCATACATCCGAAGCGGATTGAATAACACCGAACATGAACAGTAAATCTCATTCTTGGACGTCTGCGTCCCGATCTCTCAAGTCAATCCGAGGAGGAAGTGTTGAAGAAGGAAAATTCCTCCCGAAATCACCTTTTTGCTCGGGAAGGACTCATCGTGAAGGCCTTCTTCATACTAATGAAGGTCTTGAGAAAGAGTTAGCCCAAGCTAAGGGAGAAGTGAAGGCCTCAAGGAAGAACTAAAGTCGACTAAGGCTCAAGATATCTTTGAAATTGTCAACATGAACGTCGACTTTTAGTTCGGAGGAGTGAACCGAGGATGAATAAGATAAGGAGTTGAAGTCCGACGCCAAAATCTTGACCGGGACGATCCATAAGTTGGAGCGGATGAAAAGCTTCAAATTGAATATACTAAGAAGCAAATTTCGAAGCAAGAGATCCGAAACTCAAGGCTCTTCAGACCTTGGGCCTCCTCTAACCGATGCTCTTCGCAAAAGAAATTTGTGAAGAGTATATAGGAACTCTGACGAAATAAATGAAGAAATCATGAGAATTCACAAAGAAAGCTACGAGCTCTGCCGAAGTCTTGGCAAGGAAAGGTTGATCAAGGCTAACTTAGATCCTTACCTGCTGGACTCTTCGGATGATGATGGAGCTACCTGAAGCACCAGCTTATGGGTTGTCTTAGGTCTTATTATGAATATTTGTAGAAATTTTATGTCAATACTTCAATATGAATTTATATGGACAAGTATACAAAAAACCCTTTCGAGAATTTAACTTCAAATGATTAAGCACGTATCATATAACGATATAAGCATGTCATATAACAGATAAAGTGATGTTAAGGGACGAGGCATTCCTTAACTCAATACTTAAATAAAATAAAGTACCAAATACTCATCGGCTCAAGTGTGTGAGATCGGTCATTTGTTTACCACTCCTGGATGAAACAATTATACTGAAAACCAAGATATAAGGATCAAGACATAAGGACCAAGATATAAGGATCGAGACTTAAGGACCAAGATATAAGGATCGAGACTTAAGGACCAAGATATAAGGATCGAGATATAAGGACCAAGATATAAGGATCGAGATATAAGGACCAATTGTGACCATTGACTTACCACCCTGGTAAAATCAATATAGGATCCTTCGTCTACCACTCGGGGTAGAACGACAAATGGGCTGCCATCGAATGGCCAGCGAGTCCTACCATACCTCCTTACACCATAGTGACCATAGGACAAAATAGGACCAGGACCAATAGTGACCATTGATTTACCGCCCTGGTAAAATCAATATAGGATCCTTCGTCTACCACTCGGGGTAGAACGACAAAATGGGTCCGCCATCGAATGGCCAAATGAGTCCTACCATACCTCCTTACACCATAGTGACCATAGGACAAAATAGGAGCAGGATCAATAGTGAAAAAGTGTCTTTTATTGATAATGAACAATAATATATGATTCTTAGATGAATTAACTTGATCTTTATTGAAAGTATTTCCGAAGCTTTGCCAAATGCGTGCCAAGTGTTTTGATTTCAGAACCATCTAATGCCCTTAACCTAAAGTGCCTTTGTTGGATACTTCGATCACCTCATATGGTCCTTCCCATTTGGCATTAACTTTCCGTATTTTGAGGTGTAGAAGCTCGGCTTCTCTCGAGGATCGAAGTCTCTACTTGAATCTGCGAAGTTTGACTCCTTTGTTGTAATGCTTCGCTACTCTTCGTTGATAAGCGACCAATTTAAGTAGCAACCTCTAACTTCTTCTAGTATCTAAATTGGCC
Organism: Panax ginseng; assembly: GCA_020205605.1. Classification (NCBI taxonomy): domain Eukaryota; kingdom Viridiplantae; phylum Streptophyta; class Magnoliopsida; order Apiales; family Araliaceae; genus Panax; species Panax ginseng. The sequence goes on from CM035128.1 coordinate 2,017,739, forward strand.
TTCATCCTTCGTCATTGTATATTTCTTTGTATTGACCGACCAAGACTTGGAGATCCGATTTCGACAGGACTAAGGCATCCGCACCATAGGCCAACCGAAAGGGTGAATCCTCAGTGGTAGTCCTTGGTGTAGTCCTAGTAAGCCCACAACACGCCGAAAGCAGCCTCCTCCGGCCATCTTCCTTTAGCTTCATCTAGTCTGCGCTGATCCTGCTTCAAGTGACGTCATTCCGTTGGTCACCTCAACTTGCCATTTGACCGTGGATGAGCCACCAAGTCCTCTTATGTTGAATCCCCAACTCCTTTAAAAATGCTTCAAATTTTGATCCCATGGCCGACGTCCGTTGTCCGATATTAATACTCTAGGGATCCCGGCGAAACACTACTTGATTCTTTTATGAACTTCAAACATTCTCGCCTCAGTAATTAACTGGCGGCTTCACTTCTACCCACTTAGTCATGTAATCAATAAAGAACTATGACAAAGCTAACTTGACCTTTAGCTTTAGGCAATGGACCCAATATATCTACCCCCAGACAAAATGAAGGGTATAGGAGATAAAATCGAGTATAGCTCTTCCGGGTGGGTCGATGTGGGATCGGATTGCTGAGTTGGCACTTTTCACATTTCTTGACATACTCTGTAGCTTCCTTGAAAATTGTAGGCCAATAGTATCCTTGTCAAGTACTTTGTAAGCCAAAGATTTAGCGACCATATGATCACCGCAAATGCCCTCGTGAACTTCCCAAGAGCATATTCCGCCTCGGATGGGACCAGTACTTCAAGAATGGGGAAGAAAAAGGCCAATCGGTAAAGATCGCCATCAATAAGAGTAAAGTTAGGCGCCTTGTATTTGATCTTCTTTTGCTACATCCGATCCAGAAGGAAGGACGCCATCCGCCAAATATTCGATGTAGGGGGTCATCCAAAGAGATTAAATCGTTCGATACACATCACAAACTTCATCTTTGAACACTTACCGTTCTTGCGAACTTCCAAGTAAATCGATCCGTTAAAAACATCTCGCATCCGTAGTAGCCAATTTCGACAATGCATCGGCGATAGAATTGTCATTCGCGCCTATGCCCCAAATTAAATGCGACGAAAATCTCGAAGTCGGTCCTTTAACTCCGCTTAAATACTTGATCATTCGATTCCCACGAGCTTCATAGTCCCCGATAGATACCGCTTGACAACCAACCGAGAGTCATTTGTAGATGATAAGGTTCCGGACCTCTAGACTCTTTGCCAATCGAACACCCGCCAAGATCGCTTCATACTTTTCGGCCGTTGTTTGTCGCTTTAAATCCAAATCGATGGCTCGTTGAACTTTGAACCCGTCCGGGACTCGTCCAAGATAATTCACCTTCCACTAACAGCTTAGGGTAGAAGAACCATCTGCATATAGGGTCCAAACATTCTCGATCTCATCAAGAAGCGCAAGAATCGCTTTCGATCGAGGATTCAGCTTCCCAGAATCCTTCAAGATCTCTTTCGTGAACGAACATTCTACTTTATGAAATCGGCCAAAGCTTGGCCTTTGATAGCGATTCATGGATGATATTCGATGAAAAAGCGTGACAACTCCATTGTCCACGCCGCTAATCTTCCCCGAAACTTCGCTTGCCCATCACCTTCTTCAATGGTTGATCGGTGTAGACAACCCGGAGCCAGACCTTTGAAAAAATCTGCCAAGCTTCCTACTAGCAATTATCAAAGCGAAAGCAAATTTTTCAATATTTGGATACCGGTTTGACATCTCGCAGGACGTGACTAACATAATAGATCGGATGTCGTCTCCCATCGATCTCCCGAACCAAAGATCGCTTCCAACCGCTAACGAACTTGCTTGCCGCCATCTGAGATATAAGGTCTCTCACTGGAATGGGTTTCACCAATAAAGGAGCCGAGGAAAGATACGCCTTTATGCTCCGGAATGCGTCTTCACACTCAAGTCCACTAGAACGCCTTCGCATTCTTCCCTTTTAAAGTATCAAAGAAAGGAAGGCACCTCTCTGCAGATTTGGCGACGAACCTCCTTAACGCGCATCTCGCCACGACGTTGGACGTCTTTGAATGACCGAGAGTCTTCATATCAAGAATGGCTCGAATCTTCTCCGGGTTGGCCTCGATACCCCTTTGACTAACAAGATAACCCGAAACTTCCTCGCACCGAGGAAAGTGCATTTGGCCGGATTAAGCCTTAGTTAGCGATGACGACGATTCGAAAGCATTCCTCTAGATCGTCCAAATGACTATGAACGTGCATGCTTTTCACAATCATGTCATCAACGTATACCTCCATGTTCCTTCCCAGCTGCCTATCGAAGATGAAGTTCATCATTCTCTGGTAAGTGGCTCCAGCATTTATAAGGCCAAAAGTCATCTTCAGATAGGCGTGACACCGAATCGATTAAGTGTAATAAACGCCATTCTTTGGGATGTCCTCTTTACACATGGGTATTTGGTGATAACCTGAAAAAGCATCCATAAAGCTTAGTAATGCATACCCCGAAGTGGCATCGATAAGCTGATCAATATGGGGCAGAGGATAAAAGTCCTTCGGACAAGCTTTATTGAGGTCGGTGTAGTCGATGCAAACCCGCCATTTTCCATTCTGCTTCTGCACCAACACCACATTCGCCATCCACTCGGGATAATCAATTTCATAGATGAAGTCGGCAGCCAACAGATTTGCTATTTCCTCATCAATGATTTTCTGTCGCTCGGGCGCAAAGATCCGCCTTTTTTGTCGAACCGGCTTCTTCGAGGATCTACATTCAGTCAGTTCACTATCTTCCTGCTTAACTCTGTGCATGTCCTTCGGTTCCCATGCAAAAATATCCGTGATAAGTAGTAACAAACTCTATAAGGTTTGTCCAAGAGGTTACGTAAGCTCCAACCGATCTTCACGGTCTTATTGGGCTTTCCAATGATCAACTCGACCTCCTCCGCCTCTTTGGCAGAATCACCATCGCTCGAACTACTTTCGGTAAAGGGCTCAATCTCAATTGCCATCGCTTTCTTTTGCTTGTCAATTTCCCACTCCGAGGAAATAACAAACATTCCGATAGCATCGTCGGGCGGATCCAAGTCCCCGCCACCTCTCCTACTCCATGAGCCGTGGGGAACTTGATTTTGAAATGAGGATGGAGGTCACGACTTGGAGAGAAGCGATTAAAGTAGGTCTTCCCAAAGATAAGCGTTAAATTCAATCAACGTGCACAACATAGAATTTACACTATTTCGACTGCTTTGGGTATTTGTCACAAGACAACCGGAGTTCAATAAGTACTCGCTTACTTTTACTTTAGATCATTGTCAAGTCCGTATAAAGGAGCTTCTGCCCGACCTCCATTTTCTCGCCTCCGAGGTGCATCCTCCGATAGTACGTGAGCATACGAGATATCTATCAAGATCCATTGTCTATCATCATGCGCTTCATGTCCACCGTGCCCACTTTATTTGTGATCACCAAGGCCCCCTCACGCGGCTCGATGGGCTCGGAAGGAGAGTCGGCGTCGGTGAATGATATGACATTCCGGGAATGGTCTATCTGCTTCAGGGGAGCATCTGGCGTAGTCATGACCGATTCGTAAGCCCTTCTCTTCTTCCCAATCAATTTCCCCATGGACCCACCGGTTATCACATCGATAACATGCCTCGAGAAGCGATCGGAGCCCTTGAACCGTCCTAAGCAACGACGGTTAACGTTCATTGATTATTTACTACCACATACCGCACTAACAAGCCATCTTTAATCTTCCTCTCCACAAAGTCTTTCAAATTGCAACACTTCGTTAGTGTCGTGGCTGGCTGATGATAGCCACAATACTTACGAGAGTTACCTATGATTCGGTAATTATCACGGGTGGCTCAAAGAAAGGTTGGTTTCGATCCGATCCAAAATTATCGATCTATCGTTGTTTAGTTTGGTGTAGATCTTATTCACCTTCGGGGTAGGAATCGGAGGGATGACCGCTTCCCGCCAGAATTGTTGTACTTTTTGAACCGCCTCTGTCCATCTCATCATTATACCCCCTTTTCTCTGTTCAACTTCGGGCTTAGAGCCACCGACTCTTTTCCTGATTCGAAAGAGGATTTTTTCAGTCGCTCATAGCTTTTCCACAACGATGTAGCCTACCTTTTTGTCAAAGGCTTCGGCCAAGCTCTTCGGATGATTGAACATCAACTTCTTCACCAACTTTTCTGACTTGACCAGATCCAATCCATTCGAACAAACCTACACTGGAGGTCATTAAGATCGGACACCGACCGATCGCTTTCTCCGAACCTCTTTACATCTCGCCCAAAGATTCACCGCAAACCGCCAATCTGTGCTAAAGAACCCGTGGGCTTTCTCTTCTTCTGTTGCTCTCAAAGCAGGCATGGAACTTATCACAAAGTTCGGTCCACGAGGATATGGAATCAAAGGCAAAGTCCCCAACCACCGCCTCGCATCTTTTTCGAAAGCGTTGCAAACAAAGGTGTGGCACTTGGCGACATCGGTGAAGTCGTAATAGTCCATTAGTCATTTAACGCTCAAGCTATGGTCATAAGGATCTCCTGTTCCATCGTAATCTTTCCATGCGAGGCATTTTTTAGTGATATCCGCCTTTTCTTGAGAATAGGCGAGGAAAAAGGGATGCTTTCTTTCGGGCGTCCTTCACTTCATCCGGACCTCGGCCAGCTTGTTTTCTAAGCTCTTTAAGCTCCTTTACTAGAAAATCAACGCCTTCAGTCATGGAGAAGCCTCTTTCTCATGAACAATATTATGTCTCCGAGAGGATCGACCCCTCCGTCGATCCTATCGCCTAGAGGGACTTCTTGATCCGCTTTGTATCTACAACTCTTTCCTTGTGGTGAGAATGATCACGTTGATAGTCCATTACCCGACTTGGTATGACCTCCTTCGACCTACTCCTTTGTTGATGATCATCTCGATCTTTGAGATGTAATCTACCATTATCGCTTTCTTCTTTCGCCATGGGAGTTCTCGCTTCTCGATCTTCTCCTACTTCGAGAATGATCCTAGAAACCCATGGGACCTCTTGACTCCTTACCCTTCGTCGAGTCTCCTCCTTATGCCCATCAAGTTTTCGATTGATCATGGTTTGGATGCTTCACCTTGTAATTCCGCCACCCAAGCATCTGTTCTATTTATATCTTCTTTTTCTTTTAATAGACCGCCATGGCTCTCTCTCTTGCTTCGTCCGCCATCTTCGCCAACTTGGCGACTCTATCTCCTTGGCTACTTATGATGAATCTTGGTTGGCGAGCCTTCCACCTTCGTCCTCGACCATGACCTCGCTCCTCATTCGCGCCGAAAACCAATCTTCGTTCGCCCCACCTTTAATCTTCTTGACGGAGATCCCCGAATTATGCTTAGAAGCCGTGCTCTCGTGAGCACTCTTTGGAAGGACCAGACGATCCTTCATCAAAACACGAGGCGGTGACGCAGCCAATGACCATCGCATCGCTCGCCACCTTTTCGGTGTACCATCCCTACTCTCTCCTCATCTTCGAAGTAGGTTAAACGATTGTGATTGAAAATTTTTATGACACTAGAACTCAAACCCTCCCTTCTAAATACGCTTGATGTTAACGCCAAGATCTTTCTCCACGTCCCAATCACATAAGACGTCCCCGATCCCTGCATGAAAACATCGAATAACACCTTGTGCTCGATTCCGGTCCACGGGGATAAATTCGGTGTGAGAATTAAGACGTGTTCACAAGGTTAACAATGGAGGAATATATGGTTTAGTGTATTGAGAGAATTAAAATCTCGAATCGTGTGTATGGGAGAATATGAGTAATCAATATATGAGAGAACATACCTCCATACGATAGCTTCCTTCTTAAGTTTATATTACTTTTGCTTGGATTATTGTGCCCCACCACTACTACGACACCCCTCCGATCTGATGGACCTCCGCCACTATATCAGTTTTTATCTCTTCGCTTTTGGCCATGCTTTTCTCCGCCACGTACTTATGATCCCATCCACATTAATGCATGGCGGGAGGATTGGTCAATCACATGCTGCTTTTCATCATCACAAGTCAAAGTAATGATATTAAAATATCTAATGGGTCGATCCATTGGACCGACCCTATCCAATGAGATTAAATAAAGTTGACACAATAAATGGGCTCAAAGAGTCCCATGGTTTAATAATAAAAGCCCAACAGATTATACTGATAAATGGGCCCAATTTATCCGGCCCAAGAGAGGAGAAATATTATGACCCAACAATACCATTACTGCTAAGTTAACAATTTATTATTTTTATTCAATAAAAAGAGTCTTTTTTGTCCACAACAACGGTCTTTTTTTCCTTATTTGTTGTAAAAAAATAATAATTAAAAATAACATAATATTCTCAAATTGTCTGAAACAAGATATATTCTTAACATTTATAAATATTATAAACGAGAATTCCTTAAATTATTATAATACAAAAGAAGTACCATTATTTTTAGAAGTTTACATAAAACACAGGGATAACCTCTTCATTAGTTCTAAAATTATAGTTATTTTTCACGTTTAGTTTCTTAACTATTTTTTTGACGTATTTCATCTTTACACTTTATAATTTCTGCAATTTCTGTTCAACCTTACAAAACTAGAGTAATTAAAGGGGACTAAATATGAAAAATAACATGAGATTGATCACTAAACGTGAAAAACAACGTAAAAAAATTATTATATTTTGGGATTAATAATATATATATATATATATATATATATATATATATAAAATTTAAGTACGAAATATGAGAAAAATAATAATTCAAATTGAGACTAAATGTTAAAAGCAGTTATATATAATTTAGAACTAACGAAAAAGTTATCCCTGAAACATATTTGCAAATCTAACAAATTGAACCCTTTCTGTAAAATTTTGCTCCCACTATAATTTTAAGAGAGATGTATACATTTTTAGCTTCGTTACTGCTGCAACTTAATACCATATATAGATCTATATATTTATTTATTTTCTATTGGACAGTCATGAATACCATATATATACATTTTCTATTGGGTGTGAAAAATTATCCGACAATGAGCTCATACTTTGGTGAATGGATTCATAACACACACTTTTTTAATTGTATTAGTTAGGTCCTTAATTACCCCTAATCGATGAATGTTAAATAGACTATTAGTTTGTCTACAGTAATGCAGTTAGGGGCTGTTTATTTAGGTTTGAATAGTTGAATTAGTCAGTTATTAAGTACGTTTGTTTTGGAAAAAAAAATCGTCTGAATGACTGAATCGATCAGCCATTCAAACGATTTGGACTTAATGGTTTAGTGTTATTTTTTGGGCTGAATGAAGTTTTTTTTATATTATTAACTATTATATTAAGTAATATTAAATATATATTTATAACAATTTTGAATTTTTTTAGAGGAATAAAATAATAAAAATCTGTTATTCAGATGTTTCAGATATGTTAATTATCAAAAAATTGTTTTCATTTAGATTCAGATTCAAATTCATTTATTTTTTATCAAATATCTCCTTAGAGTGAGATGATTTCTAGCCAAATGGATTGCAGGAGATAATTTGACTTACTTTGATAAATTTGTAATATATATCATTTCTCTTGGTATAGGATAATAGGAGTAAGGTTTTAAAATGAATCAAAATGTTTTGGGCTTGATTTATATTTGTTCGACTAGAAGTTTGATTCGACATCGATTCAAAATATAAACGATTTAAATATGAACAAATTTTAAAGTTCAATAAATTATTCGAGCTTTTTTAAATTATAATTTTTTGTTGATACTCGAATCATATTCGCTCAAATAATTTAAACTATTCTGACTCGATTCAAAATTTTGTTTATTTCAATAACTAAGCGAGTCTCAATTAAATTTTATTTTTATTTCAAACTCGACAACTCGACTCAATTGGTGTAAATTGATATCGACATAAACAATACACTGCACAAATCGAGTAATGTTGGTGTTATTAGTTTATGGTTTATTTATTTATTTATTTTCCTTAATCGAGTAAAATTGAATCTTAATTTTGGAACATAGTGAGTATTACATTGGAATTAGGCATGTACGTACATCTGCACAAATTTCTTCTTGACCGAATATCCGAATATTAAATATCAAATATAAGTTGCGTACTCCCAAGAAACTTTAAAAAAGGATATTCATTCATTATGAATGTATGTATATAAGTTCTTATTAATTACTTCTATTTGTGTTTGCTCCCTCTAATTTACCAACAGGAAAAGTTCCTCAACAGAATAACAACTAATTAAATAAATAAAAATGGCCTTAATAATAGCTTGTTCCGATAGTAACAAGAAGAAATTATTATAGTCCGAAACGTGATATTTAGCAACAAGAATAAGGAATTATTATAAATTATTTAAAAAATAATATTCATTATAAAATTTATTGTTTTATCGGTTGTAATGAATTGTCTCAATTTTAAATTTAAAAATATTTTAAATTGACTTTTTAAAATTAATATAAGTTAGTTTTAAATTAAAAAATTATGTGATTTAAAGTATTTAACTTTTGAAAATAAATACATATAGTAACTTTGGAAAATTATTATTGGGATAAGGTCCAAAAATACCCCTGATGTTTATACGGATTTCCCACTTCCACCCTAAACTAATTTTTTTTCCAAAAGTACCCTTAACGTTAGGAAAAGTAGGTCACCCGCACCCTCATCATTAACCCGACCGCCACTTGGACTAACTCTGTTAACACGTGGATCATTTTTGCTGACTAGGCACTTAGGGAGAGGGAACAAAAGCAGTTGTTTTTTTCAAAAGGGGAAAAAAAGCCCTAATTCTTTTCACTTCACGACATGCATTTAAATCGAAGAGAGGAAGAAAAGCGAGAAGGAGGTGGAGCCCAGCCGCACGAGAGGAAGGTGGAGCCCAGTTCGTGAGAAAAAGAATCGACAATCGATTCGACGAGAAGAAGAAGGTGAAGGTTTCAGTAATCGGTTAAATCGAACTAACTTGAGTCTAATCAAGTATAAGGAAGCTTTTAAGAAGAAAAGGAATCTCTCGATTACTTTAATCTACGCTTTTGATTAATAAAGTGCGTGTGGTAGGAACATCACGTGGTCCATGTTTAAGTTGGGTGTTGGTACATGGTAGTGAACATGTGGTCCCCTATATTATTCTTTATAGATTCTTAATACTTTGTAGTTTGCATTTGTCTTGTTCTGTATTTTTTTATTGTTATGTGAAGTCTATTTTTTTAATCGATGAATGGTCAAGGCGTGTAGATGTACAATTACATCATGGGGGCATATGGATAAAGGATTACTGCGCTTGAGATATGTGGGAGGAGATGTTTATACATGTGAAAATTTTGATGTTGATTACACATCATTATTTGCATTAAGAATACATATAAAGAGGAATTGAATTATGCTAATGTATCTGAAATATATTATCTAGAACCTGGACTGAGTATTGAAGAAGGACTTTTTATACTTAAGGGTGACCATGGGATTAGGAGACTCCTAAGTAAAATAAAGTCAGACACAATTGTCCTAGATTTCTTTGCAAAACATGAGATATATGAACCTATATTGAATGAAGAATCAACTCCTGATTGTGATGACCCTTTCATGGAAAGTAATGAAGTACTTAAAGCTTTTGATAGCATTAATAGAGCACATGAAAGAAGTGATGATCCTAATATGCTATTAAACACATAGGGTAGCAGGGTTGGTGAGGAAGATAATAGTGAGGACAGTCAAGATGCTACATATGTAGAGGAGAGTGAGGAGAGTGAGGAAGGTGATGATACTGAGGAACATGATGTTAGTGATGAAGGTGATGATAGTGATGACAATGATGATAGTGAGGAAGGGGATTAGGGTCAGGTGCCATGTGAGAGAAGACATCATGTCCGTTTCAATGTAAATGACCAGACACCCTATTTCAGCTTGGGACTGACATTTGCTAGTGCAGCTGATGTTAGGGAATCCATATCAAAGTATGCTATATCTAAGGAAATCATGGGTAGTAGATAACAACATGGTGAAAAGTTTCAATTCTTGGATTCTTGAAGCTAGGCACAAGACCATAAGGACTATGATGGAATACATTAGGCAAAAAACCATGGACAGGTTGGGAACTCTTGGGTCAACATGTGAGAAGTGGATAAATTGTTTTAGTCCTTACTGCAATGATATTTTTCAGATAAATAAAAGCATAGCAGTTGGGTGCACTGTTCTCTTTAATGGAGACACTGGTTATGAAATTAGGGAGGGTGAGGATACCCACACTGTGTTCTTGGACAAGAACTCTTGTACATGTAGGGCATGGGATCTCACTGGAATTTCTTGCCAACATGTTATATGTGCTCTAGTTCACAACAAACAGGACCCAATGAACCATATTTCAAAGTTGTACCATAAAGATGTATACCAAACTGATTACCAGTACAAAATTTTGCCAGTGAGAGGGAAGAGATTTTATGAAATGGACAAATATCAACCTGTCGAGGCACCAACTGTTGAGAAGAACAGGGGAAAGCCTAAGAAGAAGAGAGGAAGAGAGGAAACTGAAGCCAGACCTACAAATAAAATCACAAAGCTATCCAGAAAAGGCAAAGTTGTCACATGTAGTATGTGTAAGCAACCAGGACACAACAAAGGCAGTTGTTCAAAGGTAATTAAATTATTTACTCATGTGTTTAACAATATAGTGTATACATATTGACATTTTGTCCTATACCATAATCAAAGTCAAGGAGAAGGAGGAAGTTCAGTCTCATCTCAGTCACGAATAAAATAAAGAAAATCTAGACCTCAATCCCAAACTGGAAGTTCAGTCCCACCTCAATCCCAAACAGAAAGTTCAGTCCCACCTCAATCCCAAACCCAAGCACAAGGTGGCCTATCTATGTCTTTGTACTTTATGTCTACTGTGATATTTTGTTATTTTATACTTTATGTCTTGGTGCAGATATTTGATATTTGATACTTTTGCTACTTTTGCATTTTGTAGGGCTTAATGCAAGTTCATCCATGAGTGCACCTCCTACTTCAAGATCACGACAGTCAAAATTATAAGTGAGATCTGCTGCAAGAGCTCATTCTAGGAAGCAATCCACTCATGGTGAAGGTTTTGGGTTGTTATATGATGACAAAACTGGTTCAGTGACATTCAAGGTAATTTATATGTTTCAATTATGATTGATATAATATGATGTGTAAGCTTAATGTTGTGTTATGTTATGTTGTGTTATGTACATGTAGAGTGGCACATCATCAACAATTGTCAATGAAAGAAGTCAGACACAACCACCTTTGGTTGACCCTAACACCAAATTTTCAATCCCTAATGAAACTCAACTAAGAGCAGACAAAGCTAAAAACAAAGCATCCTCTTCAGTTGGCAATAGAAAAATAAACCATAGAGGTGATGGTGACCCTGTAAACATGTCCAAGATGACCTTCAGACCTCAAGGACTGCAATGGATGGGTAGAAGCTGCATCACTACCACACGCCTTATGGAAGATAGGGATGAAAGGATTGGTATGAGCAACAATGCAAGCAAGTCACAAGGAAGTCCACCCAACTGTAGTGGAGATAACTGACCATTAGACTTATTTTGTAATTAAAGCCTACTTAGTAACTCTACTTCTTCCAGTTATGGTTTTGGAACTGAGCTTTTGGCCTTATGGCAGAAGTGTTTATGCTCAGTCAACTTTAAATGTAATGAACATGCTGTTTATACTCAAGCCTATATGTTGGCAATATAATTTGGCACTGTCTTTTGGATTCTTATTTTGAGCTATTTATTAAACTTGTTGTTCTCATTGGTAAACAGTTAAGTTGATAAAATTACATTGAGTAACAAGTGCTCAACTCATTGGCACTGATCATATGTCACACAATTGTACAGATAAATAAGACTTCCATTAACCAAGTTCATGGATCAATTCTTTGACATTCAGGTAAAATAAACATTACAATTAAACAAGAGCAGACAAAGCTAAAAACAAAACTTGCATAACTCAAACAAGGATTCCTAATGCTTACAAAACACTGACTTCCATTAACCATTTTCATCAATTACATTAAGTTAACTGCATATTTCAAATTGTAGTACATTACAATTCACAACACTACCAATTCATCTAACCATTTATCTACCTAAGTAGCATTACAGAAATGCAGATGAATATAACTAACAATAACACACCAATGCAGTTCCTGTTCAAATAGTCTACTTCTTTAATTTGTTTCACAAAAACTTCATCTCCATTTGACTTCAACTTCTTCAACTCATGAACCAATTCTTTCAATTTAGATAATTCAGAGGCCCCTTCAACTTGGGAAAATTTGTTCAGTTCCTTATTCAGCAAAATTTTGTTCTCCCTCTTCAGATCATTTATGACAACTTTTGCCCTCTCACACATCTGTGGGTCATGCCATACAAAGTACCCACAACCCCTTCCTGAATCCAAAATATTAAGCATTATTCAACTGTTGTTAGTAAAATAACACACCAATGCATACTAGCTGCTAGGAATTGTTTCAAACACAAAATCAAAGTAAATTATAAGAACTTACTCTGAATTTCGAGCATGAGAAAAACCTCCTGCCAGGATTTGTTTCACTCCATGAGGTCCACAAAGGAGCCCTTAACCCACAATAACACAGTGGCATACCTTCATAATCAAGATCAATGGCACGTCTTCGAGCAGATGATGAAGATGATGACGAATAGTAAGCCATGTCGATTCTTCTTCTCGCCGAACTGGGCTCCACCTTCCTCTCGCCGAACTGGTCTTCAAGCTTCTCGCGTCTTCTTCTCCTCCTCTTTGATTTCGTCTGTCTGTGGAGTGAAAGGAATTAGGGCTTTTTTGCCCCTTTTGAAAAGAACGACTGCTTTTGTTCTCTCTCTCTCTCCCTAAATGCCTAATCAGTAAAAATGATTCACGTGTTAACAGAGTTAGTCCAATTGGCAGGTCAGTTGACAGCAGGGGTACGGGTGACCTACTTTTCCTAACGTTAAGGGTACTTTTGAAAAAAAAATTAGTTTAGGGTGAAAGTGGGATATCCGTGTAAACATCAAGGATATTTTTAGACCTTATCCCAATTATTATTTATAGTAATATTTCGAGAGTATATGTGCATACTAAAAAAGTCAAAGGTAAGCAAACTTTGTTCGGCCCATGTATATTTAAGTTCATGTAGATACTGGGCTCTAGCCCCAGCTTAAAGATTTTCACAGTTTTGGAATATATTTGGAAAGTGAGTTTCGCACTCTTAGCAGCAACAAATGACATGTTGGGTTCATTATGTTCAGCTAACAAACAGTGACATACGCGTTCTGTGTGTAAATTATATAAGATAAAATAAAATAAAATAAAATTTATAAAATTAAAGAACTAAATAGAAAGATAAAAAAATTATATTAAAATAATAATATAATAATATAATTAAAATGGTAAGAATAAAAGAAAAAAAATAATAGCTTGACAAAATTACACTAATGATATCAGCTGTTTCGGAGAGTCGCTTTATAATATAAATATCTAACTAAAGAGATGGAAATTTCCTTTAAAATTTGCTTTTTAATTGTTCAAATTATATGACAACTATAATAATTGAATAACTGCCTACTCATACAAGGTTCTGTATATGAGGACAGACAAATCCATCCCCAAAGGTAGTCCCAAATGTTTAGTTCGATTTTTTTTGTGTGAGTTACGTACATAAATATTAGTGATAATTTTTTTAAATAGATATGTAATAAGTGAGACTCTCTTACAAAGTCTTATTAATGTCGTTTTACAATTATAATTTGACATAAATTTATCGCAATACATAGCAAGATTCATTACCATTTTCTTGATAAAATTCAACAAAAGTTAAATTAATTTTTAACGGACAAATATTTCTCAAACATAAAAACAAGAATTAAAACAACAAAAGAATACACAAAAATTGTAGCTCACCCTAAAATGGATATACTTACTTCATAATTAACTGAAGTGTTATCATTGATAGGTCAGGCAAGCTATGATCCTGAGTAATACTTTTTAGTTAACTTATAGTAGTATTTATTATTTATTGATTAAAATTAAAAAATATATTAATTTTAAATTTAAAAATATCTTACATTAATTTTAAAAAAGTCCATAATAATCTTATATATTAGAACTAATAGAGTACTATAGTTGAGGATAACTAAATAAACATCATTGTTGTTGGTGTGAGTGAATGTGATCCACAACTCGGTTAACATTATTATTGGAACTTGTGGCTTATAACTGAGAAGTTTTTGAATGAGAAGTTTCTGAAGAAGACTAGTGCAGAGCAGAGTTAGGGAAGCGAAACGATTGAACGGAGTGAAACTTCGCAAGGCACTGACCCATCGGGTTTGGTTTGAAGGTTTGGGGGTGTGGGGGCGTAACCCCAGACCCTTCCCCTCACAGTATATATGATACGATGTTACAAGGGTATTATGGTTATTTAGATTATAATATGAATTAGGGTTGAAATATAAATAGCGGTTATATATATAATTTTTATTGTAAAATTCCATGTACTAAAGTAATAAATAAATCACCTCTTCGCTATATAAATTTATGTGTTAATTTTTTATTTTCGTGTCCATGATCCTAGCAACTACTAAGAAAGAAGCGCTCCACAATTGAGTGGATCAGTGGAACACCTTTTTTTTTCTTTGGACAACTGATCAGTTGAACACTTGAAAATATCAACACTTGTAAGCTTAAATTAATGATAATCTTTTACTTATATACGTGTGCTATACTATTTTATTTTTTATTTTTTATTTTTTTTATCAAAAGATGGAAAATGCAGTATATATGGACTTTGATCTCAGAATATTTAGCTATATGTTAATTACCTTTTTTTCACCAAGAAACAATAAAAGAACCTAAAGAAAACGAGAGAATTAAAATTATAATCTATATTAAAACGAGATGAGAGTGAGAGAGGAGAGATGCGGTGGGTAGGGATAAAATGAGAGGCGCCTGAATAAGATGAATCTAATTAGGTTTTATAAGGTAGTTCCGACGGAATGTCCGTCGGAAATAAGTCACCCGAAAATACTTTATCCTCGACGAAAAGTCTCTCGGATATAATTATTATTTCGTCGAAATTAGATTTCGTGCTGACGGAAAATTTGGCGCCAAAGAAGGACTCCTAAAGTCGACAGAAATTCGTCAGACTTATTATTCCGTCCAAGATAACGTTAATTATGACGGATTAGTGTCCGTCGAATATAAGTCCGTCAATCCTAACACTTTTTCTTGTAGTGATAATATAGAAAAATCTTTCAGCTCACTTAATCAATGGATTTAACGAACCATATATGGACTTTGATCTCAGTTCGAGTATAAATGCAAATAAATGATTTTTTAGGTAGAAATATGAATAGGATTTGATTAGAACCTTTATGTATTCCCAATGTTATTTAAATCCACTATACTTCTCTCTCTCTCTATCTCTCTATCTCTCTCTCTCTATATATATATATATCATTCGAATCAAACTAAAAAGGTTTGCTATTATTCATAATTAGTCTCAAATTAATTAATCTTAATTGGAATAATGCAACTTAATGCAATTACTGTAATATATTATCATCGAATTTTACCATCCACATATAGCTTAATTGCTCTAATGAATCCACAAATCTTAATTCCTCTAGACTATGTTTGTTTGTAATAATTATACTTGGAAAATGAATATTAATTTCAAGTGTATTGTTTATTTTTAAATTTAGATTTGAGACTATATATTAATTAGTCTTGATTATAAAATGAGTTAATAGTCTTGATATTATAATTATAATTCAATGATTATAATTTTAGGATTACAACCTAATGGATTATAATACCGAAATTTTAATATTTACAAATAAACATAACTCTAATGAATCTAAAACGTTGAATTGGGATTGATAATCGAAATAAACACTATATTCTGAATTTTCTACGTAAAGAAAACAACTAAAAGTTTTCATATACGTTACGTTATATAAATTACTTCCACCACCATTAAGAAAAAAGTACGTACCATTTTCTAGTAAAATACAAAAAAAATAAAAAATTAGATTTCTCAGAAGGAATAATACTTAATTATCCAATAATATATAGTATTTCTCAAGCATAAGAACAAAAATTAATAAAATCAGCAAACAAATTAAATACACAAAAATTGTATCTCACCACAAAATGGATATATATACTTACTTCATATATAATTAATTAAAGTGTTATCATTGAAAGGTCATGCAAGCGATGAGCCTCATCGGAGGATAGTAAAGAAGCCGGTGACCGCCTAGCGCCGGTGACCATTTCGCAAAATACCCGTAAAGCCCGCTCCCACCGGCTCCGGTTGCCGAGATCTTCTTGCCTAACATGGAAAGCTATTTGGCCTAATTGAAAGAAAAATAACCTGGAAGCATGCGAAATATCGTCGTAAACTTGAGGTAGAGATCTCAAACTTAAGCAAATTTTCAGCACAAATGGACATACCAAAGTAGTGACTAGTAATGTAGTTAAGGAATTATTAGGGGTAGTGGCTCCTATGAGCTTTAGCTTTACTAGAGCTATCAAATGCAACCCCATGGCAATGAAAATGTTATTAAATGAAAGGCAAAAGGAATATATATATATATATATATATATATATATATATATATATATATATATAATTAAGTGAAGGTTAATTAAGTAGTTTTGGAGTTTGAAAAGAAAGGAAAATTAATGGAGTTTTCTTTTCTATGGATGGATATATGTTGTGAAGGAGGAAAATGTATGTTATGGACTTATATATAATATAATTATATATGTTAGTATATGTTTTGCATGTGCTCATAATAGGGTCAAGTTATTGCATTGCCATTATATGGCTCCTAAGATCACACTAATTTCACTTTCATGGGGCAACCCTAAATCTCATTCTTTAAGTTATTAAAAATTCATGTTTGGTATGTGTAGTTATTAATGAGAATTTATTAATTAATTCTTTCTTCTTTCTTTTTTTGGGTTCTTGAATACTCTTGGTTTATATTTTTTGTAGGGGAGCACTGTTTCCTCCAGATGTATTTTTAATATATATTTTTATATGATTTCTCTCACATAAAAGTGAGACACACTTTATACTTATGTGAGAGATAATTATATAAAAATATCAAAAAACACATATAAAAATTAATATTAATTAATTTCATTCCTTTATGAATTAGATGCTTACAAATAGCGGGGCATCTCAACTTTTTATTGATTATGGTATCTAATAATTCTTAATCTTCAAAAAGTAAAGTAAAAAGGAGTTATGCTATATTGCCATCAATAATTATAATGACTAAATTTTAATTTATTAGATTTTATCGCATAAATTTTTATATTGATCGCAAATTAATTTCATCACATATTTATTAATATATATATATATATATATATATATATATATATATATATATATTTCGCAATAAAAATGTGGGGTTCTAATTATCTTGATAATATTAAGTTTATTGAATTAAAATGAGATTGCAATCCCCGACAAAACGAAGCATCACCATCATATATATATATATTGTGAAACAGGACGAATTAGTGGGGCTTGATTCAGGTTGGCGAAATTTCCTAGAAGTTGCATTTGCACTTCAAATTTTGATTTTTTGCATGGACAAATGTTAATAATGCAAATACGAAAGAAGATGGACCGGACAAGATTCTTTCGACTCTGTTTTGCTGGAAATATATATATATATATATATATATATATATATATATATATATATATATATATAAATAAATTACGATTGTATACTTTAGTATAGTTATATTATAGTATTACTATAACTTAATATAGTATATTTATGTTTAATAATGTTTAATTTGTGGGTAATTATGATAAATAGTAGAATAATTTGGTAATTACTATATGAGAATTAATATTAGTAAATAGCTTCAATAAGAAATAAAATTATTATAAAATAATAAGTTACTCTAAAGTTTTTCAAGATCATAAATAGTGTTTTGATTCTAGTTAAATTCTAGATTTAAAGTGTTTTAATAGTAGTTAATAAAATAAAATTAGGAGGCTTTAAAAAGTATTTTAGTAGTAGTTAAATTCTAATCTCATACCAAAGACTAAGTACCAAAAAACTTTGTATATAGATTTAAGATTATTATATGAAGTGTATAATTTTTTTGAGACACCAACCCTAAAAAGGAAACTAGAATACTAGTGTGTGTGTGTGTATATGTATATATATGCATAATTTAAATTATGTTATGGACTATCATTTATAAATATCCAAAAAAAAATAATATGGGAGCTTAAAATTCAAATCTTTAAACGAACTTATATTTTACCGAAACCTAAAATCCTCAATCTTACCGGAAAATGAAATCTTACTACTAAAATTTAATATACAAACGAAGCACACTCCAAGAAGTCGCAAAGTAGGCTCTAAAATCATACTCCCTATGGGAACGTGTTCCCAAGTATAAGATTATTATTGATTTTTAAAATTAATTTTAAATATTTTTACATTTAAAATTGACATGAATTTACGTAATTTATTTATATAAATACAACTATATAAATATAATAATAAATTACTTAATTAAAAAGTACTAATAATTATAAGATTTATTATTTTTAAATTTAAATGAATTATGTCAATTTTTAATTTAAAAACATATCAAAGTAACTTTTAAAAAGTCAATAGGGTATTAAGTTTGAAGCACAAGTTATTAAGTGAACTGGTTTAGAAATTCGAAATAATGGACTTGTATCAACATATAATATTATATGAACCTAGCTTAAGTATATAATTTGAGGGGATCGTAATTAATATGAAGTTAATTTTGGTCAATTGATTAATATAATGTCGATACAAAAGTGGGAAGTGATCTCTCTGCATATCAACACTGTATTAGTCAATTAATTAATTTATTATAAAATTAATTTCATAATAACTGAATCCTAATTTGAGAGATTATTCTACTTGTCCTCAACCGATTTTAAATTAAATAATATTACCAGTTGAGTAATATAGGCATTTTATCGCTGATCATCTTGTCCAAAATCAAACCATATCACGTTCAAAAGGTTGGTCATTGATTTTATAATCAATTGGATGTTGATCTCCACTGAGCAGCTACTCATGTTACAGACAATGGACCACTAAGGACGGGTAAGGAATTTATCAGCGCACAACTAGATATGAGTATGGTGCGGTTTGAAATATAAATCGTATACGAAATCGCTTAGGTGCGGTTTGAAAATTTTAAAATTGTATATGTGATTTGGTTTTATTTGGTGCGGTTTCGGTTTTAAAACTAATTGAAATAACAAATCCGTAAATTAGTTAGCAAAATCACCAACGCAAACGTATTACGCAGTAAACACAATCATGGAGCTAATTTAGTAAAATATTTTCAGGCATCAACAATTATATGGTTGATTAATACTATGTTATCACATTTGATTTAAGAATTACCAACTCACTCTAGATTTACAAATATAATTAATACTATTTATTCTCCATTAAACCCTGCAATATCTATTTTCTAAAATAAAATGAGGAGAATATTTTATAGTAGAGAAATTATATATTTTTGTAGCAAATTTGAGAAAACATGATGATTTTTTGGTGCTGTTTCTGTTTTATGCGTGCGATTTTGACTAATTACCAAACCGAAAACGTAAATTTGATTTTTCAACCCATCTAAAACTGTCACATACGTCGGAACCGTTGGTACAATTTTAATTGATACGATTTGTACGATTTTTAGTGCAGTTCCGATTCCAATTTAATTCCTTGCTCGACCCTACCCACAACTACTAGAGTTGGACACTCGTTAAGACTAATAGGAGGGAAAAGTCCGTTCATCTAGTGGACGGGTGTGTAAACAGAACAGTAAAGTTGAAAAATTATCAAAATTAATCGGTTCATTACAATCAATTTAATGTTTTTATATCCCGATTTGGTATTAATAAAAAAAAATTAGATATATGCTAGTATTTCGGTACCGGTATCCTGTACCTATATGTATTTTTTTCTAAACGAATCAGGATACCGATTAATTCATTTAATTATATATAATACATATTATATATAATAATATAAATAGTATTTTTTTATTAATATACATTATCTATTGTTAGTATTACTGAATTATATACACAGTTTTTGTTCGGACTTTAGACTAATTTAAAGCATAACCTTATGCATGACGTAGGCAGCAATAGACTAACCTGTTTATTATTTTTGGGCTAGTTTAGTCTTTATGTGGACACCAGCCCAACTTATTTTTTATTTTCTGGGAGTAAAACAAGTATGGGAAGTTTAGAATGAACCAAAGACACCAAATAATTAGCACTAATAATATCTAGACACAATAAATTTAAATTTATATATTAATAATATCATTTTAAATTATGTTTAGGCTTATAAATAAAATTAAAAAATCATCCGTCCAACCTAAATTAACAATTACACTCTGTTTCTGAGTTTTGAACAGAAAAGAAAAGAATAGAAAACTTAAATTAGAACAAAAAAGAAAAGAAAAGAATAGAAAACTTGAAATTTTTATTTGTGTTGTTTCTGAGTTTTTAATAGAAAAGAATAGAAAATTTAAAATTGAGGACATGAGTTGTAATTTAAAATTTATTATATTAAAAGTTGAGGATAATATAAAAATTATAAAAATATTACTTATTTCAATTTGTTTTTTGTCCAAATCAGGTCAATTTTGGACGGAAAACTTTGGTAGCAAAAGTGGTCAAGTTTTCTATCCATTTCTTTTCTTTTCGATTTATTAAAATACTCAAAAACATAAGAATTGAAAAGAAAACTTAACTTTTATATCTATTTTTTTTTTATGTCTATTTTAAAGTTCAGAAACAAAACGTAAAAGTAACATTATACAAATCACGCCAATTACTTGAATAGATCCTCTTGGGCCGACGGTCCATAAAATCAAGTTGGAATCTATCATCCAACACAAAAATGAAGCTGGAATCTATCATCAAAAACTTTATATTATTCCTTCACTTTCATAAAGAAATTTATTTAACTTTTTAAAAGAAAGTCTTAAAATTAAATTCATATAATGTATATGATTTTATTTAATATAGTAAAATTACTGCAAAATATCTAAAAAAAATCGGCTTTATTAATAGTGATTCTGCTGTTTTAAAAAATTGTGTGACATGACATGATAATTCTAAAATTAAAAAATCAAAATTTTTTTTTTTAAGAAAAAAAAAGGTTAATGATCTTGCCTACTCCATAACCCACACGACAAGTCGACAAGAACCTTAAACCCCGGCCTATCGTCACTAACCCTCTTCAGATTTAACCTAATCAACAGAAAACGTCAGTCTTTCAAGAAGTTTACTTGAAAAGCCAAAAATCCGAAAATCCTTGTCAAAGCTCCAAGCTTTCCAATCCAAAAAGATGAAAGAAGCAGAAAACAATGAACCCCCAAACAGAGAACTGTATGCACTACTTCACATATCTCCACAAGCTTCAGATGAAGAAATCCGTAAAGCTTACCGTCAATGGGCTCAAATCTATCACCCTGATAAATACCAATCTCCCCAGGTACCCCCCCTTTTTTTTATCTCTTTAATTTTTGTGCATATATGAATATGAAGTATTAACTTATTTCTATTGTTCTGATGAATTGATGACAAAGTAGAAGGTATAATGTTTAAATTGATATTTTTATATTTGTTGGGTTTTATCGTGTAAGTTTATATTGTAATGGATGTAGGTACCTGATTTATTTTTAGCTAATTTTGATCATGTTTGAGTTGAGCTGATGTTTCAATTGGGCATAAGTTCAGTTGGGTGTTCTGTATTGATAACTGTTATTGGAAATTAGAGATTGAATTAGTTTGTATATGTTGAATGATGTAATTGATTATGTGTTGGAATCGTGCTCAATTCATGATTGTCCCTAGTAGAAAGGCCCAAAAACAGTCTGGTTGATAAGTAAAACGACTCTTTTGCTAGACTGTATGCATTTGAAGTGCAGTATTATACTTCAACCACTATAGGTGTTTCTCCATTTCAAATACTATATGTTTGAAATTTTTTGTTTATGACTACTAATGCAACTTGGTTCTCTCTATATCCATACATAGAAAAAGATTAGTAAATATTAGGCAAGAAAAAAAAACGAGTAACATATGTATAGCAGACATAAAAACAGTCATTCTCTCCTTTATGCCAAAGGTGGTCCTTACCATGCCAAGGCAACTCTTTTAGTCAGTAATCTTATATACATTGGATAGAATTTTTACATTGGAGTGTTGGGAGGAGGATGATGTCATATTTTTGAACTTAAAAGACTGATGGAGGATATTGTTAAATTAAGGTTAGGGAAATGATTTATATGTTGACAAATCTCATGACGAATTTGGATTGCTACTAACGTGGAACTCTAAGCAATAAGATAGAATAATAATGTGTGTGTCCTTCTTAATTCCTTTCTATCCATGTCTCCACATAAGTCGGTATTTACTAGCGGCATAAATTTGTCGTCATATGTGGCAATACTCTTAAAACCTATATGAATATTCTAAGATGTAGCAAGCTCAATGTGCCCAATGTTCTAAAAGGCGGGAGGCAAGCGGCCGAGGGGGGCCTAGCACCTAGGGGGCCTAGGCGGGATTTTTTATTTTAAGTCAATTTTAATATTTTATCTTACATTTATCCAAACAAAATGATAATATAAAGCAAAATAATCTATAATAAAGATATTAAAGGCCTTTTCTTAAAGTTCAAATACATATCCATATTGCTAATATCAAAGTTCAAACACAAACATGCAATTGTTCAAAGTTTAAAAATATTTTTAACATATTAGTTTTATTTATAAACATGATTGCTATTAAATAATAAAATTTTAAATTTTAAGAATTTAATTCAATATTAAAACTTAAGACACTATACATAAATTTAAGAATTATAAAATTAAATTTAACTAAATATTACAAATGTATCATCATTTATATAATTTGAAGTTGGTGCAAGTTTAAAAAATTACAACTATAATAAAATTATCCATTTTGACGATGTTGTTCACTTCTTGTTGTGATTTGATATGCTACAACCTGTATTATGAATATGATAAATTATTAGAAAAATAAATATATCAAGATTTGGTTTGGGTAGTTATTAAAATAAAAAAAATCTTTCCGCCTAGAATCTGCCTAATTTTCTGGAGGAATTTTTTACCGCCTTGGGCTTAAGTGAGGCGCCTGGGAGGCCTAGAGGCGCCAAGGGGGGGCCTAGCGCCTAGGCGGGGCCTAGGTGGGAATTTTTAGAACAGTGAATGTGCCTCAATAAAATATTGTACTGTTTGATGTCTTCAAGTACAAAAGGATGTGTCCTTAACTTATCTTAAAAAAAAATGAATTTGTATCCTGAAAGAGCATATTGAGACTGTCAATTTGTCTGTCAAAATTTCTATGCTTCCTTACCAAGATTTTGACGTATTTTTGGATGCTCAGTTTGAAATTTCTTCATCTTCTCTTTCAAATTGGCTCATCAAAGTTGTAATGCAGTCCTGAAATGGTCAGGGATGATAGGAGTCATGTCATAACATCATGCTGCTAGACACTCGCTCACTAGGGTCATTCCTCATACTGGGTCATTGACTCATTTTCACACTCAATCAGGATGCAATTGTTTTTCTCTAACATTATTTATATGATAGTTTGTGGATATGTGTGGATTTATTTTTATTGCTTAAATTCTTAGTATTTTTCTTACTTCCATTCCTGACTTTTCAATTTTACCCAAGAGTAAGTGACTGATGTTATATTGCGCACCTATTTCCAGATGAAGGATATTGCTACAAAAAATTTTCAACGGATATGTGAAGCCTATGAAATTTTGTCTGATGAGAATAAAAGGCAGATATATGATATATATGGTATGGAAGGGGTAACTTCAGGTTTAGAACTTGGTCCAAATTTGAATAGTTTTGAAAAGATTAAGGAAGAACTTGAAAAATTACGACGGCAGAAGCAACAAGAAAAGGTCCCAACCCATGTCCTACCTTCTGGTGTGATTCTGGCAAATTTGTCGTTGCCGCAGTTTCTAGATGGCGATGGCATCATGAGAGGGTAAAGTGTACAAGTATTCAATCATTTGTTACTATAAAAAAATGTTTATCCCACATCGATTCATGTTGAACATTGCCCGTCTAGAGAAGAACAGTTTAGTGTAATTTCTTAAAGTAGTGCTGCAGCATGTTCACATGTGTGCCATCTCCCTTTCCTATATATACATATTTTTTTTTTCATTTTGCTATTAAGGTCCAAGTACCAACTTCCATGGGTTGAGAATTTACATTCTTGGTTATCAAAGATATGTTCTCTCTCTCTCTCTCTCTCTCTGAGAATTCTGAAACATATTTTAAAACAACTTTGGTCGGTTTGATAGGCTGTTTGGATCTAATATGATATCTGACTATCTGAGCAAGCCATCGAAACCAGTTTTATGATATGTAGTCAATGTCCATTGTTATCTTCTGTTATTGATGTTTTGTTTATTTCCCTCACTTTCTAAAATTTGTTTGATTCTTAGTTTCTTTAACCATTTTTAAATATCTGTAAGGGGTATTGGTTGCTGCAGAGTATAACTTACCCAATATATGTAACACCAGAAATGGAGTATCCAGTCATACCTCTTTTGCTTACGTTCCATTTATATTACTTTGGTTTTTGGTATTTTCTAAGTGACACAATCCATATCTATTTACATCAAGTAGTCCGTTGTTCCTTGCATGTATAGGGACTGCTTTAGGGGGGTTTAGAGTTTTAATGGAGTTGATTGGCTGAATTGGTCAGCCATTCAAACGCAGCGCGTTTGTTTAGAATAAAAATCGTCTGAATGGCTGAATCAGTCAGATTTTTAAGCTGAATGGCCAAGTGTAATTTTTTTTGGCTGAATGAAATATTTTATATTTAATTTTTTTTTACAATATTAACTATTATATTAAGTAATATTAAATAAATTTACAGCGATTTTGAATTTTTTAGGAGGGGTAAAATAATAAAAATATGTTATTGAGATGTTTCAGACATGTCAATTATCAAACAACTTTTTTCATTCAGTATTCAAAATTTTGCTTCATTCAGCTCATTCAGATTACTTAAACATTCAGAACTATTTCATTCAATTTTATTTAACACCCCCTTAGTCCATGTATCTGGTGTTTCATCTTACTGATTTTGTTCATATATAAAAATTTCAGTATGTCCATGTCTAGTGAAGTTCAATCTAAAATATCTAAAAGGAATGTCATTGCTGTTGGAGGGAATCTGGCAGTTAATGGGAATTCTGGTGGTGCTGCTGCCACTGCTGTTCTTAGGCATCAGATATCTTCTGCTTCTACTATGGAATTCATGACTTCTGCTGGTTTACGGGCATTGATTGGGCTACAAACATCTCGGTAGGTCAAATGTTATAATAAGTCCTCTCTTTTTTGTAGTTTCCTTTAGTTTTAACAGTTATTATCCTCACTACTTCTCTGCCCGTTCTTCAGAACACTCTCTGCCCACTCCACTGCAACAATGGGTATTGCCATGTCTTTAAGAGATGGTTCAATCAATCTTTCTAATTCCTGGACTCGTCAACTCTCCGAGTCTACAAATGGAAATGTAAGCTCTCTTGCATCTGCCATAGTCTTTCTGCACTAAAAAACTTCCAGGATTTGTATATGACTGTAGATGTAAATCAGGACTTTTGCTATCTAAATTGAGAACTTTAGGTTTATTTAATTAAGTTTTCTTTTAGACGGTGACACATTTTCTTTCATTGACTTTGGCATCCAAAATTAAGGAAGGGTATAAGAAAGAAAAATTATCTGTTAACAGCATGACGTTATGGAAAAAAAGCTGAAACTGGAATAAATTACAAATTTACCTTTTGTGGCTGCTTAAATATTCTTGCTGGATAGTTTTTGAATTCTTGCATTTGTATTATTTGTTATGGTCTCCATGTTTCCAGATAGAGCTTGCTTTAGGTTCAGAGTCATCGATAGCTGTTGGATGGCGTAAGAAAGAAGAGAAAATGTCTGCGGCTGGAGAGATTAAGGTAAATTTCATGTTCCTTTATAATACATCTAAGACATTTTCCCTGTTAAGGTTGAACTTCCACTATAATCTCGTCAAAGTTTTTTGTATGAAGGATCAACATTCTGAGCCATTTAGCGATTTTTAGAAAATTTGATTAACTATTTCTTGCTTACTTTAGAAATTGAAAAGAAGAGGGTTTTGCTATTAAAGTTATTTTATTTATTCGCAAATGTTTATTTTTTGTGCTAATTGACCGTACATTATTATATGTTTCCATATTACTTGGTCACTTCTGCTGTGCTGCAATCTTGAAAAGTAGTTCCCTTTTCTCACTTGTACCATGTTCTGGGATTTAAAGGATTTCTGCTCACTAGTCTAAATTTTTTAAACTTGAAATTTAATACATCTCTCTTCGTAATATTTAGGTCCGTAATAAAGGTAAAGAATATGATGAATATTTTCTTATGTTCTTTTTTTATTGTTGCAAGTTTCAACTCTATTTCTTCTAAAGCATCTCTGCAATTTCAGTTTCCTTTTGGGGATATGTTAATTTTATCAAATCATTGAGATATTTAAAAATATTGCCTTCTATTCATTCATGTTCAACCTCCTGCAGATAGGCACAAGCTTCTTTGGTGCATCAGCTCATTATAGTCATCGCTTTTCCTCGAAGTCTCATGGTCGCATTGCTGGCAAAATAGGAAGGTATTTCTGTGGACTTGATTGGGATAGTATTTTCCTGATTTTTTTTTTATCCTTATAAGCTTATCCATGTAATTTGTATTTGTAAAATTTTAGCGATGTCCTTATGAGCTGAATTGTTACTGCTTGATCAGCTTTATCTGTTGATGTCTTCCTTCTACTTTTTAAATATTTAAACTTGATCCACTTATTCTGTTTTAGAGAGAGAGAGGAAAAAGATCCACAGCCAAAGTCGGCTGTAGCCAACAGTCCGCACAACTTTTTTTGGCAGATTTTGGCTGCAGCCGATCATGCCCCAGTGGGAGAGGGACATAAGATGATAGCCCAAGATGAAGTTCTTCAGTTGGACTATTTGGTACTCTTGAAACTTTTAAGATTGTTACCCAGATATCCAAGAAAATATTTCTCAAAACTAACATATACTATAGTATCAGAACAGTGCAGTAAATTTTCAGTAAACTTTTATATGCAAATGTCAGAATGAGATACTATCTTAGTTGCAATATACTGAAGAACATATATTTTTATGTAGAGGTTTGCTTTAGTTTTGATTTAGTTTGAACAGCCAGTATGAAAATATGTGCTACCAAATGTATGTGTTCAATTCTGTTTTCCTTGTTTATGGTATCTTGCATTGATACATATCAGACTATTCACTCGTAACTTTGTTATAATTTATCAGCAGTGCTCTTGAAATTGAAGTAGGGGGTGGGAGAAAAATATCTAACTTCAGCACTGTCCGCATGTTATACTCAATAGGAATTCAGGTACGTTTTGATAGATGATGAATTGTTTTTACCATTGATTTGTCTATGTTCGTTTTCTCTTATTAGAGGTTCGTGTTTATAAGGAAAATTCTGAAGGAGCCACACCTAAAATCTGTTGTAGCTTGGAACCAGTACATGGAATTACTAAGCTCCTCCTACCCAGACAATTAACACCTAACGAAGTATGAACTTTAAATAAAAACACTTCAACTAAAAAAACCTAAATAAATTAATAAAATGGAGATTATTATAGGGGATAACATGGTTGTGATTGTGACAACCACATCAAAATGGCTATGACCCAAGTATTTCAATAATGGTAGTATTTTGATATTTTCTTTTAAATTCATTAATGGCAGTTTGGTCATTTCACCTTTTTATCAACCAAAACTAAGTTGTAGTAGGTTGTTTGCCACAAACAAGTAGTTGAATATATTTTGTCCATGAGAGATACTTGAAAACAAGCTTTTTGTTTCCGGCACAGTGGCATAAAAAAAATCATCACCTTCCGCTCAGGGTGGCATAAAACCCTTCTTGCCACATCAATCAACCAACCAGCAGAAACCCCTCTCTATCTCAAGGAATATACCTCAACAAGGAAGAAGAAGAAGTCCCCTGCCTCCCTTGAACCCCTCTGTAATTGCCACCACTGATGAACTCGACCAGATCCATCTACCCTTTCCGCTGTCCATCTCTTAGAAAATCAACCATCATTACTGCCGTCTCCATTGGATTGGTGGAGCTGGTGAGTCACGCTGTCAATCCTAGGGTTCTTCTTACTTTTAGCAGTGAGACTGTGAGTGAGAAGAGAAGATGAGGAGATGAAATGATTTTGGCTGAGGGTTACTAGGAGTGGGAATTAGGTTTGATGGTTGTGTGTAATTTTCACATTTGAAGAGGGGAATTTTGTCCAGTAAAAAATCAACCAATTCTGTCCCAAGGACGGCAATCTTGTTACAAACCTCCTCTCAGGAAAGCTATCTCATATGTATATATGAAATGTAAATCCGAGAGAATTCACTTCGTCCAATTTTTTGCATACCAACATCATAATGACTATCAAGCCTGAATGGGCTTTCCACTTCGCTTTATTTCCACGTTGATTTCTGTTCAGCTCTGTCAATAGCCTACGGGTTGATTTTTATATTTGTTGCTGTTTGATATATCTTACTTTCTTCCTTGAATTTTTTGTAGGGTATATTCTACAGATTTGAATTACATCGAGGTGGACAAAAGCTAGTCATTCCGGTGAGTGCAATCTCAAACCTTAGTTGTAAAATTTTCAGACACCCCCCATGGGAGAAATGAAAAGGTGTACAAGTTTCACAAGTTAGGCTTGTGTCATATCTGACAAGAAGTTCATTTCTTTTATCCTTTTCATATTTATTGTGTGTTTGAGTCTTGTTGGATCTCTTGATTCTTATCCTTTGGCTGAAAACATTTCTGTCTACCTTTTTTCTCTCTATTTTGGCATCTTCATGTGACTACATTTTTAGTGGGGACTAACAACTCACATGGTGAAGCAATTCTCAGCCCACCGTACTTGAAAACAATCTGTAGACAACTTCCCTTTGTGGCAAAAAGATAGAGTATTGACATGAAAATTTTACACCAGAGGGGCTTTAATATATGGAATATTGACCGACTATGAGAGAAAACACTAACATCATTGTGTAAAAGCCGGAAAACATACTAATAAATGGAATATTGATTCCATGGTGAGAGAAAATGATAGTAAATGGAATATCGAGTTGATGACGTGATTGTCCAGCATGAGTACTTTAAGCACTTGAAGTGATTATCGATCATTCTATCCATTTAGTATTTGAGTCATAATGTGCCTTAGCTCAGACAATGACCCTCTGCTTATGATTTGAAGACTTACTGTTTCAGCAAATTGTACATTTCAGTTTTCTAAACGAGAATCTGACAGTATAGGTTTTTGACATACTAAACTTCTGTGCGCTGCAGAAGTGTAGCAAGTTCTTATTTTTCAGTTCAAGTATAAATACTATTTTATCTCGCATATTCTCACCTGAAAACTATGTGAACCATATAATATATTATGATTATTATAGTATGTAAACCTAGATCTGTATCCTGTTAGTATCTGTATTGATTATAACTTTTGGGTTCTGCCATGTTGCTATGAGCCATTGTGTGCAGATTCTGCTTTCCAGACATCTGAATGTAGTTACTGCTACGGGAGCATTCATTATTCCTGCATCTCTTTACTTTGCACTCAAGGTTTCTCTCTCTCTCTCTCTGATTAGTAATATCGAACTATTATATCTTGCAATCTGCTGAATCATTCATCAATTGATCATTGAATGTTTGTTATATACCAACTCAGAACCATCACAATAATGCTAATTATAATATATAATAATTAGTTCTTGCTTATTATGTATTTTCATTAATTCTTCTTAGGGTGGTCTATGGAATACTGGATTCATAATCTCCAGTGTATTATATCATATACCAGCATAAGTAGATTTGTTATGCACCGTGCTTTAACTTTTTTACATTGTTGAATCAAAATTCTGAACTTCTTATACCAAACTCAAAAAAGTTTGCTCCTTCTGTGTCATTGTCTCACCTATACACTGTTAGAAATTTCACTAATTTTTCATATTTCATAATGCATGTTTAGTAAGAATCTTTAATCAGTAAAGGAGCATAAAATTTGCAGTTCTCTGATTGGAAAAAGGCCATACTTACACATTTTAAAGACTCGCGTCTCTTTGAAGAGTTGATCAGGGTGTGCCAGTTTTGAGTAACATCTCACTTATAAGAAAAATGGAAATCAGCTCTGATTCTCTGGATCAAATTTTTGTCATCCACAGGGTTTTTGCTACTAGTTCTTTCTGTTGAAAGTTTTATATAATTAGTGATATTTATTTCTTTAGGTTTGATTGTGTTTTTGTCCTCCTGTACATCCATGTAATTGTACATTACCATTAAGGATTACAAGTAAAAGAGTTTGTTTTTCATCTCTTGGCTGAGATGCTTGAGCTATCTAACAATGTAACACAAATAAATACCTGAAGTTGAAGGCTATTAATAGTCATTGGTTATTCCTATTGATCTCTTCTCTATAATTTTGTCCTACTGTATCATTAATTTGTGTGTTAGATCTACAGTCACATATAAGTGAATCATAAAGATTCTTAGCTAATCAGTATCATGGACTTAACCTTCCCATTTTATTTTAATTTTGTGTATAAATGTATATACTTGCAGGCATTTGTTTTCAAACCTTATCACCTGAAACGTGAAAAACAGAAGGCATTGGAGAATATGGGAAAAACTTTAGCTGAGGTATACTAGTCCATTTGTGTATCCCTTGAGTTTTATGAATGTCTAATAATTTATTTTTTTATTCTTTATATGTTTGTGACAACTAATAATTTGCTTGTGTCAGACACAAAATTGCCTCTAAACTCTAAAGACACCCATGTCACAAGCAAGAAAATGATCCTATCACTCAGCAAAGTGAAAGATATGTAGATATACACTAAAAGTTGAGCATTTGGCTCATTTCAAAATCACTAAAGAACATAAAAGGTTGCACAGTTGCAAAGCAACTTAGACTTCTATTTTTTTCCCATTATTTACTAATTCTTTGATATAATTTCGAACCTAGATTTTCACACTAATGAGATTTTAGCAGTACCTGTGAGTTGAAATCTTTACCTAAGAATTACATTGTCTGTTGAACATGATACGTTCTTGAGAAGTCGATGAATATACAACCCAATTAGATTATGTTTATTTTCCCTTGATTTGAGCCATTATTTTAAGAAGGTAATGCTAGGGGTCTCAAATGATGATGTGCCATCATTCCATTGATCAGGTACATCTTCTGTGATAGAAGATCGGCTATGCTATAAAGTATTATTAAAGTATTCAATGACACATCATTTGAGACCAAAAATTTGAGACCCCTAAACCATGAGATTTACACTCATCTAGTATCCATACAAGTATTTTGTTTTTTATAATGAACCACAGGTAATACATCCTAAATAACACCAAGAGTCGTATTAACTAATAACCAATTTCTATTATGCTTAATTTGTTTGCCTTGTGATTTTTTTCTAAAATTCTTGGTTACTAGAGCTTATGCATGTAATGATGTAGTAGAGTGGGATTTTGTTTAAACTGCTATTTTGTTGTTTGATTATTCCATTGTTAAATGACTTTCTACAATTTGTCTAACATTGTTCTGGTAAAGACATTCTATTATTTTGTTTTATTATCCTGATTTATGGTATGCTACTTTAATTCTGTCCTTGCTTCCCCCGCCCATAAATAAATACATGTCATACATTTTCATGAGTAACATTGTGTGTTTGAATAGGTTCGAGAGGCACGGGCAGTAGCTGAGAAAGCTCAGCAGTTGCTACAGAATGTTGGCAATAGGAAAAGGAGTAAGCAACTAGAAACAGGTGGACTGGTGATCACAGAGGCAATATATGGAAATCGTAAAGCTTTCAAGAATACATATGAATTGGAAGAACACAAGGATAACCTAGCTTTACAAGTCATAGATGTCACGTTACCTTTAAATTTTCTAATTAATGATTCTGGGCAACTTAAGGTATATTTCTTTCTACCCTTTCTTTCTACCCTTTTTCTTTGTACCCTTGATTGTGTTTCTTTCGAACCAGAAACAATAGCATCCTGTTTGACAAACCTATATGATCTGTGGTGAAGGCTAATGTGCCATTTGATGGAAATGTTTAGTTTATAAACCCCTAAAGATCCTTTATATGGTGGTTTATATATTTTGGCTCAATCTATGGGAACCATAATATAAGAGCATCTCCAATAGCCTCTTCAACCACTTTCAGATACTCAAATAGATGAGCCACATCAGAAAAATCCTCTCCAACCACCACTTCAACTTTAGTCATCAAATCTGCAACCTTTTTCTCACTCTTCAAATCTGCAACCTGCTTCTCACTCTTCAAATCTGCAACATCCTTCTCACTCTTCAAATCTATAATTAAAGGCTATAAACATTTATTACGCTTGATGGGTTTGATACAAAACCCATTTAATTGAAGAGACTGATGAGACACAAAATATGAAAGTAGCAAATAATGTTCTTCAAATTGTCACGTAGGTCAACAAACTTCAATTTGAAGAGTTTTTTTTTGTTACTACTCTTGGAGATACTCTAATATCTGGCTTCTGATATGTGCAGCTTCACGAGGGTGTAAAGAAGTCTGGCATCATGGGATTTTGTGATCCTTGTCCTGGGGAACCTAAGTTGTTGCATCTGGAGTACACTTATGGTGGCAACAGATACGAGGTACCAAGTTGCCGCCATTGTCATCTTAATGTATGAAACTCCATTGTCTGAAAAACTAAACTTCGCTGCATAAATGTCTGACAGGTGGAAGTTGATGATCATGAAGAATTGCTAATACCTCAGGAAGCACACAGAAAATGATGTACAAGTGTCCAGTATACCGAAAAAGATTCTAGTTTATGCGGCAGAAATAATATCAAAAAAAAATTGAAAAATAGCTGGAAGAAACGAAGGGAGCTTGGATGCTTCCTGCAATTTTATCATGCATTTACCACAGATTCTGAGATGCCATTGCTAAATTAGGTCACATTTTTAAAACTTTTTTTGTAATTTTTTCTTTTAATCCAGTAATTCACATTTACCTTGCCTTCAATGTTGTATCATGGTAGATGGGAAGTGCAATTGATAGTACCATGTAACTGATTGTTTGATAACAAATAGAATTGAAATTGCTCGAGTTTCCATGATGGGACAAGTGAATTTATCATTGTTAAATCAAAATGTGGTTTAAATTTTTATTTTTTTGTTTTGCATTCTTAATTTTCTTCATGTTTGAGCTTCTCACAACCACCTTAATAACGTTTTGAGCTCAGCTATTGATTTGTCAAATACAAGAACTTATCATGCAAACCGTAAGAACATAATAAAGCAATATGCTAATAGGATTTTGAAATGCCCCATGATGTTTCTTCAGTAAAATGGCTCAATTTCAAAAAAGTCGGAAAACAAAAATCTTGCATTTTACAAGATTGCCAAATTTGTATCTATCTGCTAACTAGAACTAAAACAAATAATGCACAGATTTATTAAATCAGAGTTCACGAAAATCATGTTCAATCACGAGTTCACCACTAGAAGGGTCGAAAGATGCTTCAATTACTGTTGAACAACATTCACCCGTGCTAGACCCATGTATTCCAACCTGCACAGGCTTGTTCAAAAGTTTCACTCCTTGCTTCCAATATCTTTGATCTGAACACATACAACAGACGAGTGAATCCTTGTTACTGCAGCTCTTTTGAAGCATGGGTTGGTGAATGAAAGATTTGTAACTTCAAAAAATGAGGAACCACAATAATTCAAGTTTAAATTTTGGTATAATTGACAAAAAGAGGAAAGAGAACAAGACTATCAAATTTAGTTCATCATGACCATACCCAGTCCTGTTGATATGACAGTGGAGTTCTCTATATCCATCACCCAATCAATCCAAAGTGCAAATCCATGGCATATTCCCGAGTCTGTAAATTTCACCTGTAGTAAATGTTTACAAGTTCATGTAAAAAACTCATGCAGCTTATTCACCAAATGTGACAAGCATCTTTATCACTATGCCGATAAACACACAAGAAAAAATAATACCTTGGCTTCCCCAGAGCATGGACTTATTGGTTTTAAGAAATCGAACTCCATGACCGTGAAAATCTCACTAAGTTTCTGAAATGATTTCAACAGACCTCCTTCAGTTACAGGAATAAGAATCTGTTAAAACTTTTCTTCCTAAAACAGTAACGAATTACCTTAGACTCTCCACACTGCCAAACAAAAAATGGTAGACAGTGAATCTGTTGAGATGCAGGTAAATCACCGCATGCTCCTAATGTGGCATTGACAACTGCGTGGTCAAAGCCTACAATATCTTTCAGGCTGCAACGACTTCTCCAAAGATCCTAAAATACTCGAGCCATCCGACAATTAGATTTTATACACACAATCACATAAGTTGGTTCAAACAAATATATACAATCATACAGACTAACCGGTAGAGACATTGCACAAGCCTTCAAGATTCCTTTACAAGGCATTATCACAGCATCTTCAGAGAGGACGGAATCAAGCATACTTCGCTCCCTCCTTAAATACCACTTTAAAAGTGAGAATTTTTCCCCCGACAAATTACCCAAATTAAGTACTTGATACTAAATAAGAATATCACCGCCTACTTTCAGTAGAAATTTCATACAGAACACGGAGTAGGTAAAGATCATTATATAACATGTCAAAACATATCTAGCATATAATAGTTAATAACCATGACAAACCTCCAGAGAAGCTACTGGCTTTTGTTAGCAAGGATAAAGTAGGAATCACAAGAAGGATATCAAGTATCTGGCGTTCATATCTTAAGGAATAAACATAGAGTAAGGAGGAGTCTCTGCTGTCATAAGAACGAAGGAAACTTGACAGGAGTAATAGGCATCCTTATTCCACAATTAAAGTAAAAAATTTGTCGTAGTTAGTAATTTAATTTAACCATTTGACGGACAGAAGATTTTGATGAAATTTGCAATTGGTTGTACATCCATGTCTCATTGCTTGAATCTCAGAATAGATGAATGATATATCTTCCTATTTGTACATGGAACTTTTACACTCGAAACAACGCATTTACTATAAAGCAAAATGAGAATATAGTACTTACCAAAACCGCAGGTTGTGCCATGGAAGCATATTTTCCCCTCCGTAATAAAAGGGCTCTCCTATCAACAAGTCAACCTGCAGATTAAACACAAAATCTGAAAGTGTTTAATTTGATTCGTAACTGGTCTACACAAGCTTGAAGCATTTAAAAGATAAACAACTTTATGATCAAGCAAATAATTTATTACTATTCCAAGTATAATAAAAAGCATTCCACCATAAGAATTAGCTTCAGATAAGATGGCAATCTATCCTAACATGGTGCCATTTGACTAAAATATGGTGCAAACTTGCAATATTTGTATGCAAGTTACTTTTACAACAAACCACCAAAAGCATAAATATCGGTTTGGTAATGAATTAAGTAGAGATGACCTTTCTCTTACGAGTATCATGCATAGTAAGTTGTGGTTTCTTCTTCTTCAGAACTTCTACTCGATCCATCGAGTAACCATTTGCAACAGCAACATCTTTCAAATATTGAGCACCCTTCTCTCGTAGCCCAGGAAGGAACGATAGCACATGTGAGGTCTTTGAGAGATGGGCAATTGCAATTGTTAAGAAAATGCTATCGTCTGAGACAACACATAAAGGAGAAACTTTCTGTTGCAACTGCAGAGGAATTAGGTCTGTATTAGCAACCAAAAGATGATGAAACTACATTCAACCAAAAGATGATGAAACTACATTGAACCAAAAAGTGGAAGAAATTATAGTCTTTCAAGTGTTCATGGAATTTGAGTCAAAGAAGATTATCACGAAGCTTAAAATATTCTTAGTTTTCTTCAGTGTCACTATTACTTGACTGGTAGAATTAGACAACGGTCAAAAAATTATACTTGGCCAGATATTACCACATCTTATCAAAAGTTAGCAATGCTTTTCAGTTGAAGTATTCTAAAATGCTATTCATAAATGATTCTCAGCCCAAAAGGTGTTTCCAGTGAAATCTGTAAGACTTTTTTGTTTCTAACAAGGGAATTAAAGTTTGCATAAAATTGCTTTTTAGTCAGATTATTATGGTCAATCAATTGAATTATATGCATAGCTTAACCACAACACATGCTTAGGACTAAATCACAGGAAAACTGATTTCTCATTAGAAAATATTCATAATGTTATCAATTGTGTAAGGAAGTGCAAGTTAGCAATGAGTCCTACAACAGGGCAACAAAAATCACAACAAGATATACTACAACAGCCTCAAAATTATCTAACTTGCTTGCAGGAAGATGATAGTGACTTTAATTTAGCAGATTTATCACTGTTCTAAAAATCCCCGCCTAGGCGCCCCGTCTAGGCCTTAGGCCCCAGGCGCCTCACCTCAGCTCAAGGCGACAAAAAAATCCTTCCAGAAAATTAGGTGGGGCCTAGGCGGGATTTATGCAGAGAGATTTTTTTTATTTTAATAACTACCCAAATCAGATCTTGGTATATTTATTTTTTTAATGATTTACTATATTCATAATACAGATTATAATATATCAAATCACAACAAGAAGTAAGAAGTGAACAATATCAAGTCAAAATAGATAATTTTATTATAGATGTAATTTTTTGAACTTGAACCAACTTTAAATTATATAAATGATGATACATTTGTAATATTTAGTTTAATTCAATATAATTCTTAAATTTATGTTTAGTTTCTTAAGTTTTATTATGGAATTAAATTTTTGAAATTTATTATTTAATAACAATCTTGTTTATAAATTTATAAATAAAACTAATACGTTAAAAATATATTTGAACTTTGAACAATTGCATATTTGTTTTTGAACTTTGACATTAACAGCAATATAGATGTGTTTGAACTTAAATAAATGCTTTTATTATCTTTATTATAGATTGTTTTACTTTATATTATTGTTTTGTTTGGATAAATGTAAATTAAAATATTAAAATTGACTTAAAATAAAAAATCCCGCCTAGGCCCCTAGGCGCTAGGCTCTCCTCGTCACCGCCTCCCCTGCCTCTAGCGCCTTTTAGAACATTGAGATTTATTATAGACAACCGAAACATAGAGAATAAATACTTCTATTTCATATTAACACAGCTGAAGTTTCTTTTGATTTCAAAAATTCAAAAGAGAATTTCAAGTTTGTTGTGAAGTAGAAGTTTTTTATTTTTCACCGTATTGATTGAGGCCTTAAAATATGTAATGCTGATTATGAATATTGGCATAAAGTTAAACTTACAGCATTTTTTATGACTTTTAAAATGGAGCATCTCCAGTTGTTGTCTCCATAGATTGCTATTCTTTCTGGTGGTAGAGAGATTTGACAATGTTGATTACAAGAGTCAAAATGTTCAGCCTCTGTTCGCATGGCTTGAGTCTTGAATTCATATGATATGCTAGTATCAGTATGAAATGCATGTAAATGAACTCCTTCATCTTTGCTTATGGACAAACCTTTTTGCGGAATGAACCACACACATTGTTTCCAATGATCACACCAATCCCTGGCAGCTATAGAAACATCAAAATAAATGAATTATAATCTGATAAGTAGCATCGACAAAATAAACAAAAAAACAAGGAGATCATAAATTTGGCTTCTAGAATTGACAGTGGACTACTTGTATTGGAAACTTAATGGAAGATTCTGAGATTAAAAAAATTTACACACCATATTAAGCATTAACATAAAACTAGAAAGATCAGTTGCAATTAGTTTCAACATTTAGTCATTTATGGGATAAGGGCAGCAAATGACATCAACTGATTAAAATAAAATTATTGTGTCCAGCAGGGAAACTGGAAGGCAGAAACTTTATTATAATTGCACACTTGAGCACCGTATTTATATTAAGTATTCACTCTCAGTGGTTCCCATTTGAAATGAATCAGGAGTGACTAGTACAAAAGCATTGCATCAAACATTGGAATTGGTTCTCTTTAGATTACTTTAATAATCGAATAAAGACACAACTAACATAAGATGCCTTACGAGTGAATGATGACTGTAACTCGTTCATTTTTGATGCGCAACTTATCCATTTTGGGGCAGTGGAATAAAATATGGATCCTTCACGATCAAGCTGGAGTATCCACCTGTACAGAAAGCAAAGTGGTTCATAAATATCCAATAGAAATTTGTAGCAAAAAATAATATTACTGCCCGACAACATATACCATGAGACAACAGCATGAACTGTACCATCATTAGTTGCCTTTATGCGTATATCAACATCCCCATGACTGTCTGGCCGTTTCCAAAAGTCGAATTCAAATATTTTGAAAGGTTCTGACAGCTGGATGATCATAGAAGTGAGTACAAAAGTAAGAAAACTTTTCTAAAGAACTAGTTTAAACAGTCAAATATTCTACTTACCAGTTTCATTTCTTCTTTCATAGCATCACAATGCATGGCGAACTGTTGCTGTTTGACACATAAACTTGTCTCCATCCCACTCGGGACAAGATGTATGTCATCTGACGCATTTGCTTCATTACTAACAAGATCATATAGCTTCCACAAGTATGGGCATTCAACGAGCTGAGAGGAAAACAACAATTACATTAATAACGATAATGTAATGGTGTGGGTGATTAAATGATTAAAAAAATTCAGTTAGTCTTGAAAAAGGAGAACCTAGTCACAGACAGTCATCACATAACTAGTTAACCAAATGTAGACATGATAATGAAAATCAGTAAGGTCATATATAAGTCGACTGTCGATAGTAATAGTGACAATAAATGGAAATAAAAGAAGATTAGGTGCTCTTGTCAACTTTCTGGTTTAGGGTATAGTGGTTGGTCCAGACACGGTCAGTTAACGACCCAGAAAATCAATAAGGCAACATACAAGTCAATTGTAATAGTGAGAATAAATGGAAACTATACAACAAAAGGTGCTCTTGTCAACTTTCTGGTTTAAGGTATATTGGTTGGTCCATTCACGGTAAGTTAATCCACAAAAAATAGCAATATACTTTTGCATGGTTTGAGAAGGACCAAGGAAGAAAGGTGAAAACTACCTAGTCACTTGACTCACGTCTCCATGTTTACTGTCAAGTGTCAAGACATATTACTTCTCCTTCTG
The DNA here is from genome assembly GCA_020205605.1 of Panax ginseng. Classification (NCBI taxonomy): domain Eukaryota; kingdom Viridiplantae; phylum Streptophyta; class Magnoliopsida; order Apiales; family Araliaceae; genus Panax; species Panax ginseng. Next base: position 2,057,105 of record CM035128.1, read on the forward strand.
GACTGTCAAGGAGGGAGGGAGAAGAAAACATACAAATAGTTGACCTGTCAATGTCCATCTAAAAAACTGCAAAGGTAATTGTAGACAGTTATTATAGATGAAATGACACTCTTTGCATGGGTAAAAGGAGTTCCAATCTCCAATAAAATAAGAAAACATAAAAACTGTATAGTATTTATTTAATTATTGAGCAATCTGGTCTTTATTCCCTTGTGTTTATCTCGGTGGCAGGGGACCCCCTTGTGGTCCAACTGTTAACATTTCACCTAAGTATTTACAATTGTCATTTAAAAACTAATGGATAGTTTAACCGTTGCATTTTTTGTCCAAAATACATACGGAGACGTGTTTTACATGACCGCAAGGTGGTCTTGTGCCAAGGTAAACCACAGGACGGTAAATTGTCAGTTCCTTACTATTTACTATTTATCTCAAGCAAGTTCCAACTTATATAGCATAAAAGAAACAAGTTCCAAAGTATACCTCGGCAAAACAGAAAAAAGTTCAGCCTGTGATTGCTTTAATTAGATTCAAAAATTCATGAATCATGTGCCAGGAATAACCTGATAAAATTAGACAATTTCTCTTTATTCTTAGTTCTAGATCTCTTACGCAAACACCCTAAATCATGAGATCTATACACAGAAAGGACTTCAAAGACTTATTATTGCCTTTACAAATTTAATGGAGAGGGTCACTGACTTCCAGTAAACTCTTGAGAAAATTTAATATAACTATTTACTCTACAGAAAACAATGTTTAAAAATGTAAGATTTTAAAGAGATTTGAAGAAGTTGCTGTTACAATCTCCAGAAATAAAGTATCTAATAAAAGCAGGTATGATAATACACCTGGCCGTAAGTAGTTGCTCGGTAAGGCACTGTTTCTGGATTTGCCACCAATAGCTTGTCATGTGCATGTTGTAAAGTTGGAATAAGCCCTTCTCCCAACAACTCTGAGTCAAGTATTTCACTAACCTATACTTAGAATAAGATACTTTTTAGATATAAATAGAAGGAATAAGATGGACTAATGCAATCCTAAAGACTAAAAGGAATCAAATGTAGAATTTACTACCAATGTTTCGGATGTACTAATCAAAACGAAGTCTTCAAAATTTAATCACAACAGTGAAAAGGCTTTGAAATGTATGTAAAGACTCGGGCATAATTTACAAATTGTAAAAAAGAAAGAAAGAAACACAAAGTAACCAAACTTCTATACCGCCTGAAAATTAGTTAGAGTGATGCCTCTTGACTTCTGAGTGTCCCCATTAGCAAATATCCAAAAAGCGAGGGAAACCACTATATCTCTCAAAACAGGGAATGAAATAAATTGATACCAAAAAAACTTCCCCTATCCTTCAATAGTCAATACATAGGTTCCAAAGGAGCTAAATACTCCATTTCGAAAGAGTATTATTATCCTTCGCACTACCCAAACCCTGATCCTTAATGCATAGTAAATTCTTTATGATCATGGACCGCAACTCTTCCTCAAAAGACAAAATTCATCAATACTCTGCACCATTTATGTATCTACACTATGCACTAGCACCTCATTTTTATACTTAGTAGTATACAATTCCACTTAAAATTGTTAAATGATTTTTTTTAAATGCAAGTACAAATAATTTTGAAACTCACAAGAACATCTGCACGGGAAGCAATATCCACACCAACTTCTACTTCGTCCGACCTCTTATTAATAACGCGTACTTTCCTCTCCATACCATTGACACGCAAAACCTTACGCATCAACTTTGCCATAGGAAGGTACGACTCACATGCTGTAACCATCCCCTTCCGATTAGAACATTCTGTTGAGTCACCAGAACCCATTGCCTGGGCTGCCATCATTGACAGCAAGCCAGTTCCGGCACTGCAAAATCGTGATTATATCTCCATCAATAAACATGTAGAAAAGATAAAATTTGCATACAGAGGTTGTGAAAGTCCAACAACATGTACATTATTATAATTACTGAATGTTAGTGATCAACAATATTGAAGTTGTTTTACTAACATAATCAACAATAACAATTGTTTATAGAATACACCCAAAACTTGAGATGCTGCAAGTTCTTATCTTTCGATTTGGTTTTTTGGGTACCAGTATGCTGAAGCAACACGATTGTAGGATATATAAAAAATCAAGAAGTAATTTCTCAAAGCCCAGTATAATTAACTTTAGATATATATCCTTGGTTAATGATGAGTGCATATTATTCATTTATTTTGATTCTATTATATTTAGTTTTATTGCATGTTTCATGTGTATATGAGCTTATTAAGGTGTTTCATGTTTAACTTGCTTATATTGTTGCAGAACCATGTTGAATAATGATGAATGAAAAAAAAAAAAAAAAAAAATTAAAAATCTGCTTCAATGTCCATTGTGTGAAATAACTGGGTATCTAAGTCTCGGTAAGTATCGGTATTCACGCTGAAAAGTGCGATGGATAAAAACAGCTTGACTAGTCGACTTTTGTAGCCTTTGTTACTTGAATAAGTAAGCCTTAGGGGTGTCTCTACACCTAGCGCCCTAAGATCATCTGGTTTGGGAGTCGTTGGTGGAAAGTTCGCTAATGGGTAACTCTGAAAAGCCTAAGAAAAGGAGACATTGCACATGTCAAGAAAAGAAAAAAAAATATATGAAAAAAAGAAGCATGAAAATGCATTCATCTGTGCTAAAAAAAAGGTTCTATGAAAAAACTTAAAAAGCAAGAAAAATTGGTTCTTGCTTGTGAGTCAGTGTGCACGGTTTTTGCTCCATGGTAACTAAGTTAATTAAGTATGATGGTTTTTGGAAAGTTGCTTATGTGGTTATAGTTTGATTTAATGAAATTCATTGGTGAAATGGTAAGGTTGGTAATTGTGAGTTGATTGATAAGGCGTTGATTAGATTTTTGTAAATTTAGTGTTGATAATCATGATTTGTACCTTGAAATCTTTTGGCATGATGGTTGAATAGAATTTTTTTGGAAATTAAACTTTTGGTTTACACGAGGACGTGTAAAAGGCTAAGTGTGGGGGAATTTGATGAGTGCATATTATTCATTTATTTTGATTCTATTATATTTAGTTTTATTGCATGTTTCATGTGTATATGAGCTTATTAAGGTGTTTAATGATTTCAGGAGGAATTGGAGTCTAAATGAGAAAAAAAAGGAAAATTGCGGTTTTTAGCATTAAATTGGATGCATGGTCTTGGCTTGGGACTTGGATTTTATTGTAGAGCTCTTATTTAGCTTTCCAAACATCTTGAATCGCCTTAATCGGAGTTCATATGAAGAAGTTATGATCTTTTACCGACATGTAAGTTGAACCTCAAAGTTTGAAGTTGCAATTTGCATAGCTGAGCTCACTGAGCCTCATTTAGACCTTGATGCAAATTAATCATCGAATTCTCAAAGAATGAAAGTTGTAGATCTCGTCGATATCTTCGTTTTGATAGGTAGCAGGACCTGTAATTCCTCCCAGATCAAAAGTTATGCTCATTTTAACAAAAGGACATCGTAACAAAAAATGGAAATATGCCCCAGCGAATTTGAGCGCGAAAATTGGAAAATCATGGATTTTTGGAAAGTTTTTAAATGCAGATTTTGGCAGATTTCAACATGGAATGGGATTATTATTTCTATTAGCTTTAGGATTTACTTTATACTAAGATTTATTTCCAAATTAGATTCTATTTCTTTATGGAAACTAGTTATGATTTGTAATTCCTTTTAGGATTTGGATTTCTACTTCCTATAGGATTTAGGACTTTGTCTAGCACTATAAATAGAGGATCCTAGTCAAGGTTTTATTCATTCAATCATCTACTACATTCAATCATCTACTACATTCTCTCATCTACAATATTGGAGGATTGAAGACATGAGCTAAGTTCTTTTTATTCAGTTCTAAGGGATGTTGAACCTTATTTATAATTAATGGTTAATTGAGTATTCATTATTTATTCCTTCTCACATGAAATTCATTCTTGATAATCTGATTTAATTTCTGAATGCTATTTGGTTTAACTGATTTGATTTCTGCAGGATTGAGTTGGTTAACGAATATCATATGCTAGATCAAGGAATAATATTACGTGTAATTGATATTGTTTCTAATCACAAGTAGTAATTAGTAATACCTAATTGTGGACAAACTTTTGAGTATTGCTATGATTATCAGAAGACAAGTTAAACAATCCGAACTTATGTGTTTGTTGCTTGGAATAGTCTAATTCTCTAGTTCTTAATGCTGCTATTATATTAAATCTAGAGAGCTTATTCTAGGTTATATAATTGTTAGAATCTTGTGAAGAAGAGCTTGTTTCATCGAAAGTGACAATCTAAGGGGAGTTTCTGCAGCAGCTTGTTGTTAACTAGGATTATTAATTTCATTGAAGGGTAAATAATGTTACACTTGATTAATCTATTATTGTAAAAAGGTGATACTGAACTGAAGAACTGAAACTTTTTATTCATTGTTTATTCTTATTAGTTTATTCTTGTTAATTTAATTAATTAATTCAAAATCCCCTTTTCATTAGAAATCATAGGATAAATATAAAACAAATCACTCTATGTGGGATCGATCCTTGCTTACTACTATGCTAATTGTTTAAATTTGTAAAGTGAAAGTGAGGTTAATTTAGAATTATAAACGACAGCTCCCAGTTAATCAAGTATTTTTGTTCATCACAGCTCTAATAATAATTACTATAAAAGCCACAAACGTATACTAATAACCCACTTATGTGTAGTAGTATTTATCCATAAAACAAACTTCTTGGGAGGATTATAATTTTGGAAAAAGATTTTATCTTTGTAACTAAAAACTTGACTTTCAAAACATATTTACTTGTGTGATTGAAATGTAGGGAGTACCCAATATCGAGAACATGGCAAGGTTTTGTAACAGTCTTCTTAATAGCTTCGGAGAATGCTCTGTTTCTGGGATAATCATTGAGCATGTCGAGGTACGAGGTCGTGGCCAAAAGGGGTTTATTGGGGAAATCCTCTTCCGGGGCTTCTTGTTCTTCGATGACAACCCATTCCGAGTTACCGGTAAGTGGGTCGACTTTGAGCTGAAACAAGCGCTGGGGTGTTGACGCTGAGCTCATGCTTCGAGTAGTGAGTGAACGATGGCTTAAAGCAGCAGCGGCTTTGGGTTTGGGGTGAATATGTGCAACAGAGACGAGGGTTTTGCGGAATAGGCAATGCATGAAAAAGAGTTGGAGATTATTGTCAATTTTGAAAGGAAAGTGACCAGAGAAAGAAACTGTTGAAATTGGTCTGGACGGGTATATGGATTTTGGGGGTACTGCTGATGAAGGCCTCAGTGTTTGTGAGTTTTGGGAAAAATAAAATTACGATAAACTAAAATAAAGTACACGTCTTTATTAGTGTGCGCAATATTGTAGTGCCTTACACCTGTTTTTTTGAAACGATTAGTAGCGTTTGTGAGTGTGACACTAGTAATATTTAGATTCAAACGCACTATGCAATATTTTAAAGTCATATAATTAAATAAATTATATCTAAAATATTCTTTAATAAATTTTTTAAGTGCTTTTTAAAGTTTAAATTATTGTGTCCTCGACGATGACAAAAATTAGAACTTTAAATACGTTTATCAAACTGTTCAAAAAATGACTTAAAAAACTCAATAACAAAACCTACACTATCATAAAAAAAGAAAAATACACATCTCATATAAATGAGAAATAAAATTCACATGGATAGTTTTAACGTCTCAAAAAAAAAAAATCATTGTACCTTTAAATATATCATAAAAGAAAGAAAAAATATTTTAAGGGGAAAAAATTCATTAATATTGTTGGAATTTTTGGAGGGAGAAGAAAAGATGAAAAGGATAAGTACTTTTTAAGAAAATATTTTTTTGCTAAAAACAAATTTGAACATAAAAGATGTAATTAGTTTACTATTATGTCTATTTACAATACAACAAATTTAATTTATACAAAATTTCTTCAACTTCTTTGTAAGTTTTACTATTTTTTTTCTTTAAAATTAACAAATAAATACAACTTATTAAATTTATTCTTTTTATGAAATGTTATAGGAGTATGATTCCAGTTATTTTAGCGGACGGGCCTAACTTAGGACTTTTACCCAATAGATATATAACCAAATCCAGCCCTTCAAGCAAGGTCCAAACTAATTATGATATCTATCCGTCCAGTGAGCAAGCCAGAGTTCATGGCGGGAGCATCATCATTTTCGTGCGTGTTTTGTCAAATTGCCCGCTCTTCCACCTCCAATACTCTTCTGCATTCAGTCCGATCTCTCTCTCTCTCTCTCTCTCTCTCTTTATCTCTCGCTATATGTATTATATATGTGTGTATAATTTTCTTATAATTTTAGTTTTAATATCTCAGGATGAAAAGGTCGTGGCCTTTGAAGACATTAATCCTTCTGCATTCAGGTTCCAATTTTCATCATTTCTTTACATCACTTCAATTCAGTGTTGCATGACTTGAATTTTTTTTAATTCATTTGGTTTTGGAAGTGGAATTGAGAGTTTTTAGTTTATTATGCATAAATAAGTACATTAATTAGTTAATATGTTGTATGAGCTCAATGTATAAAGTTTATGCTCAATTACGCATGCACTAAGGAGACTGTAGGAGTTTGAATTGAAGTCTGAAAATAATCCAGTGGGAAAAGGACTCAGAACTTGAGATTGTGAATACATTAATTTTGTTTGTTTAGCAGATAATTGAGAATTTGTATGATTTTTTTACCGGTCTTCTAGATTCAAGGCTTCTTATAAAGGTTATAGGAGTTCCGATAATTTATAGTCTGGTTATGTCCATTTTAGATTATAAAAAGTTTCCAAAATGAGATTTCAGTTAGTTTGGATGTTGGAAAGATAATTCAGCATAATCAAGGATGAAAATAGTAATACACTAATACTCTTTCCTTCTTCAAGAGGAAACATCCTGTTAAGATTTGGAAGATAAACATGAAACATGGTAATTGATCTTCAGCAACTTGTGTGGCATGCTGAATTCCCTATCCAGTTTATGGTCGTCTGCTTTAAATATATTTTGATTGTGTTGATTACTCATTGCCTCCTCCCTAGACAACTGATTTAAAAAGGATAACCTCATTTACTAGGCTTTTTGAGTTTATCGGAGCTCAAATTATTGTAAAGAAGAAGTTTGTTTGTGGCTTGCTTATAGCATTTTTGTGGGGAGTAATTTTGGATGAGGGTATGTATTTTCATATATTCTCATCATATAACTCAAAGAGATAAGCTGAAACCATCCTTTTGAGGTAGTTGATGCTTCAAGCCTTCAGTGCTGGATTGTGATTCCCTCTTTTATATGCAGCAAGGCTATGTCATATGTTGATAAATAGTTTTTTTTTGGAAGCCAAGCAATAGATATGTATATCAAATCAAGTGATAGGATACCTCTGATAGTTCTGGTGCAACCTTGCACAATCTTTTTTGGGTATTCCATATATCAGATTTCAATTATATATATATATATATATATATATATATATATATATATATATATATATATATATATATATTGATTCCATCTTGATAATATATTGATTATTGGTGACACAACACTATTACATTAATAGCAACCTTAGTGGTGAAGTAAATCTTCAAAAAAAGTATTCCCAATTTAAAATGCTTTTATGAAAGCTTTTGCTTCTTTGAAACCCCAAAACAAGTGGAAATGAGAAAGAGACTGTCTGTTTACCTAATGGAACATAGATTAATGTGTGTGAGAGCAAGTGATATGAGCAATTCAAGTATTCGATGCACAATATTATTAAACCTACGTAGAGGCAAATCATCAAACAGTTTAAGTACAGAGTAGCAAGTACAACTAAGAGCATAAGTATAGAGCAACAAGGGAAGGAGAAGATTTGATCTTCTTTCGTTGGACTTCCTTGATTCTATATTGACTTCTCAGTTCTCAATCCTCGCATAAGAGTGCACTCCAACTACTTTGTCTTCACACAGTTTAGTCCGAAAAGTTTATAACTTGAGCAAGTGTCTCAGCTCATCTTCACTTGGTCTGCCCAATTAAGATTCAAACTCTTTAGAGTTTAGAATATGAAATAAAAAAAAAACATTCACCTCACAAAGGTAGACTACAAAACTGAAGTTTCACTGTGCATGAAGAATCCAAGCTAAACGTGTATGTTTCTTCTTCTCTTTGTTGAAGATAATAAGACCCATAGATATGTATTATATAACGTTTTCTGCATTCTTCTCTTTGTTGAAGATAATAAGACCCATAGATATGTATTATATAACGTTTTCTGAATGGCATTTGAAAAGGTACTTCTGTTTTCATAGATTACATCATATAGCTGCACCTTTAGATTTTGTTCTATTTTTAGATTACACCTCATACTCTGATCTAAATTGCCAAAATATACTGGTTCCTTGATAGGCATTACTTGGTAATTCCTGTGGAGCATATTTCCACTGTCAAGGATCTGAAGAGAAGAACTGAAGACTTTTCTTTGGGTAAAAGAGTTTCTATGATTTCTCGTAATATGTACCAGTTTCAGGATTTCCTTTTACTTTGCTCTGCATTATTGCTTTGCTAATCTTAAGCTTTTCATTTTTATTTAGTGAGTCACATGTTAAATGTTGGGCAAACTCTATTACAAAGAGATGCACCCCTGTCCACACAGTACAGGTATTGTTTCTCATAGACAAAAGTGTTATTACTTCCCTTAAATGCCATTGTATTCCAGTTTTGTGTGCATGGAAGTTGTTGATTTTGACTTGAGAAGAGCTTGTTTAGATTACTTCAGATGATCAAATGCTTAATGTAACACCCCCTTCCCTATTATGGAGGGCACGTGCAAAACACAACAAACCTCAAAATAATTAAGAGAGCACTAATAACTTCAAAATATCAATTAATTAATAATCCATCAATGTCAAATTAAAGACAATTCTCCAAAAATTGGCAGAATAATAAAAACCTAAAATCAAATAAACATAGATGGTCAAATGTAGCTTTCTTCACACGAAAACCTAAATCTCCCCTGCAAATTTGCCAAAAGAAAAACACAGCATGAGCTAAATGCCCAGTATGGATAACGACATACAAAAGAATCACAATTGAAATACGGAATCAACTGACAAAATACTGAACAAAGTCTCAAGCGTAAATACTAACTATAATATAATCTCCAAAGTTTGAATAAAATATATTTGAATCAACAAAATTAACGAAACAAACAAAAGACTGAATCAAAGTGGCTAAGTGGTTATTTCATACAGAGCTCAGAACAAAACAAAACTTTGTCATCAATGTTCGAAAAAGCTAAAAGCGGTACAACGCGTTTTTCTCCAGACAAGGCGAGGCGTAAGCCTCGATTTGAAAACCTAAAAATCCCCAATAAATTATAAAAAATGCTAAAAAATCATAAAATAATCCATCATTATAATCAAGGTCATAAAAGATGTAAATAACCAAATGAGGCCCGCATCTTCTTATGGAGAGGAGGCCTATTCCAACAATCTTGTCCTTTTCTTTTACATTTTTGCGCCTTTCACTACATACCACTTAGATTTAAATCCACGAGTATTTGTGATACACATAACGTGTATACAATAAATTAAATTATAAAATGTGTGATAAAATGTGAGAATTTTTTAAAATAAAATAAAATGAAGAGAGAAAAAAAAGTTACATACGTGGTACCGCTTTTAAGACGAGAATTAATTTTATTCCTCACCCATTATCTATTATATAATAGATAGATAAATAAAATTAAAAATATCAGGTTGTAGTATCAAAGATTAAAATTTGTTACTTACAAAATTAAAAAAAATTATGCCAAAGTATGTCTTTTAATATTCAAAAGAAGGATTAAGAAAATGAACGAGTAATACTAGAACATTCACGATCAATGAACGAGTGACAAATTATCTCACCTCCATCACTTGTTTTGCATATAAGTGCCCTTCCATTCTTCAACCAAAAGAATACCCATCACTTTGAAGTTTCATATAATCCTTAAAGCAACTATAGATTAACATTTGTTTCACAGTTAAAAGAGATTCACAATTTCTTGGGGTTTTTTTTTTTAATTCAAATCCAGGCCTACGCCTTGAGGCGAAACGCACTGAGGTGTAAGCCTCAGCCAAATGAGGCGTAAGCCTCTATATTTCCCTTTGAGGCCTAAGCTTCACCATAACAACTTACCGCCTCGCTTTGAGGCGCGCCTCGAGGCTTACGGCTCGAACACAATTTTGAACCATACTTGTCACACAGACAAGTTAAAATAATGCCACACATGTAAATCACACATTGGACCGCAAATCTAAATGCATGTAAATCGAAAGGTGTGTCTAGCACAAACATGACCAATTCGCAAAACAGAACAGAAACTAGGGTCGACCCATACGCATCCTGAACAAACATATCAAATAGCCAAAGCTCACACCCAGAGTAACCATAGTTGTTAAGGCGTCGCCTAGGCGACACCAAGTCGTCTAGGCGGTCAAAGATGCGTAAGGCGAGTGCGCAACTTGTCTTTTGGCCGGAAGGCGAGCGACTGAAAAACAAAGGCGTCGCCTTGGACGGCTACCCAGATGGTCGAGCGACTTGGTCTCATGGGTCGACCCAAATCTGAACTGGGTTTTAAAAAAAATGACGTCGCATAGGAAAGCCAAACCAGTGAAAGACTGAAAGCCAAACCTAGCTCACTCGATAGTCGATCATCCAACTTCAAGTCGATCAAGAACCGAGAGAGAGAGAGAGAGGTCGGGTCGATCGAGGTCGGGCTAACGACGACGATGACGAATCCGAGGCAAGGTCAAATTCTATGAACTGAGCGATACTACAAAGTACAGGTATGTCTTCTTCGTTTTTTTTCTTTTTTCTTCTTACTGCTCGACTTGGATGTTACGTATAGAATGGTTTTTTCTTTTTGTTTATACCGATTATGGTCTCTTATGTGGACAAGGCTGATGGCACTCAAATAATATAGTTACAGGTCACAGGTGTTGGGTTTTTTTTCTTTTCGTTAGCTTCTTTCTTTTGCTGGGTCTGCGTATATATATATATATATATATATAAATTTATATATTATATATATATATTTATAAATTTATATAAGGCAGAGCCTTCATGGAGTGCTTGAATACCATAGTAGTAGTTATTTTTATTATGTAGCAGGGTAGTTTTATAATTTTTAAGAGTTGATGGCATATTGGTATCTTTCAAGGTAGGCTTATCTTGGTAAATATGTTTTTATTTGAAATCTAGATTATTAGTTGTTTTATAAATTTATATATGTTTACTAATACATGCTTATGAATATTTTTATTTGATTGTGTTGTGTTGTTTTACTCTAAATTTATATATACATGCTTATAAATTACTAATACATGCTTATGGATATAATACTGTTGGTGTGCTTATTTTTTATTTGATTGTATTGTGTATAAAGTAAAATGGCAAAAAGTTTAGGGGCCGATAATTATGATATAACGAAGGACCCTAAAAGAAAAGTTAAATTGAACGATCCGGTTTGGAAATATGGATATTGGTCGGATTTAAGTAACAAGGATGTCGTGCAATGTATACTTTGCAGGAAGAAATGTCATTCGGGCATCAAAAGGCTTAAGCAACATCTAGTTGGAAATTTTGGAGATGTAGCGAAGTGGGCCAAAACAACAGGAATTATAAGGGAGATGCAAGCGACTTTGAATAGTAAAAAGAGGAACATACCACTTGAACTAGATGATGATGATGATGATATAGTAGAAGTGCAAGAAGAACAGTCATCTGCTCGTCCAATCATGTCTTCCAATACTTCTTCTAACACTATCCCAAGTTCTGGGACGGCTTCGAAAAGGCAGAAAGTTGTATTTCAATTCCAAAAGCCACAACTAAAAGCTCCAACAAAGACAATTGAAGCAATTCTAAGGAAGACTCCTGAAGAAGTTGTAGAGGAGAAGCATAGCAAGCGTTTGAGCCAAACAAGTATTGAAAGTCGTTTGAGGACACCGGAGGAAAAGGAGAGAGTCCAAATGCACGTTGTCGACTTTTTCTACGAATATGGCATACCATTCAATGCTGCAAATTCAAGGAGATTTGAAGTAATGGTCGAGTCCATAGGTCAGTATGGGTCGGGTTTCAAGCCTCTATCGTATCATGAGTTGAGGTTTCTTTTACTTGAGAAGGAAAAGAAGAAAACCGATGACTTAAAGAAGAAACATAAAGTTGCTTAGAAGAAATACGACTGCTCACTCATGTTAGATGGTTGGACAGATAAGAAGGGAAGACACTTGTTGAATTTCCTTGTTAATAGTCCGGAGGGGACTTATTTCATGGGTTCTGTTGATGCCTCTAGTCAGTCGCAAGATGCCCCAATGTTGGCAAATCTACTTGATAGCAAGATCGAGGAAATTGGCCCCGAGTATGTTGTTCAGGTGGTTACGAACAATGCCTCTAATTACAAGGCAGCAGAGCATATACTAATGGAGAGGAGACCTACACTGTTTTGGACACCTTGTGCGCTTTCATCGCCTGACCTTATGTTAGAGGACATAAGCAAGTTGAAGCAATTCCAACCCACAATCACAAATGCAAGAAGAATCACAACATTCATTTATGGGCATGGTCGTCTTCTTAGTGCGATGAGGGAGGAAACAAATGGGAGGGATCTTGTGAGACCCGTAGTTACTAGATTTGCTACAGCTTTCCTCACTTTGCAGAGTTTATACAAGAATAAAGATGCATTGAGGCATTTGTTCATAAGCGAGGATTGGTCAAAATCAAAGTTGTCGGCTACTGAAGCGGGAAAGAAAGTATGTGATACTGTTATTTCAACAACATTTTGGCATAATGTTGAGGATTGTATTAGGGCGTCACAACCACTTTTTATAGTCTTGAGGATTGTTGATAGTGATGAGAAGCCTACTATGCCAGAAGTTATTGTTGCGATGAAATGCACGAAGAAAAAAATTAAAGATGCATTTGATAACAAACAAAGACTGTATAAGAAGGTGATTGAAATTGTTGATTGGCGATGGGAAAAACAAATGGAGTAAAAATTATATGGGGCTGCGTTGTTTCTCAATCCGGGCAAGTACTTTGATATCAAAGAGGAACTTCGCTTGTTTGCTAATGCTTTACGAAATGACTTCAATGACGTTCTTCCAAAGATGGTGCTCGATCTAGATTTGCTAGACAAGATGAGCAATCTAGCTGACAAGTATGATGCTTCTCGAGATACTTTTGCAAGAGAAATGGTGATTAGGCAACGAAAAATAAAGAATCCTCGTAAGTATATTTAAATATATATAGAGATATAAAAGCTAAATTATAATTATAATTTATATACATTCTTCATTTCCTCCCTTTAAAAATATTTATATTTATTTTAAATGTTTGCTAGTTGATTGGTGGAATGCTTTTGGAGCGCGGGCTATTGAGCTATCCTCGTTTGTAAAAAGAATTTTAGGCCTCTGTTGTTCTTCTTCCGGTTGCGAGCACAATTGGAGTACATTTGAGTTTGTAAGTATTTTCTATTGTTAGTCCAAATTTCAAAAGTAATAACTCATTCACTACTAATACTAACTATTTTTTATATAATTAAAATTTTATCATTAATATTATTATTTTTTGTTCTATTTATTTTAGATTCATACGAAGAAGAGGAATAGATTGGAACACAAACAATTGAGTGACTTGGTGTATGTCTAATACAATCGAAAGATCGACTCAAGGTTCAAAAAGAGGCGTGAACTTGGAAATAATTTTGATCCATTAGCCATTGATTACTTTGAATGGGGTAATGAATGGATCGATAATGAGGTCGATGCATCCCGGGAAGGATCTTACATGGAATGATGTGGATCGAGCAACCGGTGCATCCAACACGCTTGAGGGTCGCAATCTTTCAAGGAGGGCCGTGCTAATACAAGTGATAATCTCATGATGTACTCTCGACGTGATGGTGGTTCAACTTCAAGGGAATCAAGGATGATGGATTCTGACTCCGATAATGAAGTTGATGAAGAAGAGAGAATTCCAAATGATGAAGATGTGGATGATGATTTTGGAGAAAGACCACCACCTACGCCTTTGAATGAGAGTAGCTGTAGTTCTCGTGGAAGAGATGGAGATGACCTTTTCTATGATGATTTTACTTGAACAATATATTTCTAGACTAGTGTAGAGAGTCTAGACATTATTTTGACTTGCTATGGTGGTGTTTTATTAGTTATTAGACTACATATTTGTGATGGTTGGTTGCAACTTTATTTTCTATGTGGTGTTTGTTGAATTTTTCATTTCTTTTACTAATTTTTAATATCAAGTGTTTTGTTTTTGGATTGTTATTGCTAAGTATTTACATAATTATGCCTTTAATGTTATTCCATAGTGTTTTGCTTTGAGTTTTAATGTATATGAAATTTTATTGTCAATATACTTGTTAAGTAAAATAAATAATATATAAATTGCACATTGTAACGACTGTCGCTTTACTTGACGCCATGTGACGGTCTCCATGGCGATGCTTAGGCGTCCGTGACAATCATTATTGCCACGACTCACTTCGCAGTGGTGCCGTAACAACTATGAAAGTAACATATAAAAGGATACGCCGTAGACTGATCATACTGCCACATAAAGTGTCATGAATCGGTGTCAAGAGGACATGCATGTGGTAGCCCAGGTATACTTTATTGCTTATTCTACGAAGATATGATGTTACAACACATGCGGCATAATAACAACAAAAAGGTTTTAAACATACATGTTGAACCAAATCAAATCATAAACAAAATACCTTCAAAGTAGTGTAACAACATGTACTACTCTACAAAGATCAATAAAGTTCTATGCATGAAGAACAAATTCAAAAGATTACAAAATATGATGTTTGGAACATTTAGACCAAACCAAAGCAAATAAGGATTTGATTTGAAACAAAACAATTAAGTACCTAAATTTTGAACAATTAACAGTATAAAAAAATCAATATAATGATAGTATCGTTGGAGAAATATGGAATATGTTCAAATTATAATTGAAGAAAAATAGTTCAAATTACATAATAAAGTCGATGTATCAAAGATCAAACTTCTATTTAAGAGTGCCAACAGAAATATAAGAAAAATATAACGAATGACGATATATCACGAGATATAAAGAATACAACAATAATCAAATAAATGAAATACGGAATCTGTACCTAATACTCAAAATCACTTATAGAACACTACACAAAATCTTACCCTCAAATGCCAATGATAACAAATACGAAATATTATTTACCACCTAAACATATTCACCTCGAAGTAAATATAATCTAAACTAATAATTTCATAATAATTTGTAATTCATTGAAGGTACCTTTAATTATCACCTTAGATCATTATTAATCCTCCAAAACTTAAAGTCAGTAGCAAAACTTAAAAATTTTAAAACCCTAATATGACAATTTATTTGTAAGACATCTATCCACTATTCTGATCTTATCACCATTAATTAAAATTTATTTATCAAATAAATTAATTTTAACTGAAACTAGACTTCAAATACTCCAATTTAGCCTCAAGAATCACCCAAATCGGATTTAAAATCATTAAGTTATACATTTTAAAATATTAGAACTTATTTATGAAAATTTGCTTGAAAAATCTCAGATCAATCACTTCTTAAAATTCATAACAAATCATATGTTAATCTTTAACGGTTAAAATTTGATGCACATATTCTCAAGTTTTATATGTATAACATATCCAAAATTATAACGCTCTGACGGTTGGATTAGGAGATATAACTCACACAATAGACCTTAAAATATATAAATTGATTTTCATATTTTAACGTTTACATTCAATCAATATATTCCTTTATATAAATTTATCTCCTTTTTCCATTTATCATGACTTCTAATTCCATGTCTCTATTTTGATAAAAAAATAATCTCTAATTTAAAAACCCTTGTAACTAAATTTAAAATCAAAATATAAAATAATATTTACCTTCCTTTTTCGCATTTCTTCAATACGCAGTAGGAAAGAATTTAACTTTCGGGTCTTTTAGAGTCTTCAAAATCTCTTCACGTCTTTATAAAAATTGTAGTTCTCGAAAAGATATACGGAATAGGCTCAAGAATCACTCGATTTGGAGTTAATATGATTGAATTACAAATTTTCAAAATTAGGACTGAAAATAGTAACGGGAATTAAGACAAGTTGCGATTTTCAGCAATTTAAGGCATGAAGATAACGTCAAATAACTTATCTTCTTCTTCATAATTGTAGAGAACAAAAAATTGAAGAAACAGGCTTTGGTTTCACTCAATTCCGACATCAGATAAATTAATTATAATTTTTTTAATGGTCTGCAGTGCGTATAATTATTATACTCGGGAATTCAACTAATCAAATTAGAATAGGATTAGGGTTACATCTCTAATAAGGAAACAATAGAAGTTACCAAAACCCAATGGACTCTTTAATTTTAATGAAATCAATTATTAAATTATCTACTAAAAAATTTAACTTCCCAAGCGGAAAAAAAAATAGTAACTTACTTTTTCCAATTCAATTATGTTTTTAGGAAAAATAAAATTAATATTTAATTATTAACAAAAATCCGGTTATTACACTTACGATCTTTGATGCCATTAACTGTTCAGTAACTGATGGGCCTTTGAAGTAGCTTTAATTTTATATTTGCAATTCCTGTTTGGTTTTTACTATGGAGAGATTGTTCATTTCATGCAAACTCAAAGGAAATGCACTTCACTAGTCTTCTAAACCTAGTGGATTTAAGGGCAAAAGCACATGCTCTTGTGTAGTGGGGGGTGTTGGGGGGGAAGGCCGTTGCCTCGTGAGTTTTGAAGATTATTGTTATTACATAAAATGTTTCCATTACAAGGGCCTCAAATTATATTAATTTAGAGTTCTTCCCACCTTTTTTTGTGAGCATATATAGTAAATTTACCCCTTTTGTTAATATTCCTAAATTTTACCCCTTTAAAATTAAATCCTACTTTTGACCCTGAGTGAATTAGTTAATAAATTAAGAATCTCTTGATGATGTTTCATATAGTCAGTATAAATATTAGTAACTAAATATATTTGTTCATAATAATTATTTAATGTTATTGCTAGTCTAACTAATCATGAATCTGAAATTTTGTTATTTTAGTTCTTTGCACGCAATTTTACTGTAACAAGTTTTTGATTCAATTTCTGGTTCTGTCAGATTTGGTTTTCATCAGCCTCCTTTGAACAGTGTCAATCACCTACACCTCCATTGTTTGGCGCTTCCTTTCACACCCAGGTAATGTGGTGCATGACATTAATAACATGCTTTTGTATTTCAGTTTTGCTATCCATTCTTAAAGACTTATTGTACCAAGAGTTGCAGAAATACCTGGTCTAATATTGAGTGCTTAAACAGATGGAAGCACATAAAATACATGCCGTTGGGACATCTAGGTGGATTCATTAAAGTTGAGAAGTTGTTGGAAAGAATAAAGCCATTATCAGCTCAACTTTCACGGGTCTAACTGTATCCATTTGTCTTTGGCTGACTAGTTTTTAAACATTTTCAAATGCAAGTTAGATTTTATTATGAGTGATTTGATTTAAGCATCGGCTTTATATGAAAGGTCAGCTTGCCCTTTCATAAGCCTTTGTAGAGATTGTAATGGCAATTGTGCAACTTATGACAAGTCCTTTGTTTTATCTGTATATCATACATGCAGGGAGGCCTCATCTCTTAATTCTTCAAGATGGTTGACACTCCATGTTAGCATTCTCATTTCAGGTAATTGTGTTCCAAACTGAATGGCTCTTTAAAGCTTAAAATTCTGAAGCATAACTTTCGGGTTTTGGTAGGAACGGAAAAGTCTATCTTCCTCTCTCTCAATGTGTATTGTGTTCTTTATTCTCCCTCTATTTTCTTTTTTCTTTTTCAAGAGGGAGAGGGAGTGGAATCTTGCATTTGGATAACCTCATGTTATTTCAGTTATACTTTTTACCGCGCGCTCACTTCCTAAATTTCCATTCATGGTAGTTGCTGAAACATTATTTTTTTTACTAAAACATGCATAATGCCTTCCCCAACTAGTTTGAGATAAAAGCGTTGTTGAGTTTCTAAAAAATGCATGTTCAGATAATTGTCATATGGTTATAATCTAGGTTTTGCTTCAAAAGACGTTGAAGGCCTTTCTTCAAATAGTCTGAAATATTACTTACTAAGTATGTGGTCATATTTAGAAATTTGGTTTTCTGATCAAGTCATTCCTATAAAATTTTCATGCTGTATCAAGTTTCCATTGAGCTCATTTAGGAAAGTTGAAGAGCAATGAATCACAATTAGAGTATTAGACTACGACTAGAACTTCAGAATGTTTCGCGCCAACCTCTTGTGAGTCATGTTGCTCAACCAAGGCAATGAATTTCCTAAAACTGCTAGTAAGAAACCTAATCTATACATAAGCTGGAGTATAGTTACTTTTCATTTTTTATATGCACAATTGTTGTCATAAATTGAGCATAAAGTAGTGGAATGCTAATAAAGAATCATGGGTTAATTTTCTGTTACAGCAGGTTAAAGAACCTTAAAATACGTAACTGTTATATTTGTAATTATCATAACATTTTATTAGACAATAGAAACTACTTGTAGTAATGTTTATCTAAATTTTTGCTTTTTGTCCTTTTCTTTTTTCTTTTTTTTCCTTTTTGGGGGAGTGTAATGGGGAAGCCAGTTGTTAGGGGTGTGACATAAAGGTTGGCCCTGGTATTTATGCATATGCACTGGAGGGATGAACTGGCAAGTCCATAGAACCTACTTGGGGTGATGCTATCTTTTTATTATGGACCTGTCAGCTTATTTACTTGTACAGAGTCTATTCAATTGTCCAGTCTAACACCGTATGGGACATCACTAGAGACAGACAGAAAACCAATGAAGAACTCTGAAACTAGTAACTAGCAAGTACCGAGCTTGTTAATCAGAAACTATTAACATTAATATGAGTATCCCATGCTATATTACACTTGCATAATTTCTCCTAGTTATAGTTTTCTGCATCTTTTATCATTTGTAAATGAAGTTTTCTTCCTTGTGGTTACATATACACTGAAAACGAGTTTAACTTTCGGGATTTAGGGATGATATTTCCACGTGTTAATCTCTAACATAAGCATATAGTGGGTCCCACTTTCATGCGAGAAGGAACTATGTAGAAATATCTAAATCACGTGTACGTGTAGAAATAGTGCTTCCCTAACTCTATTATCCACCCGTAGCAGCATAAATTAGAGATCATAAATTGGTAGCTAGTTGATCCTTTCATCTGCGGTCCCAAAAAATGGATTAGGAAACGAAAAACTTGATCAATACAATTTATCGAATTGTGTGGAGGACGGGACTTTTTTGGGATTAGACAGCATTTTTTGGTAGGTGCACCATCAATTAGGTACAGGTTTAATAGATAAGTTTATCCTTAGCCTCCTTCCTTTATACACCAGAAAGCGAGGAAGGACCGGAATACATGTAGAATAATTTGTTGTAAATTATTAGTTAAAGGGATAATGGAAACAACCAAATGATAGTTTCTTTGTTTATGATATTAAATTTAGTGCATTTGATTGTTCCAAGTTGGTCATGTTTAAAAATATAGTCATGGAAAAGGACTAGTGCAACTTTTTTAGCTTTAGGTATGGCAATCATGATTCGAATCTCTCTCTCTCTCGCCCCAAGTTGGCTTGTTATTGTTTACAGTAGTGTAGTTGTTAACTTGTTATGGCTCTGATGTAAGAGTGGTCATTGGTTTTATTAAGAGGTGTTAGAACATCACAAAGGCAAGCTGGGATTCTTCTATTATGAATATGGAGGAGAGTGGTTGGTATGAATGGCAAGTTCATTTCATGACTAATACAATGTTGATGTTCTTTCCATTTATGTGTTAGCACTGTATTAGACTAGACATGATGTTAACTGTATTTATAGAGGAGGTGCGGAGTATTTTTGAAAATTTTATTATTTACGTGTCAATAAGAATGTCATTTTAAAGACGCACCAGTGCACTTTTTAATGACAATATTGTTATTATCATGTTATCATAATTAAATTAGATATTTGTTCGGTATAAAAATAATTATAAGAGAATATTTTTAAAATTTGTAAATTTTATAAATGAGATAATTTTTTATGAGACGGTTAGCAGTAGTGTTTATTGGGCGAGGCACGTCTAATGGTGGATGGGTTTAGGTCGGCAATTCTGGGCCTCTAGTCCCTATCAATTGAAATGATAGGCTTGGGTGGGTGGGTGGCTGGGTGCGTGCGTGGGTGGGTGCGTTGGGCGTGGGGGTGGGGGGCGCTCGCTAAAAATAAGTTGGATTTTTAATTGGTAATGTAAGGGTGAGGTGCCTAACAAAGACCCCACCGGTGATGATTGCTTTTGGCACGAAGTGTTGAAGGCTCAGAGCAGGTTTAAGTGACACGTGTGAGCATCAAGTTCTTTGCTTTGCTTTTTTGATGCGCTGGCGGCATGTAAGAGAGTTGTTGGTTTAACTCGAAGTATTTTTTTTTTATCACTTTACTGATTTGCCTGTGTGTTTGCTCGTAAATACCCATACTACTAAGGTGCTGTTTCTTTATATCTGATTGCCTCTTAATAGACTGTCTTTTATTCGCTAAGAGGCGTGATGTTGTTTGTTTTATTTTTTTTTTACCTCTGAATGTCTTTTAATCGGTAAGACATAAAATGAAATCTTAATAATTAAAAGGTACCTCTTAATGAAATTTTTTTGATAATATTTTTTTTATATAAATATATTCAACAATATTATGCACTCATTTTTATTAAATTGAATATTTAAAATTATTAAATTAAATTTTACCATTTTAAATGGTAAAATAGTATCATTAAGAGACAACTTATTTTTTAGTTATCAAACAATTTTTTAGATTCAGACCTCATAACTATTCAGATGATCTAATTTATTAAAATATCATAATTATTCAGATTTTAATTCTCAAGTTTATCAAACACAATCTAATTCTTTTTTTTCTCTCTTTATAATACAATTTTTATATATGAGAAAATGAGTGCTGAAAATTGAAGTCCCGCTAACTAGTGGAGGGGTCGCTAACAAGTGGAGAGGAGTGTGTTTCTTCACCGATAAGGGTGTAAATGAATTGAGTTGAGTATTGAGTTATTTAAATTTAATTTAATAAATTTATTGAATAAAAAATAAGATTTTAAATTGAATAAGAACAGTTTGAATTTTTTGAATGAATATGATCTGAATATTAATAGAAAATTATAATTTGAATAAGTTTGAATAATTTATTAAATTTTAAAATTTGTTCATAAGTATGAATTAAGTTTGAATTATTTGCTCATTTTACAACCTTAATCACCAACGCTACCACCCTAATTCTCATTAACCATTAGCAAACCCAGCACCGGTTAGTAGCCTAGTATCTAGAAAGTTCTAACTTAGGGTTAGTTTGTACTGTTGGTGTATAGTGTTGACTTTTTAAATGCATTACATTAGCTATAGTACGGAGTTTGCTGCATACACTTAATTTTAAGATAATTGGGAAAAAATAGTTATTAATTGCGCGACTCGGGCCGGTATTATTGTTTCCTAATGTCCAAAAAAAGAATAGAACTAAAAAAGGTGACCTAGAGGCCACGATTCCATTTCAAAATTAAGACAAAAACAAACAACAATCCAAAATAATCCAATCTCTTTCACTAAAATGCAAGTAAACGATCTGAGCTTCTCATATATAGCTCTCGAGTACAGCTCATGAACCGCTGACTGTAACGTTAATGAACTTCGAAATCAACTGCAGAAGCTTTATGTGAAACTATGAATCAGTCAAACTTTAAGCTTTGCTTTGCTTGGCTTGTACTAGTTCTTAGTTATTGCTTGTATGGAAAATAGTCAAAATACATTGGACCGGCCAGTCTTTTGCACCCTCTTAACATGATAAACTGTTTCTTGTTTTATACTCCTACTCCTACTTAATCTTTTTCACTTGCCAATAGGAAATAGGCAATATGAATTTACCACAAAATAAATAAATCAGGGATGTGTATAGCTGTCTAGATCAGATTAATTATTCCTCACAAAAAAAAATGTATATTTGATACACGAATTTAACATTAATGTGAGAAAGAATTAAATATTAATTCTTTATCTGATTTTACATAAAATTAGTGCCTTTTCTTTGCTGCTAAACTAGAATGATTGTACTATTGCAATTGTGTGGTTTGGATTTCAAATGATTTAAATTAGATAGTTGTATTTGTATGAATGAGTTATAATTGTGTAATTATATAGTATTTAAAATTTATTTTTTTTATAAAAAAAATAGTCATTCGAAAGGTTACTTTGATTATTAATACTATTTAGTTATAACTTGCTGAAATAGATGGTCCATTTGACCATTTTTAACTGCTTGGAATCATAATTTGTAATTATTCACCTTCTATAGATAAAATAGATGGATCGTGGAAGGACAAGGTACTTGAAAGAGTGGATGCTCCACTCTAATGTGCGCCGCAGCACAGATTTCTTCCACCTTTAGAGTGATCGTTTACTACTACTCCTAGTCGACTACGTACAAAGTAAGCATTGAAGCGATAAATCTCTCAAAAGAATCAAAATACAATCTCCCAATTATATACTCTAGTATATACTCATCCCAATCGGGCCAAGCCTAATTAGAACCTTCGTCCTCTTCTCCTCTCCCCCTAAAACCCTCCCCCTTTAAAACCTTCCCCTAGCCACTCTCTTTCCCTACAAACCTTTCAATCTCTCTCTATATATAAATATATACTCCATATATTTCAATATATGTATGCACATATACACATATATTCAAGCTGTTATATGACCTTGTAAAAACCAAAGGTGCTCTGTTTTTGTTCTGTTTTCAGCTAGTAATGGCTTCCTCTGTCTCAATCATCTTGCTCACTATTTTACTTTACCACCTTACTCTCTCATCCTCAGAACTTCTGCTCCTACCACTATCCCACTCTCTCTCCAAAACCCAATTTAACAGTACCCACCACCTCCTCAAATCCACCTCCACCCGCTCCGCCACCAGGTTCCACAACCACCATCACAGCCACCGCCAAGTCTCTCTCCCACTCTCCCCCGGCAGCGACTACACTCTCTCCTTCTCCCTCGGCTCCCAAACTATCTCCCTCTACATGGACACCGGCAGCGACGTCGTTTGGCTCCCCTGTTCCCCCTTCGACTGCATCCTCTGCGAAGGCAAATACAACCCCTCCACCATCTCCAACCCCTCCCCTCTCAACATCTCCACCGCCACCCCCGTCACGTGCAAGTCACGTGCATGCTCCGCCGCCCACTCTCACCTCCCCTCCTCTGACCTCTGCGCCATGGCTCGCTGCCCGTTAGAGTCCATTGAAATATCCGACTGCGCTTCATTTTCTTGCCCGCCGTTTTATTACGCATACGGTGACGGAAGCTTTGTCGCTAATCTTTATAGCGACAATTTATTAATCCCCATGTCATCACCGTCGCTAAATCTTGAAAATTTTACATTTGGGTGCGCCCACTCTGCACTGGCTGAACCCATTGGCGTGGCGGGCTTTGGCCGTGGAATGCTCTCATTGCCGGCTCAGCTCGCCACCTCAAATCCTCATCTAGGTAACCAGTTCTCTTATTGTTTAGTTTCTCACTCTTTTGACACTGACCGAGTTCGCAGGCCGAGTCCACTCATTCTAGGCCGGTACTCAGTTGATGAGAAAGAGAGACAGGTTGGACTTGGTAGTCAAAAGGGAGTGGATTTTATATACACCCCTTTGCTAAATAACCCGAAACACTCTTACTTTTATTTAGTCGGTCTAGAGGGAGTTTCGGTCGGGAAACGGTGGTTACCGGCGCCTAAGAGTTTGATGAGAGTTGATAGAAGGGGGAATGGTGGGATGGTGGTTGACTCAGGGACTACTTTTAGCATGTTGCCGGTGGAATTGTATAAATCCGTAGTGGCTGAGTTCAGCCGCCGAGTTGAGGTGGTTTATAAACGGGCGAGTCACGTGGAGGACCGGACTGGTCTCGGTCCGTGTTACTATGCTGACTCGGTTGGGGGTGTGCCACAATTGGTGTTGCATTTTGGGGGGAATTCTAGTCTGGTGATGCCTAGGAGGAATTATTTTTACGAGTTTTTGGACGGTGGTGATGGTGGGAAGAGAAAGAGGAATGTGGGGTGCATGATGCTGATGAACGGTGGTGATTTTCCGAACTCGGGTGGACCCGCTGGATTGCTGGGGAATTATCAACAGCAAGGATTAGAGGTAATGTACGATTTGGAGAATAGAAGGGTTGGATTTGCAAAGAGAAAATGTGCAGCATTATGGGATACTTTGAATCGTTAAGACGAGGATTAAGTTCACTCCACGTGCGGTTAACTTTTTACTATATGGTTGACTCAAGGCGTGCGTGCGGGTTTGGTAATAGGGAGTTGACCGCACGTGAGGCTTATGAATGGATATGGGTCGGATGCATGAAATATAAAGGGTCTCCGTGTGTTAGCATGGTTTGGTTTGTCAAAGGATACATTTTTGGGCTTTATTAGCATTTCTTTTGTAAATTGAGTAAATATTTCATGTACATCACAGTAAAATAAATAAAATAATCAGAGTGTGGTATGTAACAAGTAGGAAAATAAAGGAGGCAGAAACTTGAAGTTTAGTGTGGCGTCTGTATGGAAGGAATTAAATGAATGAATTTTAAAATATTTTTAGTGATAATTGTTGTCGTATAATGACAAAATTATTATATATATTTATTTTATTAAAATAAATTTTATTTTATCATTTTTTACATGAAATAAAAGGATGTAATGAATTTATATTTCGTTAGAATAATTTATCCTTTAACATGATTATTATTTTTAATTCATTTTTTTCTTTATTTTATTTTTTTTAATTCAAACGCGATAGGTTTTTTATTTATGCTTTGTGAGAGAAGCAATTTCTTAAATGGTGGTAAATAAAAAAAGAATAGTTTATATTACTATCAATAATAAAATAATTTTTATAAAACATAAAAATTGATAAATGAATCTCACAAAGCATGAGAAAGATTAAAAAAAGGTGCGTTTTTTTGTTTGTTTTCGTTTTGGATATGAGAAGGAAAAGAGAGAACTATAGTTGGTGCCTGGTGGTGGGTGTTGGAAGGGAGAAGGGAGAAGGGAGAAGGGAGAAGGGAGAAAAGCTTGAACTCTGTTTTGTTTTGAATTGAAGTTTGGACAGCTAGATTAGATTAGCTGGAGATGTAGTGGGGTTGAGACGGACGTGGCACATGACAATAACGCCGCCAGAAACATAAGAATGCGCTTAAACCTCTGACGCCACACGCAACGTTGATTTCTTTCAACTTAAATGAAAATATATATATATATATATATATGTACTACCAATATGTATAGGTGGTGAGATAGTATTTCCTGTGGTGGAAATATCATTGTCTTTTTAAAAAAAAAAAAAGAAAGAGGGAGGGAGGGAGTGTGTGTCCGGTCAGGTCATAGCTAGCTGTCTCCCGCCAATCCATATACACACGTGTGTTTTTTTTTTTTTCTTGTCCACGTTTTCTTTTGGTTTCCACTTTTACACGAGGGGTGGATCGTATATTCGTGCTCACTCTCCCGACGTGACTGAAAATAATGAAAAGAATAATAATTTTAAAGAGTTAATTTTTTGTCTCACATTATATATATATATATATATATATATAGTGAATTATTATTTTTACAAAAAAAAAATCACAACATTTTATTCTTTAATATCTATCTTGTTTAGTATTCATGTAAAGAAGTTCTCTTAAACTATAATTTTGTTTTATTTTTTATGAATATATGATTTCTTTATATCTAAGGGACCATTATTTTTAAGTTGGTTTTGATGGGCCAGAAATCTAAGGCTCATAACTTAATATGTACACTTCTTCCATAAAAAGTAGAATAATGATATATATATATATATATATATATATATATATATATATATATAATTATGATTTTATAAATTTTTTTTATTGTAATTACGTGAATAAATTTAATTGATAATATTTTTACGATTAGTGAACTATATTTATAATCTTATCTAATCTCATATATTAATATAGGTCGTAATCGACAAAAATGTATAGGCATAAGCCATAATAATGGCAGTTTTTTTTTGGAAAAAAACTAAAATAAGCCATAAATTGTTTATTTGCGATTGGCTCGGCCCCTTTGCAGAGGCCCACTTTTAGTTGTCATATTTTGAATAAATCATATATATATATAATATTACTATCACTTAAGAAAGAGTCACATAATATTTATATATACATATATATGTATGTATATATATATGAATATTATATAATTTTTTTTATGTAATAATAGGATTGTTGTATATATAATTGAGGTCTGAGGTACATAGAGTACTAATGTTTGTTCAATACTGGCATTGAAAATAAATTCCTAGGGTCCCTTTCCATTTATGGGTTATGGTTCTTTTCCCTATATTTTCCAGCTTGCATTTTCATTACAAATCAATCCATAGGAGACTGGGGGTGGGCCTACTAAACTAATATGACTACAAAATTATTTTGCAATTATTGAACTGACACACGCATAAGATGTCATATTTATCCTCTAATTGTTGTTGTTTTTATATTACTCCTTTTTGCTCAAAAAAAATTATTTATAAAATTTATAAATAATTTATTTTAAGTTTGTCCTAAAAGTAATAAGATATTAATTTAATAATGATAGAATAATATGTGTGTTGTGTATATGGATAATGCTTGTGTGCCGCTATACAGAGGAGTTTAACATGAGGTCAGTGCTCATGAAGTTAGCAATTAAATTCGGAAAATTGATATTTTTATAAGTAAATTTAATAATTTTATAAGATTCTTATTTAAATGAGATTGTAAAATGAATTAAATAGTTCGGGTTTAATTTATACTCATTCGATTTGAATTCGACTTGAAATATAAATGATTTAAATATGTATAAATTTTAAAATTCGTTAAATTACTCGAATTTTTTTAAATTGTAATTTTCTATTGATATTCGGATCATATTCGCTCGAAAAGTTTAACCTGCACAGACTCGACTCGGTAGCTAAACGAGTCTCAATCAAATATTATTTCATACTCGATAAATTTTATAAAATAAATCTGAACAAGTCAATACTCAGTCAGACACGGATCATTAACACTACTACTCTCACATGAAGTGAACTCTACTTACTATTCATGTAAAAATAAGGTTATGAAACTATCAAATTTATTTATGAAAATATCTATTTTCTAAATATAACAACCATATATCTAGTCATTTAGGTGTGCATGATTAGGCGATCCAATATTAATCTAGGACCTAGTCATTAGTAGATCAATTTAATTTAGGGTATAAATGAATGGAATCGAGCCGAATATTGAATTGTTTAGATTTAGTTTACAAAATTTATCGAGTATAAAATAAAGTTTGATTGAGTCTCATTTAGCTACAGAGTAGAGTACGATCTCGAACCGATCTTGAACAGTTTGAACTTTTCGAACGAATATGATCTGAATATCAATAAAAAATTATAATTTGAGGAGGTTCGAGTAATTTATCGAACTTTAAAATTTCGAATCGAATTTTTAATCAAACAAATACGAATCGAGTTCAAACTGTTTGTTTATTTTACGATTTTAAATTTAATAATGTATTTCATATTGCGATGTGCAAAATCAATGTACATCCATCCCACCTAGTCTTGTTATTAATGCAATAGTCGTACTGCATATATATATATATATATATATATATATATATATATATATATATATTGTCACAAATCACAATGAATGAATGAATGGATGTATTTGGTTTAATACACTTGTTTTTGTAGTGTTTACTCCTTCAAATTCTGTCATATAATTTTCTTAACTTTCCAAACAATATCTAATAATAAAGGTGGTGAAAAAAATAAATGTTTTTTTTGGTGAAAATAATCTTGCGAAACCTTTTTTGTTTTTCGTTTATATCCTTTTCATTTCAATTAATTCTCTAAAAAAGATAGTTATTTAATTTTTCATGCGTGTTTTCTCTCTTCCACAACTCTTATCTCTTTTTTTAAAGTTTTATTTTAAATCACACATATATTGTGTACGCGCGCGTGCACGTAACTAGTCTAATTAAGGTGACTTGAACTCTTATTTTACTGTACAAAAAGACTGATTGTATAATTTACATTAAGTTTCGTTGGTATAAAATTTAAAATTAATTATTTTCATTTTTAAACTACTAAATTTAAACTAATAGTTTTCATAAATAATTTATGATATTTACGATTTCATTTAATAAATATATATTAATTTTAAATTTAAATTTTGTAGGGATGGGGAATGGACCGTGGGATGAATGTATGTGCAAATTTGAACCCAAAATGGACCGTGGAATGAATAAATTTTGACTTTTTCTTTGTAGATTTTCAAGTTTGCTTACAATAAATACTCTACTTCAATTTTAAATTTTCAGAATTTATTTTAAAAATAAATTTATTTTTGTATAAATTAATTAGAAAATAATATACTTGAGCGAGCTGAGGGTAAATTCTTAGCCCA
The DNA here is from genome assembly GCA_020205605.1 of Panax ginseng. Taxonomy (NCBI): domain Eukaryota; kingdom Viridiplantae; phylum Streptophyta; class Magnoliopsida; order Apiales; family Araliaceae; genus Panax; species Panax ginseng. The sequence continues at coordinate 2,085,754 of CM035128.1, forward strand.
ATGGACTCGAACATTGAGCTTACTATATAACCCATACTCACTATTAAATGAACATTGTGAATACTATATAGAATTTATACTTTCTCCATTCTTTTTTTAAGTAACGTTTTAAGATAAAACATAAAGATTAAAAAATATAATTAATATTTTATTTAATTGATCAAAATAATTAAAAATATTTAATATTATTCTTCTAAAATTCATCAAAAAATATGAAAGAGAAATGTAGATATAATATAAAAATTAAATTATTAATATTCCTTAAATTTTATCCTCTGACAAATAAAAAAATAATGGATGAAAAAGTTTTAAAAATATTTCAGAAATTGAAATTGAAATAATTAATATTAATGTCATATTAAATTACTATAAAAATTAATTTTTAATTATGATCTACAAACGTATCAATCGGTTAGCCGTTTAGCGCTTTTAAGCTGTGCAAAATTGGTATTTTCAATTTTCGCGGTTTCTTCAAATTCAAACATTCGAAGAACTTTGAATCGTGATTGGATAGCAAAAGCATGGCATCTGATACCCAATTCGTTGCTTCCACGTCCATCCTAATGTTCATTCTATTCTCTCTCCATGGGAATTCATTCGGTCGATTGACATTAATTCCTTTAAATTTCGAAGAAAATTTGTACACTATGAATATTTCCTGTTGATTCTGCCACTTGATTTATGATTTGGGTTTGATTTATTTTACCATTCAATGAGGCTCTTATATTGTCTTGGTTAGTTCTATGTCCTCGATTGCCTCGGATCCTTGTTCATTTTTTCTTTGAATTTGCTACATTAAGTTTTATTTTTTCCCTATGTTGCCTAATTCAATTATTTTTAGAATTATCTGATTGATTACAGTTCACAAGTTCTTCAACTGTTATGGACTTTCAATCAAAATCTTTTATTGGGGGTTTATTTCTTCTCTCTATCCTCTTTAGAGTTCGTGGCTTCCTATTTAAATTTCTCTGTCACTAATTTATACCACTTTAAGGTTTTTGCGTTCATAGATGGTGCTTATTCCTCTTATTTTTTCCCCTTTTGATAAATTATTTGAAATACATGACAAAAGACCTCAGAAATTGATCATTTCTCATTAACATGGCCAGAATTTCATCGACAAGATCATTTATGCAATAACATTCCCACCGTTTGCTACTAGCTGATAACTTTTTTCAACAATTTATATGCATAAATCAAAAGAAAAAATCAGGGAAACAGTTGTGTTGACTTATGCTGGAGGGAAACAATCAAGCAACCTGTCGAGGTTTCAGGAAAAATCAAGCCAGTTACCCTCTCAAGAAAAGTACAAGTGGTTCTCTTGGTCAAATTTAAACTTTAAGGCAATGCTATCTTACCCACTAAAGTTTCATAGAACAGTGAAGAGAATAGGACAGAGCCAAACTTTGCTACATGTTCTTGAAGGACCTCGTGATTCCAAAGATGAACATTTTGTGGAATCTTTTCGTGAAATGCTTTTTCTTGACGGTCTGCTTCCGCCAAAGCACAATGATTATCACACCCTCTTACGGTATGTTATACTGGTAATCTATCAATAAGTGGATGGTTTTTGTCTCCTCTCAGAGTAGAGAAAAGTTATTTTCTATATAGTTTGTTAAGTTCTTTACCATGAGCACCACTAGTTTACCTGAAGTGTGAAAGCTATGTTTTATGTAGTTTGGATGTCAATGCATTCTATGATGGTGTTCTTTACGATTTCAGATTTTTACGTATGAGGGATTTTGATCTAATAAAAGCAAAAGAAGCATTTTTAAATTACCTCAAGTGGAGAGAGGAATTTGGTGTTGATGCAATTTACAAGGTGAATATCTCTCAATACCTTACTATATACTAGTAGTTTTGTTGGAGTACTTTTGACATATGCGGCTAGCATAGCTTTTAGCGTTTCTGTCATTACCTATTTTATTTCTGTATATATTGATCAAAACGCGTTGCAATTATATACCTAAAAAGCTTTTATGTAGGGTACATGATATGTTCGATAGTTATCATTCTTAGTCAAGGCATATAAATGATGGTGGCTGATCCTAGGAGGCGATGCCTCGCTGAAAAAGCATATTCATGTATTTACGTTTGTACATTAGCACATCAAAGCAACAAAGTGCATATCCTAAAAGAATATAAGTTTACTAACACTTGTTTATTCTCTGCCTATTGTATCCTGTTCATTATCGGTCCTTGTGATAAAACATTCCTGCCGATATTTTTGAATTTCATTCAGTCAGAATATACTGCAGGAATTCAAATTTGAAGAACGTGGAGAGGTCAAGAGATGTTATCCTCATGGTTTTCATGGAGTTGATAGATGTGGTAGGCCGATATACATAGAAAGGATTGGATTGGCTGATCTTAATGCCCTCTTGCAAATAACTTCTATTGAAAGATTCTTGAAGTATCACATATCCGAACAAGAGAAAACATTAAGGTGGAGGTTCCCGTCATGTTCAATTGCAGCAAGGAGCCATATAGCTTCCACTACGACTATCTTAGATGTGAAGGGCGTGGTGAGCTGCATGTCTACTAATTCTTCTTAATTTTTCAAGCTTATGAATTTCAAACAGTAAAGCTTGACGTCTTTACTTATATAGTTATATATAATCTTGCTTTACAAATGCACATTGTATTCATGTGCTAGCGATTATGCATTAAGTCATGACTTGAAAATAGTTTAGACCTTTTTATATCATAGTTTAGAATTTTTTTAGAAGTTATATTTCTTATGGATCTATTGTTGCAATATATTGTTGATTTATTTATTTATTTGTCTATTTTGCTGGTGGTGGAGAGGGGCTTACATCAAAGAGGATCCGGAAGCCTAGTTAGGATCACCCAAGTCCACATACAACTATTTCTTGATATTCATCTTTTAGCTAGGAATCATGTATTAAAAGGAGATGTTTCGTTTCCTCTCTGCTAGAATTAATCAAAAAGTTGTTCTTGCCATTATGATTTGATGACTGAGATGCTGATCTCTCTGTATATCCCCTTCATATTTTGCTTATTCTCAAGGTGTTTGTGTTGTCATGCATCCTCTTAATTGGTTGTAATAACACAAAATTAATACATTCACTTTTGGTTTTTTGGGGTTATGTTGGCAAAAATAAGAAGCTTAGTAGTATACCATATTGCTCAAGTGATAGAAGTACTTGACACGAGGATTGATGTAATTAACCATTCTAAACTAGAAAAATCTTTCCCGGATATATTTCTTGCCAACTCATAGATGGCTATCAGTTTCATAGAAAGCACTGAACCATGTATAATACCTTTTAGTTGGAGTTGCCACTGGCAATCGACCACCTGAGATTACCATCTCTAGAATGGGGTCATTAATTGTAGAACACAATTTAAAAAGTAGTATTACCTTTAGAAGCTTCTAACATTGACACACCAATTTGAAAGATCGTTTGATGTAGTTGAAATAACTGAACTTTTGGTTGCTCGATCAAGTAAGGGAAACTTGATGGAATTATTGTTCCTGAACCAGTAATCATGTTTGAACCATGTGTCTCACTAGGATTCCGATTAGAAGATGTTTTTGTTGCCACACAGCATAAAAAAGATCTTGTGTTCGTTGTAGTCGTCCACAAGATATCAATCAGTGCAAAAAAGTTCCAAACTAACTGAATCTATCTCCTTTGTGTAGGGGATGGCTAACTTCTCAAAACCTGCTAGAAATCTCTTTATGGAAATTCAAAAGATCGACAGCAATTATTATCCTGAGGTATGTGGAATATCTCTATTGTTTTTTAACCGCTATTATTTCCCTCAAAGGAGGAACAGCTTGAAAAAATTTGCTACATGGAAAGGCTTGAAAATTGAGTGCATAGGTTCAGACATGTAGGTGGCAGAATGAGTTTCACTGCTCCAGTCTACTCTGGGTATTGATATGGATGCTGGTGACAATTATGATTTTGGCATATAGAAACTAGAAAGTGTTGTGGCTGCTGGGTTCCTTATATATGGAAATTAGGAAGCATCTACTCACTCAAGAAGCTGCTTATTAAGTTTAAAAAATAGAGTAAACTACCTTCCACAAAAGGTACCGTGTCTGTCTGAAAATATGAGCAAAGACCTGTCTTGTAGGTCTGTCTCATTATGAGCATCAGTGATAATGAAGTTTAAATAAATCAAACCATGATATAGGCATGATGCCTAAGATAATTGTTTGTGATGATAGGAGCAGCTTTTTAGCTCCCCGAAGGACTGAAACTAAAATTATGGTGCCTGACCTTCCCCAGTCACGCTAATTAACTGGAGCAATATTGATGGTATATGCAGGCATAGATTTTTACATCCCACTTTAATTTTTCTGCTTGACCTTTTGGATTTGGAAGCCTGAAATCAGTTTTCTCTTGGATAATCTGAATCTTTGTGCTGTTTTTCTGTAGTACATTAAATCTGTATAAACAGTTTTGTTTCTCCAGTACTCTTTTTACCTTGTAGATGACTACTAATCCTTACTGTTTACTTCTTATAGTGGTTTTAAAAGTTAGGAACCCATATATTAAACTTTCCTAAGCACTTTAATTTGTATGGCATTCGCCTAATTTTGATTTCATGTCCTCACTAATGCTGTTGGTATACCAGAGAAGTGAACGTGTTGATTTTCTGCAATTAACATGTGTTAAAAGTTTAGGTCATTAATTTATTTGTAGACTCTGCATCGACTCTTTGTCATCAATGCTGGATCTGGATTTAAAGTCCTCTGGAAAGTGCTCAGAGCTTTTTTCGAAGCCCGAACACTTGCAAAGATCCAAGTAAACATATTATTTATTTTACTTTTTTACATTTTCTTTTGTTTGTTTTTGGATAGTGAATTTTGAACTTGGATGACTACAATTTGAAGGTACTGGGAAGCAACTACAGGAGTAAGCTACTTGAAGTAATTGACCCAAGGTAACATCTGAAGTATATTTATTTATTTATTTGTGAATAGCTGAATATGTAACTGTGTACGAGGATGTTTATACAATTGACTTTAATGATATTTATTTTGATTGTGTGTATCTGCCTTTACAAAATTCAGTTTGTGTTGGGACTAATAATCATCAATCACCTCCACAGTAATTTGCCAAGTTTCATGGGAGGAAACTGCACATGTTCGGAGTATGGGGGATGCCTTTCAAGTGATAAGGGACCCTGGAATGATACAAAAATTACAGAACTGCTTCAGGTAATCATCTTAAATCTTTGATGAATATTCTTTATCCAACACGAGATAACTAGTGCAGATAGATCTTCAGACATTGTGTGGTGACTTTAAATGAAATCTAGAAGCTGCTGCTATATTTTCCATTTCCAGGGGATAGTTGATGCTGAAGAAGATAATCGTAATAGAGAAAGAAGTGGCGTGGCTGCTAAAGAAGCCGTGCCTTCTGATATTGTAAGCAATCTTAGTTATTATATCAAACCAAATTATACAATCGGAAAAGCTTTAGTGATATTGACGCTGAGTGGCTTGCACAAGCAATTTCCAGATTATTCATTTATTGGTTTCCAAATGTTTCCCTACTTCCAAGTTGAGCAAAGTTACAGTTCCTAAATGAGATATTGATCCTTGTTGCCTGTGAAAACTCGTCATAAATTGTTTCGTGCTCCCTGCCAACAACCAAAATGTTTTCACTGTTGGTATTAATTATGACATCATTCATTGCAGGATACCATTCAAATTAAAGATGTCTATGATATAAGTCCGCCAGAAGATACACAACTTGCTGACGCTAAAGTTGTTAATACGCCTGTGTTAAAGAAACTCCAGGCATTTGAAGCTGCACTAAAAGATGCCAATATGGTTAGTAGTACTAGTTATTATGTATATGCCTCTTGTTGCTGGAAATCTACATGCCAATATGCTGTAATATAATCGACAACGATTTTTTGTGTCTCAGCAAATCCAGACATTGGAAGCCTGGATCAAGGATACCAAAGTGGTGAGCATAAAAGTAGAAAAAAATTCTTATATTGTTGGGAATATTGATAGTTAAGTCTTCAAATGTTTTTATTTGTTTTTGTACTCAGGTTTTAAGAGGACTTGGTGAGCACATGGAAGAACTAAAAGTTGAACTAATTGGCAAGCACAACTAGGACTAAATTCCCAAATTGATGCCATGTTTGTTTGCATTATTTTTTTTATTTTTTGTTATGGAATAGTTATATAAATAATTAAGAAGACAAGTGGGAAATTGTAAAGATTATAAAGAAGGGAACTGATATTTTCACACGCTAAGTATACAGTGGGTCCTATCTTCACGTGGGAAAAAATCATATAGAAATATTAAAAACAATTGTAGAAACAGTGCTCCCTATAAAGAATCATCTTCTCATTACAAGTCCAAAATGTTTTCTGATCATATTTGGGTATTGTTTCCCAACATTTTTTTTGGTTTGCTTGGATATCTAAATTTTTCCTGCTATCATTTCAATTAGAAAAGAGTAAATGTTCTTAATTACATATAAATGTATATAATTAATGTGTTTTGCATTTATAATGCATCTTGATTAGGTTTTCTCAAAATATTAATGTATGTAACGAAAGTAAAATGTCAATATTATAATTATTATTTAAATGTATGCTAATAATATTAAAATAATCAAAATATATCTATATCTATATATATATATATATAATTTAATAAATTTATTTGAGGCTTTCTTATGTTTTTTTTGGGTATATATGATTTCACAAAATTCATTAGATGAGTACATAATTTTGTCATACAAAGAAGACATGCATGTGTATAAAAACATGTTCATATGAACATGGAATTACGATATTTTAATTTATTTATTGTTCAGATTTTCACCTTACTACTTCACTATCAATTTTCACTTGGATAATTTTTTTAAAAAATAAATAGAAAAAAGAAAGAAAGAATAATACTACCATACTTGGGGAACACCAAAATGATTCATAAAAATAAAATTGCTATTTACCAGACTTTAATAAAAATAAAAATGGAAAAATACCATTAAAAGAAAGTTACTAATAAGTTTTGTTCACTCCCGACAGGCGACACTGACCTTCATTTCTCCGATTATATATTTGTTTCCAGAAAACGTTTTTATAAAACAAAATCATAATTCATACCTTCATACGTAGTAAAAAAGCCTACTCTTTTTCTGTTTAACACATATTCCCAGATCACCGTCGAATCGAATTTCCATTTCCAAATCAAAATCCCATTTCCATTTCCAATTCCATTGATTTTGGGCAAATCAATCTTCATTCAATCGAGAAAATGAGCACTGGAGAGCTTCTCAACATTGAACCTGTAGAACTCAAATTCCCCTGTAAGTCATCTCGATCTCTTTTTTGTTTAGATGATTTTTTTTCTCTTAAAATCTTCATAATTCTATTATTTTTTTCAAATTTTTTCTTAATTAATTTGGCAGTCGAGCTCAAGAAGCAGATCTCTTCTTCGCTTCAATTATCGAATAAGACCGATAATCATGTCGCTTTCAAGGTAATCACTTTTTTCATTATATATACGCGTGTGTATATATATGTATGTGTGTGTGTGTGTCATTGAGAATTTTTTGCTCTGAGAAATTCCCCTAAAAGACTTTGGAAATGTGAATTGTGGCTTAGATTTGTTGTTGCATGCTTATTATTAATTTTGTTTTTGGAAATCAGAAATGTGTTTGTAAAAATCTGAATTTGTTTGTTCAGGTTAAGACAACCAATCCGAAGAAGTATTGTGTTCGTTCGAATACAGGTGTTGTTTTACCTGGTTCAACATGTGATGTTATAGGTAAAAAAAAAATCCCAATCTTTTGTTTTAGCATTTTCCTTTTTCATATTTTGATTGCTAAGAATTCAGATAACCAAGAAAACTAAATGCAGGTCTCATTACGCTGTTTTTGTCTTTCGAAGGAAATTAATATTGGATTTTTCAGTAGAAACTGTTTTATGAGTGGAGCTTTAGGCCCCATGGATATAAATTGCATAATAGTAGAATTTGATAATTATATATATATATATATATATATATATATATATATATATGATATTATCTATTATCTAAAGGTAAAAAAAGTAGTGAGAGATACTATAGATGAATATGTTTCCCAAAGTGGTTTTGGAGGATTGGAATTGGGACCATGAAAGTAAGTTCCTTGTACACCAACCCTTCATCCAACTTATAAGCTGAATTAGGTAGAACTTGTTTCCCAATCACGAGTTGACAACACTTCATCCGTGATTAAAGAATATTTTGTTTGTAACACTAACTGACAAGACTACATTCTAACATGGGCATTCCAAAGTAGCTCCTATGCTGCATCGTTATGATGAATTTCTGACTCTTAATTTCAGTTGTTTTCTAATCCAGCAACCAAATGGGGATATTGGTTATTATCTCTTGGCTAGTATATCATTTTTTTCTTATGCTACAGTTACAATGCAAGCACAGAAAGAGGCTCCTTCTGACATGCAATGCAAGGACAAGTTTCTCCTTCAGAGTGTAGTTGCAAGCACTGGAGCATCTGCAAAGGACATTACCCCTGAAATGGTATGTCTATATATCATCCTAGTTATAGTAGTAAGTTTGTTAGAGTTAATTAGTTTTGGGGTTTTGGCTTAAATTTGGCTTCACTTTGGAATTCCCCACTTTAATTTCTGATGCACTTAAGATATGAAATGCAAGAAGCTTGTAGTTCAGTAAAACACCTGCATTTTTTGATGACATATTTATGGAGGCTGTGTTTTTAGTTCTCTAAGGAGGCTGGGCATGTTGTGGAGGAGTGCTAATTGAGAGTGGTCTATGTTTCTCCACCCCAGCCACCATCACCTGTGGCAGAGGGATCAGAAGAAGGATCTTCACCAAGGACTTTACACTCGGAGAATGGAAATACAAGCAGTTCTGAGGTTGGGCTCCTTAAGCTCCTTAAAAGTTTGATTTATTTTGTTTATTCCCATAATCCCTTCTTATTTTGTAATAATAGTGATCGAACATCTTTTTATTGGTGCTTACAGGTATCAAGAGCTTTTGTCGATTCTCATGACAAATCTTCAGAGGTAAAGAAAATTCTCTCTACCCAAATCCCTTGCATATACTTGCTTAATATGTTGTAACTCGCTTTGTAAGATAATATAGAACAACAATATTACCGGCTGAATCGAATGATTGACTACTCTTTCCTTAAGACTACATTCACCCCCTTACTTTTGCTACACATGGTTACTGTGAATTAGTCTTCCAAGATAAGACAAACTCATATTTTACTCTGTACTAGAATTTGTTGTGTAGAAACAAATGTAGTACAATACTATAAATGAGAAAGAAGAAAATTATAGCAAAAAAAATTATTTAGAATGATAATTTTTTAAAAAAATTTTGAGGAGTTGGATTGATTTGAAGTGCTTGTTTTGGATAGACTTGAAACCTATTTATAGGTTTTCAAACACCCGTTGAAGAGGTATGTTGATATTCAAACATCCCTTCAAAGGTTCGTTGTAATTAAATTGTCGTTGGCATCTTAGCGTTGGCCCAATTAATTAGTTAATTAAAAAAATTATTATAAGAATGTTGTTGCCATGATTTGAACTCAAATCCTTAACTTTACAACTCCTTTTTTCTTAACCAACTGAACCATTTCATTTGTTGGCTATATAAACAACATATAATATATTTATTAAATACTTTTTAGATTTGAAAATATCCAACAATCCTCCCTTATTTTTATAATCTTGTAATCCTTTTCATTTGACCATCTTCTTTCTCTTATTAGATATAACATACATAAGTAAGAGGCGTCTTTCGACTTGAATATTTACGTAATCTATATTGTTAAATATTCGAATTCTTAGTAGCGTTAGCTTTGAACTAAGAAATCTTAAAGTAATATCTTGCTCAATAGACATATACTATATTCCTTATAGTTTAAGGAAACCCAACACATTTATAGCCTTGTGTTTATCTCTTGGGTTTCGTAAGTGACTTATAGACAATCCTTAAGTCTCGCAAAAGCGGCCCCACTTCCTTCACTTACATAGGTAAATCTAATTAGATGCACTTGTATAACTTGCATCCTCTAAACTGAACATAGATTCATTAAAAGTTTACCCTACCTTCTTTGTTCTCCAGACAAACATACAACACCTTTGAGATAGTTTTGAAGAATTTATTCGTCATACTTGTCTAGTGTATAACTGGTTATTACTATAAATATTTTTTCATTGAACTAATATACTAGATATTACTCTATTATTTAGTTGGGTTCCACTTATAGGTTATTTCTCATTTAAAGGCTTTAAACTCATCTCTCTGGAAGTCTTTCATATTACATCCTTGCCTAGACCTTTTGTAAAGGATCGGCCAAATTTTCTTTTGACTTGACATAGTTAAAGGTAACAACCACTTTATTGATTTGCTCCCTTATATAACTATATCTTAAACTTATATATCTAGACTTCCCGTTATAAACCTTATTATAAGTCTGTGATAATGCTGCCTCATTATTAATATATTAAGAAAGTTGTCATTGGCTTGGACCAAAATGGTATCTCAAATAATAAATCCTTAAGTCATTCGGCTTCTTTTACAGCAGCTGATAATGCAACAAACTTGGATTCCATAGTTGAATGTGTTATTAAGGTTTGTTTCTTGGAACCCCAAGAAATTGCCCCTCCTCCTAAAGTGAATATCCATCCACTTGTAGACTTTATTTCATCCGAATCCGTTATCCAGTTTGCATCCGTGTATCCTTCTACCACAGTTGAGTATCTTGTATAGCATAATGCATAGTTCATTGTGCCTTTAAGATATTTAAGTATCCTTGATACATTATGAGTAAACCTACTCAATATTCCAACCGCAAATGTTATATCAGGCTTAGTACACTGCATTGCATACATTAGACTATCAATTACACTTGCATACTCTAACTGAGATATGTTATTCCCTTTATTTGGAAATAACTTAACAAAATGATCATATGGGGTATAATCTATATTGTAATTCTCGTGATTAAACTTCTTTAACAACTTCTCAATATAATGAGACTGAGTTAAAGAAATTGTATCTTGAGACCGCACAATTTTAATACCTAAAATTACATTAGTCTCCCCCATATCTTTCATATCAAAGATAGCAGACAAGAATGCTTTAGTTTCTAATACTACTTTTTCACTAGTACCAAAAATAAGCATATCATCAACATATAAACAAATTATAACACCAAAATCTTTACTAAACTTAGAATAAACACATTTATCCGATTCGTTTATTTTAAATCCATTGGAAACAATCATTTGGTCAAATTTTTCATGTCACTGCTTAGGTGCTTGTTTTAGGCCATATAAAGATTTAACAAGTTTACAAACTTTTCTTTCTTGGCCTTTCAAAACAAACCCTTCTGGTTGTTCCATATAAACTTCTTTTAAATCACCATTTAGAAAAGCAGTTTTAACATCCATTTGGTGTATAACAAGTTTATGAATTGATGCTAATGCAATTAATAACCTAATGGTGCTAATTCTTACCATTGGAGCATATGTATCAAATTAATCAATTCCCTTTTTTTGCTTAAAACCTTTGGCTATCAGTCTAGCTTTATACTTATCAATGAATTCATATGATTTTCTTGTCATTTTAAAGATTCATTTACAGCCAATGAGTTTACAACCAGAAAGTAAATCCACCAAAACTCAAGTCTTGCTACCCATGATAGAATCCATTTCATCATTAATATCTTCTTGCCAAAAATCTGAATCTTGAGAGGACATATCTTCTCTAAAAGTCAATAGATCTTTATCACTAGAATCATGCTCAGTTACAAAAAACACTAGAAACAATATCATCCATGTTTTCTTCTACTAGATACATGTAGAAATCAGGGTCATATGATTTTTAAGGGTTAAATACACTTATGTTCCTCGAAGTGTGACTCTTTTTACACTTGTAATTCTAATCTTTAAAACCTTACATTAGCATACTCCAAGTATACTTAAGTAAACAAAATTGACCCCAAAATTTTTTCTGCCAAAAAACACACCTGAATGCTGACGTGGCACCGAAATATGGTCAAACATACGGTTTTACCATATTTGACTTATTATCCGTATTAGATTTGTTAAATTTGTAATGTTATATTAAATTCATATAATTTAATATAAACATTTCATTTCCTCTTCATTTACAAAAAATAACCACTATTTCTTCTTCACAAATATTTTCTCTCCCCTCACCCCCGCCATACCAAAATTATGGCTCAGAAGAGAGAGAGAAGATAGAGCTGAAGGTCCCTGAATCTTTATCTTTATGCTCTCCCTATCCCCAAAGTTCCTCTAAAGCTCCTTTAGTTCTACTAGGTTACATGAGAGCTCAGATTTTCCAAAGTCATCTCTGAGATTAAGCTCGCAAAAGCACAAGAGTCATCATTATCCAATCTTAGATCTGCTGAAGGTGATAAAGAGAATAAGTTGAAGAGCAAATTGTTAAATTGGTGCTCTGGATGTAAACGAAAGGTCGGATTGATGGGGTTTCGGTTTAGGTGTGGAGATATGTTTTGTTCGGAGCATCGGTATTCCGATAGGCACCTCAACCATTGACCGCCGCAGCCGTGCCCCCATCGCGCCGCCGCCGCTGCCGCCGCCTCATACACCAAAACAACTCTCATACACCAAAAGGTCCTTCACCTTTTCATCTACATCTCAGGATCTTCTTTTCTTTTCTCTTTTTTCCTTTTCCGATTGGAGATTACAAGCGACAATTCTTAATGACAACATATCTAGACTTTTGGAAAGCGGAGGAAGGGTATTCTCGGCTACAGATTTGGGTTTGAGTTCAGTGTAGAAGATTTTAAAATGATTGTAAAAGTTGTTTTTGGAAGTTTGTGTTGTGAATCAGTGTTGTAAGTGGTACGTAGTGTGATTGTGGGGATAAATTTTTCCGACAGAATATTTGTTGAAGATGGATGGTGGGAAAAAGATAACTAATATTGCTTGTATATGTTGAAGATAAACAATTAGAAGAAGATGAACAATCTGCATCATGGGGTTGGATATATGTTGCTTGTTCTTTTTATACTTTTGCACATTAATTTAGGAAGAATGTTAAATCTCATTTAAAATTTTATTTTGTAGCTACACAAATATACTAATAAGTATGTCGTCTTATTTAAAAATTTATTTTATTTAAGCCTTATTTTTTTATTTTTTGAATATATAATTTATGAAATTTTACTCTTTTTTTAAAAGAATATTTATTTTCTAAATTTTAACTTTTCATATATATTGTATTGTATATTTCAATTATAATTTTATAATCAAATTATATGAATTTAATATAACATTATAAATTTAACAAGTCAAATGTGGATTTAATAAGTATTTATACTGATTAATAAGTCAAATACGGTAAAATCATATGTTTAACCGTATTTCGGTGCCACGTCAGCATTCAGTCGTGTTTTTTGGGCGAAAAAATTTTGGGGGTAACTTTTGTTTACTCAAGTGTACTTGAAGTATGCTAATGTAAGGTTTTAAATATTAGGGTCACAAGTGTAAAAGGGATCATACTTCGAGGGACATAAGTGTATTTAACCCGATTTTTAATCCTTGCCCTCTTACTTTTTCTTGGTTCTATTTCTTCAGTAGATATAGCAAGTTCCATTTCATCATTTGTTTCATGATGAATTGTCTCTTTATCAGCGTCTTTTCTTGACCTTTTCCTAAAGAACGAATTCTCAAAGAACTCAACATCTCTAAACTCCAAAATTATATTTTGGCTAACAGAATCTGTGGATTCCATGGTCTAAGAATTTATACTTTGCTATTTTGTGCATAGCCTATAAAAGCACACTCGAACACTCGATTGCTTTAGCTCCAAGCTTGTTCCTTTTAGGATCAGTTAACTTTACTAATGCCCTAAATCCCCACACCCTTAAATGGTCAAGAGAAGGTTTTCTCTTTTTCCACAATTCATAAGGTGTAATATGAGTTTTCTTATGGGTTATAGGATTAAGTATATAACAAGCAGTCATTAATGTTTCCCCCCAATAAATTTTTAGGCAAACTAAAAGTAAGAAGTAACGTATTGATAATTTCTTCAAGTGTCCCATTTTTTCGTTCTGTCATTCCATTTTGTTGAGAACTATAAGGGGCTATAGTTTGATGAATTATACCATAATTCTCACAAAAATCATTATAAAAGAAGTATTCTCCTCCTCTATCCGATTTAAGAATTTAATTCTTCGATCTAATTAATTTTCAACTTCAGCCTTGTAGATTTTAATTTTTTCTAAAGCCTTATCTTTATTCCTTAACAAATAAACTTGAGTGTATCTAGAGCAATCATCTATAAATGTTATAAAATATCTTTCACCTCCCCTAGTTAATATGCCTTCAAATTCACAAATATCGGAATGAATCAATCCTGATAATTGTGAATTTCTTTCTACTTTTTAAAAAAACTTATTGGCAATTTTAGAGTCAACACATATACCACATTTTTCTAAATTAGAAAAATTAATCTTAGGAATTAAACTAAGATTACTCATGCTACGCATATTTTTATAATTTATATGCCTTATCTAGCATGCCAATCATCAAAAGTAGAAACCATATAAGCGAAAGATGAATTTTCATTAATAACATTCAGTTTGTACATGACATCAGATTCATATCCTTTTTCGACATACATGCCACCCTTGGACATTACAACACAATTAGCGTCAAACAAGGCTTTATGTCATGTTTGATTAAAAGACTAACATATACAAGGTTTTTCCTAATTTCTAGAACATAAAGAACATCATTAAGAGTGCTTGTCTTCCCGAATGATAACTTGAGAATCACCTTGCCTTTGCCTATCACTTTTGCAATTGATGAATTTCCTATGAATAGTTCTTGACGATATAGATTTATGGGCTTTAATCATTGTTTTATTCTTGGCAATATGTTTGGTTGCTTCACAATTGATCTATTATTCCATGTCATTTCCAATCATGTTGGTCTCCATAATCCTAGCAGCAATGTCTTCATTGCCTACCATATTTGTTTGGTCATTCTTTTGTTGTCTTTGCTTCAAATACAAAATACATTGTTGAAGTGTCCTGGCTTACCACACTTCCAACAAGTACCTTTCGGTTTTTAATTTTCAGAAGTGGTATCTTGACCACCACGCTTTCTTTTGTTGTTGCCTTTGGTTTGGATGCATTTTCTATGACAAGAGCTTTAGCACTTTTGTTTTCTATTTTCAATTTATCCAAGTTTCGAGAATTTTCTTCAACTTGAAAAAATTTAATAAGTTCTTGCATAGTCATTGCATCTTTCTTTTGTTTCATTTTTTTTCAACAATCTTTTCACGAAAATGGTAACTTTGAAATGATTGTCGACACTTGAAACCCTTCATCAAGACTATAGGCTATGGCCTTCCGACACAATTTGATTCATAATAATTTAAAGTTTATGTACTTGCAGAATAACAGATTTGTTATCTATCATTTGATAATCAAATAATGAAGTTACTAAAAAAAAATTATTTCTGGCGTCCTTGTGTATTTGTTGTCGAGATCCTCTCATAATTCTCTTGCCATCTTTTTTCATGAACTTTACTTCATACACATCGTACAATGAATTGGATAACGCATTTAGAATGTATCCTTTACACATGAAGTCATCATGTTCCCATTTTATTCGACTCTTCATTTTTGTCGGTGTCTCATTTTCTTTTTCTTCCATTTTCTCTTCATTCAGAACATGAGAGTTTTAATGTCGTTAAGCAAAAATACAGTTTGCTCTTCCAACGTCTGAAGAATAATCCATCAAATTTCTCGAGTTTGTTAATTTGATTCAAGCTATTTTTTGCATTGTTGTCCTCCAATGTTAATATAGTCTTAAGATTGTTGTAAACCGCTTTGTAAGATGATATAGAACAACAATATTACCGCTTGAATCGAATGGTTGACCACTATATTCGCCCCTTACTTTTGCTACATAGAGTTACTGTGAATTAGTCTCCCAAGATAAGACATGCCCAAATTTTACTTTGTACTAGAATTTGTTGTGTAGGAACAAATCTAGTGCAAAACTATAAATGAGAGAAGAAAATTATAAGAAGAAAAATTATTTAGAATGATAATTTTTCTAAAAAATTTGAGAAGGATTTGGATTGATTTGAAGTGCCTGTTTTGGGTAGACTTGGAACCTATTTATAGGTTTTCAAACACCCATTTGAAGAGGTATGTTGATATCCTCGTTGCAATTTTGGCATCCCAACCCTCTGTTTGTGTTTGCCGTACTCTGCAATTTTCGTCGCATCCGAATTGAGTTGGGAACTCTAATGTTGTTGCCATGACTTGAACTCAAATTCTTAATATTACAATTCTTTTTTTCTTAACTGAACCATTTCATTTGTTGGCTATATAAACAGCATATAATATATTTATTAAATACTTTTTAGATTTGAAAATATCCAACATAATATGTTGTATCTGTACAGATATAGCTACTGAACTTAAATTAGAATCTTGCTCTAGCCAAATTTGGGGCTGAGTTGCTAACCCCAGAGTTATTTACTGGATCAATATATGTTTGTGTGATCACGACCAAAAGTTATGCTAAACAACTAGCTAGATCACCTGACCTAATTCAGAGGTATGTTGTAAATGGCTCTTTTTTAAGCAGTTCTTGATATTTTTGAAAAATAATCTGCTTTTATTAGAAGTTTAATTAATGAGTAAAATAGTTTTGTTTATCACAGTTCTCAATTTGTTGAAGAATACAATTATTCTTTTTCAAGATTCAGATATCATTAGCTTAATAGTTTGAATCTTGCAACTCTTCCTCTGCTACCATATAACTTCGGAAATGTATTGTTATGCATATTACCTATATGTAGCATCTTTGAACCACCGTTCTACAGATCTACAGATAAATAATGACGCATCTTACTTGCCATCCGCTAGCCTTTCCAAAGTTGATCACGACAATGAGTTTGTCAGTACAGAATTGGTGCAGGATTGGAGTTTACTTTGGTGCTGTAATATCTAGAGATCACCTTAACTTAAAATGAAAGGGTGTCATTAAGTTATTGCATTTAAACATGTTGATCACTTGACATAATTATAAACAAAAAAGAAGAAGAATATTTATTCTTTAATTAGAAAGAATAAAATTTGAGTCAATCATTTGATAGCTAACATAACATCATAGTTGTCACAGGGAGTCATGGCGGTAGCCGACTGCCTGGACGCCTAGGCGACCGCCATGACATCCTTATGGCGACAAGTCGTTTACAATGTGTAATTTATATTACTTAACAAGTATATTGACAATAAAATTTCATATACATTAAAACTCAAAACATAACACTATGGAATAACATTAAAGGCATAATTATGTAAATAATTAGCAATAACAATCCAAAAATAAAACACTTGATATTAAAAATTAGTAAAAGAAATGAAGAATTCAACAAACACCACATAGAAAATAAAGTTGCAACCAACCATCACAAATATGTAGTCAAATAAAAATATATTAATCAATATGAATATTGATATTTACCTAACTACAGTCATATAATATTGATTTTCAAAGTTTCTTTAAAAACTGCTCGCATTTAATGCATTAATATCATTAAATTTTCTTATTGGTTGCTATATGCAATATTTGTTTGTTTTAAAATGACTACTACTTATTCCGTCAGCATCATTCAGTTACATTTAGAAGTTATTAAACACCACCCAAGTCTAGTGTAGGTTCATTATCAGCACATATATTGTATGTATATGTGTGTGTGTGTATATATATATATATATATATATATATACACATATATGTATAAATTATATAAATTTATATACATATATATCGACCCAGCCAGCAGAAAGAAGAAGGGTTGCCAAAAAAAAAGAAGCCAAGTGGCCAACAGTCAGACAAAAAAGAAAGCAACAAGCTAACTCAGCCAAGTGGAGAAACCGACTCATATACTGATAGATCATAGATAGCAGCCAAAGCAAGCACTAAGCAGTAAAGACTAAAGAGGGGAAGAAAGAAAAAAAGGAAGAAAACAATCAGACATACCTACCGATTGCATCTCAGTCTCTCGCTCTCAACCAAAGCAGTAAGCACTAAGCAGACTCTCGTTCGCTCAGTCGCAGTCTCTCTCAACACTGACTTGCAGCGGCTCAGCCTCTCGCTTGATTTCTTCTTCGGCCTCGCACTTCGCTTCGCACACTAGGGCTACTTCTGATCTTCGAATAGTTCTCTCGATTCCTCGCCTTCGATCTTCTGACTCTGAGAGACTCGACTAGGGATACTTCAGTTTGGTTCTCTCCTATTATGAGTGCGAAGTCGCTTTTTTTTTCTTTCTACCCACTTCAGATTTGGGTCGATTCATACCCATAGATACCAAGTCGCTCGATCAGCCAGATAGGCGTCCAAGGCGTCGCTACGTTGTCCAAGTCGTCGACTTTTTTTTTCTACGCGCTCGCCTTTCACCCATCGACCAAGGCGCACCTTTGCCTTGACTATCTCGTACTACCTAGACGCCTAGGCGACGCCTTAACAACAACTATGCATAACATCAGTGCAGAAGCTATTAGATGGTTGTTTTTGTAACTTTTAGAGCTGGTTTTCAACTGTCTAGCTAGTCTAGTCTCTGAATCTCTCTTTGATAGGCGTCATTTGTTTCCTGGTATCATTTCTCACACACAACACTTGGATACTTGTAATTGCTCTATTAGAGTGTGCTTCTACTCCGAAGTTATATCATTTTTCAGGTAAGAGCTCTTATTTCGAAGTTAACTGAAGAAAAATCTGCTGCAGTTCAACAGAGTAACAAACTTTGTCATGAATTGGTGAGACTAATTACCTTTACAAGTTTCTATAACTATTACATTTTCTGTCATTCTGTGCACCCAGTTTCATGCTATCTTGCTATAGTTTTGATATTCTTCTGCATTATTGTTTTTCTTTCTCCCACCCCCCACCCCCCACCCCCCACCCCCCACCCTTTACCTAGTTTCACTTTTGATATTTAAAAATATTTTTTATATTGCAATACTGATAATATCCTTTATAAAAACAAAATTATCGGTACATTTAATTTACGGTGGATGGCGAGATTTTACTGCTCATTGGTATACAGGAAATGTAATAAAAGCATTGCTAGTAATATTATTGGTCCAAATGTGGTGCGCTCCACCTTAGGACTGTAGGACAACACTAGCCATTAAACATGTAATACCCTTCCTGATATACACAGCAACCACAGATTTGACGACAAGAATAAAATGCTCTTTATTTGATGATGCTTTTTTTTAAAGTTTTACCATTTTCTTTATATTGCTACATGTTATATGCAACGGTTAACCTATGGACTGCGATTTGTAGGAACTCATGAGGCGTGCTAATGTCACCAAACGTCAAGGCGGTGTCTCTATCATGTTGGTGATCATTGTTGGCTTACTCGGTATAGTTTTGGGGTATCTCATGAAGAAGTCATAACCATTGCTTAAAGTCTTCATCGGTTGCATTCCAAATTCCAACAAAATTCTTGTTAGTTTTCACAACCAGAAAAAAACTGATGACAATTTATTGAGAGAGGTTTTTTTTATTGTGTTTAGGTTGGGTTATGGTTCTTGTAGTTGCTGACACCTGCAAATATTGCTAACTTAATATTGTTGTTTTATTAACATGCATTCTGTTTTCCCGGAAACTGGTTGCACATGTTCAAATTGAGTTTGCTTTGACAGTGTTGTTGAGTTTACATATACAAATGGTGCATCCAAATTAGAATGTGTAAATCCAGGATGTCATCGTGTTGCAGTTGAAACATATTACTCTCCCTCCCTCTGTACTCATTTTAGAATTGTGCATAAGTATTAATGAAATAATTGTATAATATTAAATATAATATTAATTGTTTATATTGTCTTTGTATTGAGAAAAAAAATATTATTTATTGGGCAAAAATAGTGAGAGAATTAAAGTTAAATTTATTATTTGAGTTAATATTGAAAACTAAATAATTAATGTTTTCTTGAAAATTTTAAACTATTTATATTAAGGGACAAAAATATTTTTTTAAACGACTTATATTAACAGATTGAAAGAGCAAGACATTATATTTCTCTGTTCCTAATATTTTCAACATATTTTTATGTTATATTTTCAACTATATTAAAATTCACAAGATATAAAATACATAGAACTTTTTCTCACACATTTAAAATGTGTTAAAACAAAAAACTAGACTTTTTTTCCCCGGATTTTAATTTATACCATCCAAATAGTGTAAAATACTTTATCTATATATATTTTATAAATTTTGATAATGTTTCATATTTATTTATTTCCAGCACCAGTCAAATATTTACTGCCCACTTAATTACCTGCCAACTGTTAATTTTTTTTTCCCCTCTTTTTTTTTGTCTTTTTCTGATAAACCCTGCCCAAATTGTTAAACCCCCCCCCAACTTTCCCCAAGTTTCCGTGGGTTTCACTTTTTCTTCTTTCCGTCTCAGCTCAAGCTCTGTAATTTAAGGACCTCATATATGCAGTCATGACGATCATCAGCAGCAGAACTAAACTTATAGGAATCGGAAACTTCGGCCGCCGGTTCTTTAACGGCGGATCCTTGCTCCGCTCTCCTCCTAACCCTACAATATTAACTCCTCGTCGATTCACAACCACCGTTTCTTCCTCCTCTGACGACGACGACAAGAGCCTTGATCGTAATATATACATATATATATGCATTAATCCCGCATTTTTAGCGGTTGTATTTGTCCTGTTTTTCTTCATTTTGATTTTCACAGTTTATTTGTGTTTAATTCTTCACTGGACAGATGTGAGGCGGGCGAACCCGTTTCAGACTACCGGACCCTTGTGGCCATTTGAGTCCAAGGTATCAAAAGGAGCCTTGTACGTGAGAGTGGATATGCCGGACGTCGCAGCTGACGCCGTGAAGGTGTGGACTGAGGAGGACACTCTGTACTTTTTGGGGTACGGAGTGAAGGAGGTGAAGCCGGTGGATGAGAGCGGCAGCGTCGATCTTTTGCCCAGGGCTTCTTACTTCAAAACGGAAGAGACGGTGAAGGAAATGAAGGATGGGATACTTAAGTTGATTGTACCTTTCAAAACTGATGAGGAATTGAGGGTGGAACTAGGTGTCTCTCGCATTAGACTCTCTTAGATTAATCATTTACTGTTAATTAATGTTTGCTTTGGAGAGAAGAGTTATTTATATATATGCATTAGTTACTGGGTATAGAAGGAAGGCCACTGCCACTGACAATTAGTAAAAGTTACCAGTCATTAGAAAGGCTAATTTCTGGCGCATTAATTTTCTAGGTAGTTTTGTTCATTTGGAGAAGTACATTGATTTGCAATGATTATGAAAATGTTATTGGATTGAAAGAATGAAATGGAAGAAGAAAATGAATGATTTTGAACATTTTAGATGTATTTTCAATTGTTGGTGTCTTGATGATAACATGACAAAACTAAGTTGGCACATTCATGATCCATCTATTCCATTGGAAGATATCTTATTCCATAATCTCTCCCATGGAAGTGGGCACATTTCAGTGTTTCAAATTAGGGGTGAACATAGTGCGGTTTGAAGTTCAAACCAAACACGAAATCTTTTAAGTGTGGTTTGACAAATTCAAAATCGCACATAAAACCACTTGTGATTGGTGCGGTGCAGTTTTGAATCGTGCGGTGCGCTTTCGGTTCTAAAACCAATTAAATCTACAAAATTTTATGCAATTTAGCATCACACGATATTAAAGTTGTAAAAGAGATCAAAGCAAAGGCACCAAAGTTTTTATCGCTCATTCTACACATCCAAAAAGAAAAAACAAGCACTAAGGAAGAATATTCAGTACTACTTCATCCAACACTAAGTTTTAGAAGCACGCTCAGAACTCAAGAGAGTTGCCTCATGATTTGCCTAATTCCAATAATTTCAATTTTTTTAAGATAGAATCTAAATAATTATATATATATATATATATAATTTATGATATATATGCTTAAACAGTGTGTAGTCCAATAATTTTCTACAATTAAGGGGTACTTGTATGAGATTTGTATGGTGATGGTGATCATGTAGATCGATACCATCTAAATTCATAATTATTAGCTTAATTTTATTGGGAGGTTCATCACACAAGATTAAATGAAATCTCTCTCATGTAATAGTATAATTGATTAATTTTTATGGTGCGGTTTGGTTTCGGCTTAATTCATGCGGTTTTGGTTAATAACCGAACCGAAACCGTAAATTTAGTTTTTCAACCCACCTAAAATGTCGCATACGCCGAAACTGTTGGTGCGTTTTGTGCGATTTCGGTTCCAATTTGGTCAATCCTATTTCAAACACAATTGGTTTGCTAAAACTGTCATAATACAGAGGCAACATAAGCTAAAATCAGCACCATTTTTCACTACATTAAAACCGTCATAATACATAGCAACATAATATGTCACACATGATTCCAAATTCCTGTAAGAGTTTTGTTATATCTTGCGGCAAAACATTGTGCGCAACAAAGTTGCAAACAATTTTTTTATTTCATAAGATAATACTTAACAAACATTGATCTGATATTTTAAACTAAAATTGAAATGAGAAATCAGATGACGACTACATGAACACCACGAGGCTCTTGGAAATTCCTGGTCTTAGGAATCATCATCCTGAGAACACCATTCTTGAAATCAGCCTTTATCTGCTCTGGTTGAAAGCCATTGGAACAGAGCTCTATGCTGCCACTATAAGTCCTCCCGCTATCCTCATACTTGGACTCTTTTTTACCTTCCCCCTTTACAAACAAATTACCATCTTCCACCCAAATCTTAACCTCATCTTTCTCAATACCAGGCAACTCCATTCTCACAAACAAACCTTCTTCCACTTTCTTCACCTCGTATGCTCCTCTCGGACCCGATACTTGAAATGGGTTATCCATATATTGATCACAAATACCTTTTAAATAAAACAACAACAACAACAAAACAAAATATTGCACCATTAATTATAGAAAAAATCCATAAATTGTCAAAAAGGCCAAAATTATACTGGGTTTTTAAGATAAGGTTACAACTGGGGAGCGACCACACGGACAGCAGCCATGCGCTGATGATAAACTAAAATAGGCAGGTTAATTTTGCTAGTGTGCGGCAGAATAAATTTGACAATCACATGTCATTATTTCAATATATGCAATAATTGTAATTATAATACAGGGTATATATACTAGTCCCATTTTGATTTTTTACATCAATTTGTGAAATTCATCGCTGATTAGAATAAATTTAGTTTAACTAACATTCTAAAATACAAAAAATAATAGTAATTATAAAATTTTCATGGATCACCTCAATTTTAAGTTATACGATTAAATATATATATATATATATATATATATACCTCGCTGAATCGGGAACTCGTCAGTTCGTGTAAAGGAGCCACCATGAGCATTAATAGTACACTTGTCATCGAGGTTGTAATCCTTAGAAGCACTACTGAATATTGAGAATGAACGGTGATGATTACATGTTGTTAATGGAGGAGGAAGAAGAACCCTAGGATTCATGATCAGGAATTTGGTGTTAAGGGTTGAAGACGGAGAGACTCTCCTCACAGCCATTAGCAAAGACGCCATTAATTCTCTATATTGCTTCTTCCTCAGTTTATTTATTTGTTTATCAGGGGTTTTTCTTTCTCTTCAAGATACAATCATGAGTCAACCCACTTTTAACTATAACTTATGGGCTGGTTAATAACCTAGTGGGTCAACCCACTTTTAACTAATACTCTCGCTGTCTCATTATAAATGTTATAATATAACTTTTATGATTAAATTAATTATTTTTAAAATTATGAATTAAAATATTTATGTAGAATTTTTAAATTTCGAAACTTGACATTAATAATAAATTCTCCGTAATTTTTTATGATTATAATCACTTAGCTTATATTTTTGATATTTTTAAAAAAATATAAATTTTAAAAATAATCAAATTGACCATTAAGACGTTTATTATGGGACAGAAAATTGTTCAGACCTGATAATTTGGTTAATAAACTATTGGGTCAACCCACTTTTAATTAGAACTTATGAGTTGATAAAGTTTGAACTTATATTTTAAAAATAAAAAATAAACCAGTTAACTATTTTTGACCGGATTTGGGGTGCATGAATTCTGTACTGTAATTATGTCTAGTTAAAGCACCAACTGTACATTTCATAAATGAGAATTGATATTTTTATTATGTATTTTTAATATTTTTATATGAGCATACAGTAAATTTTATTTTTATATAAAAAAATATATATATAAAAATATAAAAAATATACGTAGAAATAGTGCCCTAAAATAAATCAGTTTAAATTTTGTATTGCTTATAATAATAACTAATAAATAATAGTACTATTTTTAACAGTTACACTTTATTATTATTTTTTCTATATTTTTTTCATCCAACATTTAGCAATAATAAATACTGAATTAGAGATAGAGACTTTTATGCGTTAAGCTGTTTCAATTTATTTCTTCATATACATAGGTTTTAAGTATTTATACATTTATTAGCATCCGCTAAATTAATTGTCTCTCTAATTTTTTTTATATTTCGTGTTAAAAAATTTATTCACCCTTTATTTTTAAAATGTATTTCCTATCGTCTGACTTTCTCTCTTTTGCTATTTCATTATTCATTTTTTCTATCTACAATTTTTTCATTTACCTTCTCTCTCTAATTTTTTTATTTTTATATAAAATTGTAAACGATCCGATACGATCCGATCCAAACTTTGTCAAATTCGAACCGAACTCGAACACAATAACTCAAACTCAAATATGTTCGAGTAACACGATCGAACCAACACTGTGAGTTCGGATCATTAACTGTTCGTGAACATGCTCGAGTTCGCAAACAATTCGCAAACATCATCATGTTCGCGAATATAGTTGAACACCATGTTCGCAAACATTATCAACACACTGAAGAAAAAATTAGGTCAAATATTATAAATACTCGAGCTTCTCACAAGCTACTCGTGAATCACTCGAATCGAACTCGAACCGAAACTGAATCCTAACTGTTCGCGAACAAGTTGAATCGAACCACATGGTTCGATAACATATTCGATCGAGCAATTGAACATGATACCATGTGCGAACTCGACTTGACAAGACAATCCAATCCAATCCAATCGAACTCGAACCGAATTGAACTCGAGTTTGCAGACCTATTTTTATACGAATTTAAGAGTGAGAGAGTGAAAGTAATTACAAGATTAGTGCATTCTTTCTCTCTCTCAAAAATTTACATTCTCCATTCGTCCCTAATTATTTGACGTTTTAGAAGTGGACATAAGAATTAAGATAATGATTAGAAAATATTAAATATAATACTCAATTGTCTATAATACCCTTAAATCTTTTGTTGGAATAAGAAGAGTTTTATTAGGATAAGGAGAGAGAAAGAGTTAAAATTATTTAAAAAATAGGCGAGTAATGAGGGGTAATTTTAAAAAAATTGTCATTAATTATCCTAAATTTGAACAAACGTCAAATAATTAGGGATAAATAAAAACTTTAAAACGTCAAATAATTAAGAACGGATGGAATATTAATTTTTGACACGATTCATAAATGTGTTCGTGTCATATACAAGTTTCGACATGACACAAATTTTTACAAATTCAAATAAAAAAACTGGCACATCAAATCATAAAGTAAAAGTAAAGTTTGACCATTAAATAGTACTCCATAATTCTCATAATATAAGTCGGTTTAGAGTTATGTACAATTATTAAGAAAATGGTTGTATAACTTTAAATATAATATCAATTGTTTATATTGTCCTTGTATTGAAAAAAGAGTGTTATTTATAGGACAAAAAATAGTGAGAAAACCAAAATTATATTTAATACTTGGGTAATATTAGAAATTAAGCAATTAATTCTTACTTGAAATTCTCAATCGACTTATATTAAAGAACAAAAACACTTCTCTAAAACCATTTCCTTCAAGGGACGTAGGGAGTATCTTGGAAAAACAGATTACATGCCTTATCATGACATTAATAACAGTTTCCCAAAGGACCATGTCAACAGTCTTTATTCCTAGTGCAAAACTATCCATAACCATCCTACTTTTCTGGATAATAGTAAATAAGAATTCTTGGTAGATCACACTTGAATAATCGATTCCGTTTTATCCACCACAATTTTTTTGTATATAACAGTAAAATTTGTGTTGCCGAGAGATTTCCTGGCGCTTTTTGAAACGTTGATTCACCATGAGAACTCTGTATACAGGTACAATTAAGTAGGCATTACATTACAAAATGAAGAAGCAAAATGTCATGTTACACTACCATTGAATGTTCACATTATTGGAACCTCTTTAACAAATACAAAGATTATGAACAGCAGGAAGATGAAGATGAAGATGAAAAGTTCAGTACCCCCATGCTGTGGATCGGTATCTATATCGCTGCAGCATCTCTAGTCTGCTCCCTTGCAAACGCGGCTGATGTAATCCGGGGTGTTTTACAAAGAAAATTCTGGTTCCCATGTAAATATTTCACTCTCAATGCTTTTTCTTTGACATTGTTAGCAGTAGCAATGAAGTTTCCATTGGATATAAACACTTCAATGCCAAGCGAACCGGATCAGCTTGTGAAGCTTAGCAGCTCAGCTTTTTTGTGTATCGTAATGGGTAATTTTATGCCTTCTCTAGGTGCCATCCATGACAGGGGAATTCTCTCCAATGTAACGGCCTTGGGAATTCTGTTAATCACCCTTGTTGTGAATATCTGCATTGAACTGAATACCGGTGTAATTTACTCTTCTTTACGGATAGAATATATTTTGGTTTCCCTTTTCATTATTGTTTTGTTAGTGATTCTATGTTTCTCAGCTTTGGCAGTTCCAAGTACCAAAAAGTATATAGAGTGGAAGTATGGTGAAATGCACATAATAGCATTAAGTGATCAAAAAGTACCTGAGGAAGAAGCTGGGGGAAGGACTAGAGTTGAGAAACTATTTGGAGATGTCAGAAAGTATTGAATGATGGCGGAAACGGGGAATCCTCAGTTTTTGTTGGCACCGTCTGTGACCTGCGCTGCTGCCGGGGCAATCTGTCTTCTCACAGCTCTCATTTTAGCTGAAGCAGAAATCCGGATGTTTTTCAGGGCCAAAAAGCTTAGGTATAGTAGCAATTCAGATTATAAGTCTTCAACACTTATAACACTCATAATTCAGTCTGGTGGGGTTGTAGTGGGTACTATTGCACCGGCATTTAGGTGGTTTATTGGCACAGATTACAGGTGCTCACATAAGGGTAACATCAACAGTTTCCAGAAAGAATTCAAAATCGAGAACTATTGGATACAAGGGCTGGTAGAGTGGAAAGAGAGACCTCTAGCTTTACGAATTCATAGCCGAAAATGCAGAAAACTTGTCCAGGATACAAAAAATCTAACTGTCAGCATCTGTATGGGAGTTCAAATCGCAATTCCGCTAGCAAGCAAGACTGTTCGGGTCAACTCCATTTTCTTCTTAAGTCCGGTCTTGTCATGCTGCTACTACTGCACTATGTTGAAGAAAAAGCTCATTGCTCAATGTACTGCCACAAACAATCACAGGGGATCAGAAACAAGACCTGATACAGTGCTTGATCTTAGCCGTTATGTTCTGCTGCTTGAAGGCGAGGAAGAACTGCCAACAAGAATCTTGAAGCGCATTTCTGATGCCATGAATAGGTTGATTCAGATGGCTAGAAAGAACCATCCGAAAAATCTAATGGAGCTTTTAGAGAAATCTACAAGCTTCAAGGGGGTAGTGGATTTCGATAATGACAAAGTTGAGCGCCTACAGTCTGAAGAGCCGCCTAATTGCTGGAGTCTGCCAGTAGTGACCTTAACAAGCATTGCTATTGCGCTTCCAAATATTAAAAAGGGCATTGCTGATCAGTTGATACGCAGCGTGAGAGAAGGCCTCTTGTACATCAGCCTTACGGAGAAAAGTCTGGATGTAAAAAGAGATCTGATAAACATCAGAACTGCAGCAGATTTCTTATGGTTGGGAGTTGAACTTTATCGGAGGTGGCTACAGAATGATCTGCAAAAAATGGCTCTCGAAGGGAAAACTTCAATGGAGAATCTTCATAGTCTGAATAACATAGCTAAAAGAACTATTTTGAAATTTAAGAAGAAAATGAGTGGAGGTCCAATGGAAAATCCTCTTAACTGGCCAGTAAAAGTCATAGCTGCCAATTCGATGTACAGAATCAGCCAAACTATACTTCTAGACTACCAATGAAGCAATAATCAAACAACCGATGAAAATATGTTTGAGCAATTATCTATTATGATTGCAGATATATTGTGTAAGAGCCCGAATTTTATGAAATAAAATTATTCAATTTTTTCTTATAATTATTATTCAGTAAATGGTTAAATTGATAAAAGTTTAAAGTTATGGGTGAATTATGCAAATTTTTCAAAAATACGCAAGTGGTTATAAAATATTCATTGTTGTTGGAGAATATTCGTTTGGTCGTGGAATATTCGTGATGACGGCATGCCAGCCTTTTATGGGCCCATAACTAAAAGCGATTGGAGGAAGAAAACGATGCAAGAATAAGTTATTTATAAATAACTTGGCGTAGTTGTTATTGTCAATACTTGTTGGAATACCCGGTGGTTAAAACACGATGTCTGGCGTTGTTGCAAGAAGAGATTTCCAGTATTGCACCAATTATTGATTCTTACGTGAAGGCACTACTCAATAATTGTTACAAAGTAATTACTGCTCAATATTTTATTTTATTGATTCAATAATTGCTTTGCGTTGATATTTTATATTATCGTTATTTTAATAATTGTCACTACACAATTTTCCATTATCGAGCAATAATTCATATTATCCGAATAATATTATTAGATAACATTATTGGCAATGTCTAGAAAGTTCATCTAAGGAGAGGTTTGGTCACCTAATTGCTTGCCAAGAAGAGAAAAATTCTTATTGAAAGCCCCTCTTTTCTTGGGAACTATGCAGTTGTCAATATTGTGATTATATAATATTATTTGTGAATAATTAATTATTAATTTTATGATGAGAAAAATATTCATTTTATGTGAATATAGATGGAGAAAATTTTTAATGTGACAATTGTTGAAAATTAATATTTTATCTTTTTCTAATAAAATAATTCATTTAAATATATTATTATATTTTTTAATAATATAATAATGGTAATATTTTTACAATGAATGTGGGATATATGAGTATATGAAGAGGAAGAGTATTTTTGTTACCAAAAATATTTAAAACATGTTAAACATGTCGGTGGACCCCATTTCTTGACTGAAATTTGATTATAGCATGTAAAATCGCTCGTTTGTGGATTTCGGTCAATTTTTGTTTGAAATTTGGAAAAACTTTCTTCTGCAAAGTTGTAGAGAATTGAATTTTCTATAAAAACTCACGAGATTTGAATTTTCTGATAAAAGGGCTATTTATTATGAATTATTGAAGTTCAAGTTCAAAATAATTGATTTTTGGAAGTTTAAAATATTTTTATTTACAAAAACGTTTTTTTCATTTGGTTCCCTCATTTAGCATGTGCAAGATGGCTGAGTTCGGATTTTAGAATGTGTGCGTAGAAATTTATATAATATATTAATATTATATTAAATTTTCTGCTTTGGTGTTCTAAGCATTTTCCTATAAATAGGGTGCTTAGGTTATAATTGAAAATCACACTAGAAACTGAAGTTTTCTCTCTATATATTATCGAGCGTATTCTTGTGAGTATTTTGAGTATACTTTGAGTATTGCTATACTATGGTGCAAGTTCGTTCAAATTATTCCAGGTCAAGTAAGTCTTCTTTTGAGGTAAGGGGATAATAAGGGATTTTAAGGGTTATTATTTCGAAATTCTTCTGAACCTTCAAAAATTCTGTAAAAATTTGAAATGATAATTTGATGAGTTTTGTTGATTGTGTTCAAAAATGGCGATTTTTGGATGTATAGATTAAGAGTTATGAATTTTATGAGGAAAGACTATTTTAAAAGAAAACCCTTATAACTCCTTGTGGTTAATTCCAAAATTGATGAAATTTTTATTAGGAGTACATCTATATAATATCAGTATATCGTGTAAATTTCAGAATTTTTGGATAAAAGTAAAATTTATGATAAATGTTTAAATATTCGGTGGTTTTGGCCATGTAAAAAATAGTAAATGACTTTTAAAAATTCTGAGAAAAATATAAGTTCAATATAGGACTATATTCTGCTAAATTCTGAAAAAGAAATATTTTTGGAACTGATTTGTTATTTTTCATAAAAATGGACTAGTTATGAGTAAATGAATTAAATATGTTATGTGAAGTAAAAAATTAGAAAATAGGATGTTATGGCTTGAGAATCCTACATGAGGTATATGCAGATTTTTGATGAGGATTTTGGTTATTGGTGATAAAATCTTATGAGTTTGGCATTTTAGAATGATTAAATGCATTATTTAGTAAAGTGTAAACAATTAAAATAAATTGTTTATAAGCTTAAAAAAATATTATTCTTTCAATATCATTATACCGAAATATTGGTATGGATTTTATTGTGGAATTTCTACCTTTTTGAGTCGAATTTACTATTCATGAGATACTATTCACGAAGTTACTATTCACTTATAAAATTGGTTTCTTTTCAACCAAATTATAGTTAATTTATGAATATTACTCGGGGATTAAAACTATATATTGATTATATTGATTTTATTATCATATATAACATTTTATAACCTCGATGTTGAAATTCTCTTTCAACACCTGGAGTGTAAAGATGGGTAGATTATTGGTATGATCATGACTAGGGTTCTCTTTGGTCAAGAGTGAAAAGTTGAATTGTGATCGGTATGATCATGACCATTGAATTTATAATTGAATATCTTTAGCTTAAGTGCAAAGTGAATTGATCAACATGGTTATAATTATTGTTTATATAAATTCGAAATGATTATATATTTCTTTGAGATATTAATATATTTGGCCTCAGAATGCAAATATGAATCTGTTGAGGAATATCTTTGGCACAGTAGTGCAAAGATGAATTGTGGATGAATATCTTTGGGTCGTAGTGCAAAGATGAATCTGTTGATGAATATCTTTGGCCGTGAGTGCAAGATGAATTTATTAGTATGATTATAAATGAGAACTGTGATTTGGTATAACCATGATCTTTGATATTTCGGTAAAGACAAGTGATGAAAATTATCTTCGTCACCGAATGAGAAAAGGAATTTAGAACAACAATTACGATTATGAGTTATACATGTGATTGTGGGCGAAATTGTTGATTGATGTTACGAGGATAAAACATTGTTGGTGGATTTTTAACATGGGAAGATAATAGACTTTATGGTCTAATTGACTCTTCTAATGGAGTGCTCGTTCCGCTGCAACTATGGTTGAATTTTTTTTATCATCTACCATATGTTCTAAATCTCCGATTTATTATTGATGAAGGCTATTGATAATTTAATTATCTTTAGTCATGATATTTTTTTTTTGAAAGTTAGTTGTCAGGCTTCACCCTTTTGCTTCACAATTCCTTTCGTGTAATAAAAGTAATTTGGGTCGAGCAGGGGAATAACAAGGGAATAGAACGGTGGTCTATAGATGTTGAGGGTGGGGTGAATTTAACTTGGAAGGGTGTTTTGTCAATATTATACAAGATGTTTAATGACATACAACCTCGAGTCATCATAAGACGAGATTGTCTTTCATCCACTTCGAAAGATATATCTACAAAGACTACCTATATAATCTTGGTGTTTGTTTGGAGTATAATACCCAATTAGAGATGATGGAGATAATGATATGTCAAGAAAGACTCACCATTGGAAAGAATATGATAAGAATCTTCTCGTTTTTTCTTTGGGGTCTATTAGATCAACCAATGATAATTCGCTGGCCATATGATATCTATCATAACCTATATCGCATGGCCTCCCATGTACGAAGGTTTCCTTGAGCACTTCCCAAAGATTTTAATTTCTAAAAGCAGTTTTTCGACTATACCTTTATGTAAGGTGTCATTATGAGGTCTTATCCACTACGGTTGGGATATGAGTCACAGCTTGATATATATTTGTATCCAAACTCACAAAATATATGTGTTGTTGTATTTTGCACGCACAATTGTTATAATAAAGTTGTAGTTATTTTTTTTGTACCATGTATTTGACGACTCAAAATGGATTGGATGAAATGGACCTATTTTGGGGTCGTCACATATTGGGTGCATGCCTCACCAACTTACCTCGTGTCATAACAATGAAGTGCTTTTGCAGTGCTATAGAAAGCAGGGAGGAAAGTGTCTTGCTTGCTGCTCGTCTTCTAGGTGAAACTGAAGAGATTCTGAAAACTGTCCAAAAACATCAACTTCCT
Source organism: Panax ginseng (assembly GCA_020205605.1). NCBI lineage: Eukaryota > Viridiplantae > Streptophyta > Magnoliopsida > Apiales > Araliaceae > Panax > Panax ginseng. The sequence goes on from CM035128.1 coordinate 2,118,210, forward strand.
GATCTCGACCTTAATAAATTGACATATATTGATGAGTGGCGCTCTTTAATCAAGGACAAGTATTCCGAGCCTTTCACTCACTCGTACAATAAGGAAACATCTTCTTATGGTTCTCCTGAGCTGCATATAGATATTGAGTAGAATGCTTCAGTGAGAATATACAGGTAGGTCAAGATTCATATGTTATATTGTCGTCCTCGTGTAGAATATTGGATCAAATTCTGCAATTCTCTAGAGAATACTAATCCCAATACCAGCCAAAAAATCAATCTAATAATGCTCTACTTTGACCTGGTCATGTATAATGTAGCCCCACTCAGTAGGAGGAGGAGGGGAGTCTTAGTTTTGATGGTAATGATTTTAAACTTCATTTTACAGCCACCAATTATATACAACTGTTGGTTGAGCAAAAGTGGCGGTTTACTATACACGGGCGGATGCATCGTCTCAATTTTTTTTTTTTTTTAAAAATTTTAAAATTTAATAACATGAAACACAACAAAATAATCTCAAATATTATATATAATAACATTTTTTGAGATTTCATTGATTGAAATTGTTGCATGTTAACCTCATTTTTAATAAACAATCATTCATCTCCCATTTAGTTACAGAGTTCATTCTTCACGATATTCATGGCTGAAAATATCATTTCAACAGTTGCAATAACGAGCAAAAGTAGAGACAACTTTAACAACAAATAGACTTGAGGATACACATCATCCTTTCTTTTTTTAATTTATTCATATCAATTAAAATGTATTCGTATCAAAATTTTAGTGTATTCATATCAATTTTAAACTTGAAAATACCACAATTTAATATCAAAATTGATTCTGATTTTAGCAGAAGCTATGCTTCGATATTATTTTGTGCCCCGGTCCTTCAAGTTTTGCCATGGTGATTCTGACTATAAGTGGTCGACTACTTCAATTCTTGTAACTCAAATCATAGCAGTAGGAGTAGGTACTATTGCCCCAGCTTTTAGATGGTTCACAGCCATTAAATTCAGGTGCCCAAAGAAAGCAGAAAAGGCCAGCAAAACCGAGTTTAAGGTGGAAAAGTACTGGAACCGGAAACTGGTCGAGTTGAAAGAGTGCCCATTAGCTTTAAGGATCTGTGGTCGGCACAGCAGAAAACTTGTGCACAACGTGAAAAATCAAATTTTGGACTTCTGTATTGGTATGCAGTCTGGGATAGTGTTAGTTAGCAAATTAGTCCGCTTCATTTCCATTTTTCTCGTGGGCCGATTCTTGGCATGCTTGCGCAGCTGCAGCAGATTGAAGAGGTTGCTCAAATGCAATAACAGCTTTTCAAGCAATGATTCAGGATCAGAGAGACAACCCAGTCCAGAGATGGACCTCAGCCGTTTTGTTGTGCATCTTCAAGGAGAAGAAGTTTTAGTTGATCTGATGATGGAGAACAACAGCGATCCTACCCTTCATTGGATTCGTATGGGGGAAAAGAAGCAGCCAAAACATCTCATACAACTCTTGGAGAAATCTAATTATTCACAAGAGCTCAAGGGGGTAAGCGAGTTTGACAGCCACCTGGTTCCTTCTCTGGATTCTGAAGAACCTCCTAACTGTTGGGCTCTTCCAGTGGTAACATTAACAAGCATTGCAGCTGCACTTCCCAACATTGACCATCATGCAGTTAAACAGTTGATCCGCAGTGTACATGAAGGCCTCATATACGTACGAGTGATAGAAAATATTCTGTCGGATGCTAAAGGAGACTTGATAAATACCAGGAAAGCAGCAGAAATTGTGTGGTTAGGAGTTGATCTCTACGACAAGTGGCTAGATGTGGATCTACATAAGATGGGTCTTGAAGGAAAATGCCCAAAGGACATACTCGAGGACCTCACTAATGTCGCAAAGAAAAAGTTTGTGGAATTCAAAAAGAGGGATATGTATGGATGTTTGAGTGAAACCCCTTCCAGATGGCCAATACATGCATTGGCTGCCAATTCCATGTACAGAATATGTCAAACAATTCTGCAGGGGTTCGAAAGCAAGGCTGGAGAAAACAGCGAGAAATTGTTGGAGAGGCTGTCTGTCATGATCTCTGATATTCTAAGTGCTTGCCAATCAATGTAACTGCAGCACGGTTGAAAAGAGAGAAGAACGTGTTCGATATGCAATACTTCTTTTTGGTGAAACAGAAGAGATACTAAAAAATCTGGAACTGTTTGCAATTCCAGATTCATATCCAGATGAAAGGGCACACATTGATGACTGGCGCTTATTGAGCAAGCAGAAGGACCCTCTGGACTACTACAGTTCTTCTGCCGAAGATAGCAGCACAGCTTCTTTCAGTTCACCTAGCTTTCAGATATCCATCGAGTAGAAATCAAATACCTATAATTGGAATTGGAACACAGCTTGGTTATAATTTCGATACAAATAACATATATGCTAGAGTGAGATCAATTATTGTCCTTATTCTGCAAATGTACAGCATTTAACTAAGTTTTCACACACGCATATAATTGCAGTGTGCATCCTTTCCATTACTAATGGGAACATATCTAAAGTCAAGATAATTTCTTCTCATCACTCCAGAGCTCTTAAGTAGCTAAATTTTGTTCTGTATCACATACTTCACTGACAATTTGGCATGTCAAGAGCTTAACTAATGGAATATATGAAACTCAAGCCACATATATATATATATATATATATATATATATATATATATATAAAACGGATCTAAAGCATACTTCTTAAATAATATACTTTTATTAAAATTAGTTCGTTATAATAGAACTGATTATAGTAGATTAGATAAGACGAGAATGCCGGGAGAAAAACTAAAAAAAATTAAGACCCTGATTTGGAAGCTACCTAAGTTGTCCTTGGAGCAATTTTTATGGAGCCGAATTTCCACTCGTTATTATCATTATATAGTGCTTACTTTTGGATTTCTTGTACTTGAAGAAGATTATGGGACGCGTTTTTCTTACGCCCACTACCATATATATATATTTGGATGAATTATATATTCTATTATATTTTTAAAAATAATTATAATAATAGTCTACTCATAAATTTTTTACACAACTAATACACTTTCATATTTATTTACAATATTTGTGCAATTAAGATTTCTTAATTTAGGGAATTAGTATTCAATTAGAATTTTTTAATTTAGGGATTAGTTATACCATGACTTCTTGTCTCTCTTCATCTATAACAACTGCAGTTAGTCATCATCCTTTTCTTCATTCAACGTATTCTCTCTCTCTCTATATATATATATATATTTCTTTCATCCTGACTGAATCAGTTTTTGATTCTGAACTGGAAAAAATGTGAAATGGCAATTTATCATCAACCAATGTTAATGTTGAATCAGGATGAGGCACAGGATCTGAAAGGATGGAAGAGTTTAGCATGTCATGTGGCGAGCGGAGTATAATTAAGAGAATGACATCAAAAGAGGAGTGCACTACTGCTGCGATTCCACCAATTCCCGTTGACCCCTTTGCCCATCTAGGCTTTATACTCAACTCCGATGGCTCCATTACTCGCTGACAGGCTGGAATCCTAATAGCCGCATCTGATCCTAACCACAATTCCCCAGTCCTCACTAAAGACATTACTATCAACAAATCAAACAATACGTGGATCCGTATTTTCGTACCAACGGAAACACTTGATTCCACCTACTTCGACAACCTACCTCTCATCGTTTACCTACATGGTGGCGGTGGATATAAATACTGGATGATGGTAACCAAACATTCATACCAAGGTAACCAAACTGTCATATCAAAGTAACCAATCAACCTCCACACTTTAAATTTTTTTTTAGTACAGTTGGTTACCAAACCTTCAGATCAAGGTAAGCAAACCTTCGTATCAAGGTAACAAAACCCTCATACCAAAGTAACTAATTCACATCCACACCGCAGCTTTTTTCATAAAGGCGGTTGGTAGCCAAACCTTCGACTAAAGTAACCAATTCAATTTTATTAAGTTACCAATTTCGTTTGAATGTGATGCAGTTGGTAGCCAATCATTCATACAAAGTTAACCATTTTATTATTTATGAGTAACAAAATAGTTATAAAAAAAAATTCAGAACATTAATAGTTACATCTATTTATTTTTAAACTTTTTGTAGGGCGAATCTTCTTCTTATTCTCATTGGCGTTTTGGACAACGGATATTCGCGGCGGTGTAGCGGCGAAGTATGTGAGGTGTAGCGGCGGTGTAGCGGTGGACTATTATTTCAAAGTGTATGTGAGGGAGATGAAAATTTAAATTTGAATATTTAAATTTGAATTATTATTTTGAATTTATTTTTGTTGTTAGATCCAAATATTTGAATTTGAATTATTAATTATGGCAGTTATTTGTCCTTGATTTTAGGTTTCCTTATTAATATGAATTGTACTATTTTCGTAATATGTACAATCTTTTTGTAATTATTTGATTGATGCACTTTTTTTGTAATTACTTTCTATTTGTTGTATACTTATGTAAAGAATCATATATATTTTTACAAAACACGGGGGTTGAAAATCCGACAGGTAGAATAAAATTAATTTATTCGCGGGAATAAATCGATTTTGTTCTATCTGTTCAATTTTTCTGTCCGTGTATATTTATTGATAGAGAGAGATTCCGCGCCGCGTTAATCCTCACACTACTTAGAATCAACCAACTCCTCTCATACCCTTCGTCCTTTCTAAATTAACCATTACCACTCTCATTTGTCACATGCACATTCATTGAACAAATAAAATTTAAAAAATATAGAGTCAGAGAGAGGGGGAGAGAATCAATAAATCCTGCACTATACTATATTGTAGTATATAAATGTACAATATATAATAAAAATTAATATTTTTATATCATTTTTTGATATTTCTATACGTATAATTTATATATTAGTTAATAAAAATTCAACAAATCAATTAATACTTGGATTCTACATGTAAAATATCAAAAAAATACTGTAAAAATATAAAGTTCTTATATTATTCGCACCGAGATGATGTAATATACATACATGCTAAATGAGAAAAATTTGTCCTCCGAAAATCATATCCAAACTAAAAGGCATTCAAATGTAATTAGGAACCATCATAGCATAGGTTAGAGATCCATTGTCAAGTGGGCCAACAATAAATATCTTACAGTCTGATGGCTCAAGTACATATGCTCCGACTCCAATCAAACAAATTAAAAGTGGACTAGAATTGGACTGGATCCACTTAAGCAAGTAAATGGATCACGAGCCTGCTCTGCTCTGTATTCCTCCTCAAATATTATAGGGACAATTACATATATTAGTACATTTTTAAAAATAATTATAAAAATCATACAGTTATAAAATAATTACAAAAATACTACACTTTATCATTTTTATTTTAAACCTAATACAATTAAAAATCCTTAAATTAAGGGATTAGTATTAATGGGTAGCAAATTAATTTTTCATCTTCTTTAAATCTCTCTCTATCAGCCCTTACTATTTCTCTCTCTCTCTACTACTTCTCTCTCTCTCTCTCAAGCATCTCGTCATCATCTTCTTACGCCATCACTGCATTGTCGCCAAGAACACCTCTCAACTCGTCAGTCGTCTCTTCTTCATCTCTACCGTATTTCTTCATCTACCGATATTTTTTCATCTAATATTTCTTCATTTACCGATATTTCTTCTTCTTTTTTGTATTGATATTTCTACCGGGTATTTCTTCTTTTCTTCATCTTCATCATTAATTAATTAGTCTTCTTTTTCCTATTAATTAGTATTTATATTTTTATTTATTTATTTTTTTTTTTCTAGATCGATATTTCTACTAATATTTCATTTTTTTTCTCTTGATTAGTCTTCTTTTTTTGGTGGCGTAAATTAATTAGTTAATTATTTTTTAATTTACTTTTGTTGCACTTGTTGATTCACAGGTTGTTCATTTTAGTGAAAAAAAGGTTTTGGATCAGAAAGCATACATGTTGTTCTATTATCATATAATTTTTAAAGGTGTGTTAATTTAAATTTTGTTAGTGTTACTATCATATAACTGTTTAGTTACTTCTGCATTATGTTTTGGTTACTGTTAGCTTGAAATTCGGATACCATTTTTGTTACCTTGATTTGATATTTTGGTTACTTTTTTATGTTGTTATGGTTACCGTGTATTTGCTTAGTATATATGGTTGACTAAACTGGTTTTGGTGTACATGTTGTTTATGTATTGGTTACCATTAAAATATGTTTTGGTTACTATCATATAAATATTTGGTTACTTCTTTAGTATGTTTTTGGTTACTGTTATTTTCTGATTTAGATTCTATTTTTGTTTCCTTGAGTTGGATTTTGTTTCCATTCGTGTTCCCTCAATTTGGGATTTTGGTTACTTTTTTTATGTTATTTTGGTTACCTTGTATTTGCTTAGTATACATCGGTCGACTAAACCTGGTTTGGCTCATATATTTTTTTTTGTGTTGGTTACCATTAAAACATAGTTTGCATTGTCATATAACTATTCTACATTTTTTTAGTATGGTTAAACCATGTATTTTCTTAGTATACATTGATGTATTATTTTGTAAATTCCTTCGTATATCTTCTACAAGGTTTATGTTCTTCTAGTTCTACTTTCATTTCCACAAACACATCCTATATGGGCTCTCTATTCACTAATCCCAATGTATTTTTCTTCCTCCCACAAAGTTCATAATGTAGAAGTCATTTCTAGAGAATGAGAGCAACCATGAAGAAGAAAAGTAAAGAAGAACCAAAAAGCTCAAGTTTCGTGAAGATTTGTACCGATTTTGATTTGTTCGATTGTCGTTGTCTTGTCTTTCCTAATTGTGTTTCGCTCTTTTGATTTTTGTTGGATATCCATAACCATTTGTTATGGTTAGTGAGTATGTAATGTTTTATCGAGCTTATGTAAATGGAATTACATATTTGATTATATAATCAATTATTTGACATTGTTTATTGGTTCAGATTAAGTCAGGTCTCGATACATTATTTGAAAGGTGCAATTGGTAACCAAACATACATAGAAGGTATCCATTTTATTTTCCGGTAGTAACTGTATAGTTACAAACTTGTATCGTGACATATATCAAGTGTTAAATGTACATGTGAGAGTATACATGGGTTGCCTAAACTGGGTCGGATATACAGTGTTGTTTCGCTTTGATTACCATTAAAACATGTTCGTTACTTTTCATATAACTATTTGGTTACTTTTTTATTTTGTTTTGCTATCATACCTTATGGTTTGGCTACTATTATTATTGTGCCCTCGATGTGGGATTTTTGTTATTGTTATTTTTATTCGTTAATATGTAATTGTTTAGTATATATGGATTGCCTAAACCGGGTTTCATTACATGAAATTTATTTTTTGTTACCATTAAAACCTATTCTCGTTACTATTATACAATTATGTGGTTACTGTTTTATTATGTTACATTATAGTTACTGTTATTAGTAAACAGATAGTTACAAGCTTGTATCAGGACAAACATCAATCATTAAATGTACATGTGAGAGTTTTTATTTATATATATGGTTACTTATAGATCTCATATTAAAATAAAAATAGTTTGAGAGAGTGCAATTGGTATCCAAACATGCATATAAGGGTAACCATTTTAGTTTTTGTTAGTAACCAAATAATTAAAACTTATATCGTAATGCTTATCAAGTGCTTAATGTATATGTGAGGTTTCTCATTTATCTAGTCGATGGATACTTTTAAATTACATAGTTATAAAAGTTATTTGAAATGGTCTATGCCAAATGGTAACTAAATATGAATATAGAGGTAACCATTTTATTTTAGATGGATAACCAAATTTACATAAAAATATTTCGTAATGCTTACCAATTGTTCAATGTATATGTTTACTTTATATTGATAACTCAAGATGGAATCAAAATTAAAATATTAATCAACATCAATTTTGGTTACTGCTTCACCATCAAAATGTTACCAACCATGTGGTTAATAGTTACTAGCAAGAAACAATTATATATTCCTCAGAAATAATTAAATTTGTTGTATTGGTTATCGCTAATAGTCATTGTCTAACAACCTAATAAACATTGTAAAGTAATCAAATCAATATTAGATAAGAACCAAATTACATAATCTTAGTAACTTAAAATAAACCAAATTTTTACATGCAATTTTGAAGGCCTAAATGATGGAATTCGACCAAAAAATCCTCATAGCTCACTCAAAGAAAGTTTGGTGACTTTTAATCGTCAATTCGCTTCCAATGAAATTAGGATCCTAAAACGCCAAAATCTGATACACTCCAAACTTGATGAAATTGTCAAATTGTCACCGCAACCAAATAAACATTATATCAGAACCAATTAAATAGTATACAACAACCAATATATATAATCGATTAAGCGATTGTATGAAGGTAACCAATGTAGTCAATGAGTAACCACCAATATAAAAGAAACAATTATAAAACCTAATAATAAAGATAGAGTAACCAAATAAACACCTTACAATATCTAAATACATATTATACAAAGAACTAAGATATATGTAATTAGTAGCCAAGATTATAAAAAATATTTTTACATTCATTTTACAACCAAAATAATCAAGAATGACTTTGTTACAAATTAAAGACTAACAGATGTATGAAGGTACCTACCAATGTAGTTAATCAAGAACCATCAATATAAAATAATCACTATAAAACACAAAGAATATAATGCAAGAACTATGATAATATTACACAAGAACTAAGTCAAGATTATATATTAACCAAATCCAAATTAGATAAGAACTAACATATATTTACTTAGTATACACAAGATAAATACATTACTGCATTGCATTTTTATAGTAAAAACAACTAGTATAATTTGTTTGTTACCAACTAAAGGCAAACTTTTGTAAGAATGTAACCAATGTAGCTAACAAGTAACCATTAATATAAAAAACATAAGTAGAAGTGTACATTAATATGCTTCAAAGAACCAATATTACAAAGAACTAATTAATCATTACAAAGAATTAAGTTTGCATTAGTCAAGAACTCAAGTCAAAGATTAGTTAAGAAACCAAGTCAAGATTATAATTTTACAAAGTAACCAAGTCAAGATTAATAAATTGTATAAAGGTAACCAATATATATAATCGATTAATAAATTTGTATAAATGTAACCAATGTAGTCAATAAGTAACCACCAATATAAAAGAAACAATTATAAACTACAATAACATTATACAAGAACTAAATAAACACCTTACAAAGATCTAAATACATATTAGTCAAGAACTAATATATATGGTAATATTATCATAGCTTATGGTCCAGAAAAGTAACCAACTCAATGTCGACAAGAACTAAACTACATAATGTTAGTTAACCGTAACATGAACTGGGGTAATATTATGCAAGAACCATTGCAATTTTACACAAAGAACCAAGTCAACATTATATACTAACCAAATTCAGATTAGACAAGAACTAACAAATAAGTAGAACCAATATATACGGTAATATTATCATTAGCTTATGGTCCGTAAAAGTAACCACCAATATAAAAGAAACAATTATAAACCACAATAACATTATACAAGAACTAAATAAACACCTTACAAAGATCTAAATACATATTAGACAAAGAACTAATATTTATGGTAATATTATCATTAGCTTATGGTCTCGAAAAGTAACCATCACAATGTCGACAAGAACTAAACTATATAATGTTAAGAACTGCAACATGAACTGGGGTAACATTATGCAAAGAACCATTGCAATTTTACACAAGAAACTAAGTTAGCATTATATACTAACCAAATCCAGATTAGACAAGAACCAACAAATAAGGGAAGGTAACCAATGTATTTAATAAGTAATCATTAATATAAAAATATCAAGAGAATAATGTTTAAAATTATAAAGCAAGCATATAAACATTATACATCAACCAAATTAATAATAAATAAAGAATCAAATCAATAATAAACAAAGAACTAATTTATATGTATTTAGTAATTAGAGTATAAAACATATTTTAAAATGCATTTTGCATTCAAAACATTCATTATTCGACTTTGTGACCATTTAAAGAGCGAAAAAAGTTGAGAAAGGTAACCAATAGATCGAATACGTAGTAAACACGGGTAACACTATGCATATAAATTGAAAACTCAAATACCTCAGATACAAAATTGTAACGAATCAACAATCAATGCGATGCGATCAACAATCGATCTTGAAGTTGTTGTTGTCGATCTTTTATGTTTTTCTTCGATTTCGAGTTGCGTCGCGACAAGAGATTTCTTCTTCTCCAGATAGATACGCTGCCGATCCGTTTCTTCTCCGATCTCGTAGTTGTCACGATCTCAAATAAGCGTCGTCATGACAAAAATTTTCGCCTTCTCCGATCTCAATATGTCGCGCCGTAAGATTTGGATTTCTCCAATATCAAAGTTATGTGTTCTTCGCTCAATTGCTTAAATGTAGGAAATGTTGTTCGCTCAAATTGTTGAATATAGGACTGATTTTATTAATTTTATAGTGTTGTTTTATTTTTGTAATTATGTTGTGTGTGTTTTATTTTTGTAATTATTTTTTAATTGTTGTATATTAGTGTTAAGGACCCAATATTATAAGTGTGTTAATAGTCCTTTGTCCCAAAATAAACTCCCATTTCAAATACCTATGCAGAAGATTGGATTCACCCTTTGGGGTTCATTTCAAAATTATATAAAGAAATCCATCAACAAGACGGGTTAAAAAGTCCGATGTGTTGAAGGTGGGCCTGTCGTGGTGATTGGGGTATGGCCCACTTTTAGCTATAACTTTTGTCTTATTTGAATCAAACACTAATCAAGGCATAAGTAATTATTTAACTAAGAAATATAATAATATAAAACCAAATAGACCGTCAATTAAGACAGAAAGTCCAAACCTATTGTCATCACAATCATAAATAAATAAATAAGACATAAATTACTTCCAACGTTTTAAATTATAAAATTATTATTAATTTTAAAAATTAATTTAAATTTTATATATATATATATATATATATATATATATATATATATATATATATATTTTCTTCTCACCTCCCGTCATCAGACTCGAAATCGAGACTCATAAGAGAGCTCTTTCTAACACCGTTTTCTCCATTCACAATACTCGAATTCGACACTTTGCTTAAGGAACACCGAACTCTTTCCACTCGGCCCAACAGATATTGGTTAATTTAAAATATTTTTAAACTCAAAATTAAGATGATTAATTAAAAATTATGAAATAATAAATTTTGCAATGAATAATATTATTTAGATAGTTTACAAAATTTATCATTTTATTAATTAAAATTTTAAAAAATATGTTAATTTTTAATAAAAATATCTTAAATTGACTTTAAAATTTAATAATAATTTAATGTTTTGAAACGTAAGAAGTATTTATTTATGAAAAAATAATTAGTATGGTTTTGTCCAAATCTTTACCAATTATTTTATGGGAGTACGTCATTTAAAACTAAATGGACTTGTCAATGTTGTTTTAGGAGAACACTATTTTTATATGTATTTTTTATATTTTTTTACGTGATTCACTGTACACGTATAAAAGAAAAGAGAATTATTTTATGGGAGTACGTCATTTTCAACGAAATGGACTTGTCAATGTTGTTTTCCGATATCATTACATTTATATGTATTTTTTATATTTTTACGTGATTCTTTTTCATATAAAAATAAGTGAGACTCGCTATGAGAGCAGATCATCAGTCCCTAAATTCTTTGTCTCTCTTGTGTTCCTCCACTTAAATTTTGACACATATTCTTTTATTTAATTTTAGAATTAATTAGTGTTAAGTAAGAGACTAGGTGTCAAAATTTAAGTGGAAGGACACAAGGGGACATAAAAATTGGAGACAGAAGATCTGCTCTCTACTCGCTGTATACTTAATATAAAAAAAAAAAAAGATCATGTAAAAATATCAAAAATATATGTAAATTTATCAGTTCTCTTGTTTTAAAGTACTGATTTTATCTTATCAATCAAAAAAGAAGAGAGAATTAATAAGTATGATACAAGTTGTAATTCGTAATTGGTGCGGACAAGTCTGTCACCCTTATATGGGAAATAATATATAGTGCAATTTTGACTAAATTATTGAAATCTCAATTAAGTAATAGAATTAACATTTACGGAAATGTTAGATTCAATAAATATAACATGTATCTGAAAGAATTCTACACATTTACAAAAAAAAAAGTAAAGGGGTGTTTGATAAAAATTGAATGAATCTGAATCTGAATGAGCTGAATCTGAATCTGAATTAAAAAAACTATTTGATAATTGACATGTCTGAAATATCTGAATGACAAAACTTTATTATTTTATCTCTCTGAAAAAATTTAAAATTGTTGTACATTTATTTAATATTACTTAATATAATAGTTAATATTTTTTTTTAATTTTTTTTACTTCATTCAGCTGCTTATTCAGTTAAAAAAATTTGACTTAACCATTCAGTTCGTCCATTCAAACGCACCGACCGATTCAACAAGATTCAGCTTCATTCAACTCTAAACAAACACATCCTAAGAGAGACTAATTTCTGTAAAATCCTACTCGTATTCCACCTCTCATTTGTTCTCAAGTAATTAAGTTTTCACCATTTACTAGAAAACTTCAATTTTTCACCATTAACATATCATCATACAGAGCAGAAATATGTCCGAAATGATGCATGACTTCTAAATGCTGCACTTTAAGATTTTGCATACAGGAAATATAGTCTGCCTAGAGTCAAGACTAGATAATAATAATAATAATAATAATAATAATAATAATAATAATAATAATAATAAGTAAATTAGAGTTCAAAAGCAAGAAATATTACAAAATTAAGTCATAATGAGGAGGCACCACCACCACCATAAGTTGAAAATTATTGAGTTGGTATCAAAGAGAGTGGAGTCGGTTACTTGATTGACAATTTGTGACTCCTCAGCACCTCCAAGCTGAAGCTAACATAAGCTCATGGTGCTGCCAGCATAGCACAAGAGAAGCCTGACGCTTCTCCACATGAAATCCCCTTACTTGGGTTCTTTGCGCCACACAATCTGCCTGAGATTCCGCAAAATTACTAAAAGCAACGGGTGAGAAGCCCATGGAAGCAAACAGAGATTTCCAAGGGGGCATTTGTTGTGGGAAATGGAGGCGCCCTAACACCATACTTTCAATCCTAGGCTGGAAAAGGAACTTTTCAATCTTGTTGACTGTTTCTGAAGTCACATTAGCAGACTCAATAGAGTCCAACAGAACCTCATAGTATTGGAGTTCATGGAGAAGGTGTTGAGGGGAGGGGAGTTCGATCCTTTCACACCCGCGGTCCATTGATACAATGATTTTTGGAGATAGATTCTTTATAAAGCGCAGGAGAGATGGAAGGGCAGGTAGATAACCTGACAAGGACCAAATGGGTAAATTCACAGCAATTGCTTCATTCTTTGAGGATCGAGAAGGCGGCAACGAATAAGAATTTGGCTCAAAAGAATCAAAATTCACCACTTCAAGCTCAAAAGAAACACCAGTTTCATTAGCAAATTGTGTCAAATTTTCATACATAAGGCCGAGCTCAATTGGGTGGTGCGTTGTAGGAGAGGCAAATGCAGTAATTTTCAATGATGGGGCACCTCTCTCCTTCCTAGGAAGCTCCTGTAAGAAAGAAGACCATTGTGCACCAAACCCAATATCAAAATCTAGAATGTGAATGATATCAGCATCGCCAAGGGCTTCAAGAATGGCCTGGTTGGATGTGAAATTCATGAATTGAATAAGTGGTGAAACTTCCGAAAGGACCTTATAGGCACCCATCTTAAACATGCCATCAACTGGTGTGGGAATTTTTGGCGGAAGAGAGGTGACTGGATTGGACATAAGAAGGGACAAATGTAGAGCCTCCTTGAAATAAAAAGAAGCCCTTTGAAAAGGCTTTGTGTTAGGGGAAAGCTGGTGATTGAGCCGCGCCAATATCGCTTGCGCGTGTGAGAAATTCCCAGCCACTATTAACTCTGTGGATTCATAGAGCTGGTCATATATAAATTGCTGCTGCTGGTGGCGTGCAGCTGCAATTTGCTCTCTGTCGCTACTGGCCGACTGTTGATTGGGTACAATAAACGGCTTCTGCTGAAACTGATAAGGAGGGGGTAAATTAGACGGGCTCGCCAAACCCATTTGTGGTTGCTGTTTGGAGAGTAAAAACTCGAATCCCTGCTCAATAGCAGGAAGCTTAGCAACTTGAGTACTGTAGTTTGCAATGCCCGGATTGTGACGCTTCAATTGAGGCTCATAATGGTTTTGATCTTGCTGCGTATTATTACATAATAATAACGCAGACGACATGTCAAGATTTGGTGTAGTTTGAAACTGTTGTGGATACAGCTGAGGCAAAGGCAAATTGGGGTTTTGTGGATTGCAATTGTTGTTCAAACCACAAGAATTTGGAGCAAAACCTGAGCTAATTTTTCCATTGTTGATATTATTCTGATTCAGAGAAAACCCAGAACTAGAAACATCTAAGAAAGGATTCAAGCTAGAAATTTCATTACCCGGGGGTTCCAAGGCGGCAGTCTCATCGATTTCGTTCACATTTCTGGCCAGCAGAATCTTTTTCAAGCTCAACGGAGTGTCGTCAACATCGCTGGAAATCCACCGGAGCAAAGACTGGTCTAAGGCTACAGATTCAGACAGCAAGCTCTCCCAATCATCTAATCCAGCTCCAAGACCGAATCTTTGGAAGCTTCCAGGTCCAACAGCTGAAATGGGTTGGAACTCCGCGGCCCACTCGTCCTTCAGGTAACCGTTGGGCACATTGCCGGACTCCGGCGGTACAGAAACAGGGCTTTTGCGGTTGAGGGTGTTTTCAGAAATTACCACCAAGCTAGCTGAGTTATTATCGATAGAATATCCACCGCTACCACCACCGCAGACGACATTTCCTCCGCTGCCGCCGAAAGAAGAGGAGGGAGTTGATGTGGAGGTGGAAGGGCTGGGACTCCTCGTGTCCAAAACAGAGATGGGTTCATGAATGCCGGCAAAACTTCTTTCCTTTTTGCACTTTGATTCAAAGCTTGAAACTTTTCCTAATACTCCTTCACCTCCTTGCAAGTTATATTCTATTCCTCTCATCTAAAACAAGAAAAACAAAAACCAAAACAAATTAAAAATCTTCACACCACAATTAATCATCTAAAGAGAACAAAAGATCAAAGAACATATAAAACAGCATATACCATTAAAATTATTTAACTTGCCTTATTTTGAGAATGGGGTTTAATTTTCCAGATTTGAAGGTATATGAACTGCTTTTGATGGCTTTTGAAACTTGAGGGTAAAATTAAGGCCATGAAAATGAATCTCTAAAGAGACCCATTTTCCTAAAGATTATGACTCTTCCCCTATTCAACTCTTTTGTCTTTCTTCGGAGTTCCATATCACCATGTCAGCTCCATACCTTTCAATTTTTACTTTCTTGTTTTTCCTCTTCTCTCTCTCTAGACTCTTTTCTTCTTCTTCTTCCTTCTTTTTTTACCCTCTTTGCAAAGTAGCAGTACTGTGTACGCTCCTGTGTTCTGCCATGGATGCCCGAATCATGAAAAAGGAAACAAAGTTGGCCCCTCCTATCTCTCTATAGTCGCTTTCCCACTTTCTCTCTATATATAAATATTGAGTACTGTGTTTCTCGACTCCCAATATTTCCGGTTTTATTTTCTGGTTTGGTCCTGTCAACCCAATGATAGCAGATTTTCTGTCCTCAAATTTTTTATTTTTTTATGTTTTTTTATTTAAATTTTGACACATAATTTCTTATTTAATATTAATTAATTTTAAAATTAAATAAAAGAACATGCGTTCAAATATAAGCGAAAGAACACAAATAAAACAGAGAATTTGGGGATAGAATTTTATAACTCCTGTTTTAATTTCCCTCTAATGAATACTTTTTCATTTCTCTTATGGACTACCAAAACTAATTATTAAATATTTGATTAAAAATTGTTAAACGTTTGAAAAACATTTGTTAATCCACTAAAAATTCAATTATTAGAGCTTGAGCATTTTGTTGGTTTATTTGTTTTTTTGGTTTTAATGATAACAATTTGAGTTTTTGTAGTATCTTATGGAAATGGTTAGTATGAATTTTATTTTTAGGTAAGTTGGTCAATTTACGAATAGAGTGCTGACACAAATGCGACTCTATGTGTGTCAAAATTTTATTAGTCAATTGACCAATTTATCTAACAATATGTTGATCAAGTTTCCTCACATATTTTGATGTCTACTATTACTCAAAACAGATTTTTTCCATGTGGTTATTTTTTGTTACTGATATCAAATCCGATAAAATATTTTCATATCATTTAAGAATTTGATTTAATTCAACAATCATAGTTTTTATTAACAGTTGGACATTACTTTTTTATATATACACACGATTATGTTGCTAACATCAATGTTAACGTCAAGATCTTCTTCAACGTCTTAATTACGTAAGACGCTCTGATCCTGCACAGTAAACACGATAAACACCACAAGCTTGACGGATGGACCGTTGGGGGATAGCTCAGGCGTGAGAATCAGTATACGTGTTCACAAGGTTAACAATGGAGGATGTAATGTCTAGTGTATTGAGAGTGATGATAATTCTCAGTTGTGTGTTTGTGAATATGAATGTGAACGTACCTGTTTGTGAAGACTTGGT
Organism: Panax ginseng; assembly: GCA_020205605.1. NCBI lineage: Eukaryota > Viridiplantae > Streptophyta > Magnoliopsida > Apiales > Araliaceae > Panax > Panax ginseng. The sequence goes on from CM035128.1 coordinate 2,134,959, forward strand.
TGATAGGTTATACTTTCTCCTTTGCCATCGTGCACCCACTCACTAACCCGACACGCAAAATTTCTATGATCGATGATGGGCTCTGCCGAAATGCATCTGATTCTACCCACTACCTTTAGTCATTTGCTTATGCCACGGCCACCACCATAATCTCATCCACATTAATGCATGGCAGTTGTCTTAGTCAATTGTCATGCTTTTTCATCATTACAAGTCAAAGTAATAGATATTAAAAGATCCAATGGGTTAGTCCAATGAGTCGACCCGGTTTCATAGGGTTAAATAGAAGTAATATGGTGACTAGGCCCAATGACTTTCAAGGTTCAATAATGAAGGCCCAATAGATTAATTAAATAAGTAAGCCCAATTTACGCGGCCCAAATAGGGGAAATATCATGACCCAACATTGCCCCCTAGTTTTTTGTTGAACAGGATGTTTAATAAAAAACTATAAATGGTCCATGATATTTTACTAAAGATCCATAATGAGAAGTGATCGAAATGTACCCGGATATGGTTCATGAGATAAAATGAGAGGAGACCGGAGGCCCAAACAGAAAGGCCCTGTCTGATAAATATTTGGACCCGGAACCGGACGCTTCCCATTCAAATTCTAAATCATTACTAACATTTAATGTGCCGGCCTTGTACACCGTGTAACCGTCAGTATAAAAGATAAACTTTACCAATTTTGACAGTTTTACCTCCCAATTTGAACTTTGAACCTTTGAGCTTTCTTCTTCCCCTCTCTCTGCGAAATCCCAAAAATGGTGGTCCTGAATACCAACCAGAGTTCTCCTCCTCGAGTGACTCCCATTAACACCGTTTCCCCCAATCCAAACCCTGATCAAGAGGGTTCGAGTTCAAATCCCCATCCACGTTAACCCACGGGAAGAATCCGCCCTCGATACCTTTTTCGCGCCACTCCACCGACTTCTTTAAGGATGGGGAATAGTTTCCTCATGCCAATACCCCTCTTCATTATGGAAGCTGAGATACGTATCCTCCGGACTCGCTATCAGATTCCGGATATGTACGCAACAAGGGCTCCTGCTCCCGAAGAACGCATGTACCATCGACCGGATGGTTGGGTCGCCATGTCAGTTACTTTTCTCGAAAAAGGAATTTGCCTACCCCTCCATGCCTTCGTCGTTACCCTCCTAGGGTTTATAGGAGTGAGATTTGCCCAGTTGGTTCCTAATTCCTATATCCACATTCTCGCATTCATTGCTTCATACATCACTTAACTAGGGATTCCTCCATCTGTCGACATCTTCTTCACCCTCTACTCAGCCGGTAGATCCCGAGAACGAGGTTTCAAAATGTTGAGCAAACAGTCTCCTCGACCCAACGCCAGATTTGAGAAGAGACCCACGATGGATACCCTTCAAGCAATGAAGGTTGGCACGAAAAATGGTTTTTATTACGTAACTCAAATCTCTTCTCTTCCTGATTCGACTATCTCTGATCGGATCTCTGCTAACTTTGGAGATATCCCCGAAAAGCGTGTGAAGGAAATGGCAGTTTTTTTGAAGAAGATTCCTCCAAAGGAATGGAGTTTTGCACTTCTGACTAAGCAAGCTTGGTTATATGACCATAAATGTAAGTTTCGAACAACTTTTTAACACAGTTTTTTGAGATATTTAAGTGACATGAGTTCTGATACATGGTTATTTGCAGTGTCTTTGATCAAACCAACTTCTTCGGAAGTAAAAGAGTTGGAAGACTTCTTGGTTGGGAAAACCGTGGATGCAAGTGAAGAGCCTCCGACTGAAGAATCTCCCCGAGCTGATCCCCTCATTACCGATCCACCCACTGTTTCTCTTCGGGATAACGAGCCCCAAACTGATGAACCCATTGTTGTTGAAGAATCTCTTAGGCCTCGTTGAAGAAAAAGAGCCGCCAAAAATCTAAGTCCACCCTACGGAAACAAATCCCACGAGAAGCGATCCTAAACAATTCCGAAGCAATTCCACAAAGCCGAACCCTTCATCCAACCCTAGTTCTCAGACCTTCCGAATCTGTTCCGATTAAGAAGAAGCCTACTTGACATACCTCTACACGATCGGCGAAGGTCCTCCGTGTTAAGAAGTTAAGAACAAAGATTACTCCATTGACTGCCGATGAGCTCCGAGTTCCATCGTCTTCGACTGACATTCCCCAATAATCCCAAATTGAAATTCAAGTGCACGATGATGAAATTTGGTCGAATCATCATCCCATCTTATCTCGAAAAATGAAACAACCATCAGATAGCCATCCAGGTTCATCCTCTGCTCCCTCACCAGTCCACGAACCTAATCCTGTTCGATCTCCCTCTCCGAAAAATATGTAAGACCCCAACTTATTATTAATGAAATTTAATTTTTTCTATTTATTATTTTGAAATAGTAAGGGTTGATTTGATTAATGTGGATAGTTATGGGTAAAATACGCAAATATTTCAAAATAAGCAAGTGGTTATAAAATATTCATTATTGTCGGGGAATATTCGTTTGGTCGTGGAATATTCGTACTGTCGGGGAATATTCGTACGACGGCGCAGCCATGTGTGGGCCCCATAACGGAAAGCGATTGGAGGAAGAAAACGACAAGAATAAGTTGTTTAAAAATAACGGCGTAGTTGTTACCGTTAATACTGTTAAAATACTCGGTGGTTAAAACACAGTAGCACACGGTATTGCACCAATTATTGATTCTTACGTAAGAAGGCACTACTCAATAATGGTTACAGTAATTACTGTTCAGTATTTTATTGATTTAATAATTGCTGCGTTGATATTTTATATTGCTGTTGTTTCAATAATTGTCATTACACAGTATTTTTCATTATCGAAGCAATAATTCATATTATCTGAATAATATTATTAGATAACATTATTGGCAATGTCTAGAAAATTCTGTCTAAGTACGTGTTTGGTCACCTAATTACGCCGCAGTAAGAAGGAGAAATTCTTATTGAAAGCCCCTCTTTCTAAGGCAACTACTTACTTGCAAGATCTTTGTGATTACGTAATATTATTTGTGAATAATTAATTATTGACTTATATAATGAGGAAAATATTAATTTTATGTGGATATAGATGGAGAAAATTTTTAATGTGACAATTGTTGAAAATTAATATTTTATCTTTTTCTGATAAAATAATTCATTTAAATATATTATTTTAATAATATATTAACGGTGATATTTTTATAATGAATGTGGGATATATGAGTATATGAGGAGGAAGAGTATTTTTGTGGCATTAAATGTTTAACACATATTTTGTGTGTTGGTGGACACAATTATTGACCGAAATTTGATTATAGCATGTAAAATCGCCCGTTTGTGGATTTCGGTCAATTTCTGTTTGGAATTTGGAAAAACTTTCTTCTGCAAAGTTGTAGAGATTTGAATTTCCTATAAAAAGTCGCAAGATTCAAATTTTCTGATAAAAGGGCTATTTATTATGAATTATTAAAGTTCCGAAGTTCTGAAATAATTGATTTTTGGAAGTTTAAAATATTTTTAATTACAAAAACGTTTTTTTCATTTTTGAAACTCATTTAACACGTGATTAGGAGGCTGAATTCAGATTGTTAGTGTGCGTATGAAGTTGTGGAAAAATTATAATATTAATATATTAAATTTTCTACTTTGGTGTTTTAAGCATTTTCCTATAAATAGGGTGCTTAGGTTAGAATTGAAAATCACACCGAGAAATTGAAGGTTTCTCTCTCTATATTATCGAGTATTCTTCTTGAGTATTTTGAGTATACTTTGAGTATTGCTATACTGTGCAAGTTCAAGTTATAAATTTATATCCAATATTCCGCTCTAAATCTTTGTCTTTTTCCGAGGTAAGGATATTATTTTTTTTAATGATATTATTTATTCTAATATCATTATGCTTGAAGTATTGATCTGAACTTTTAATCAAATTTGGAACTTTTAGTGTTTGGTTACTTATTCACGATACTGGCTTGACTATTCACGATATCTGATCTTATTCACGAATACTAAAGACTATTCATCGAAAAATGAAAATTTTCCTTTTCGTCCAAAATATCTATTCTGGATACTAGCTTTGATTGTATCCATGTTTTGATCATTCTTGAATTCTACACCACTATGATTATTTTTGAGGTATTTTTGGACATGGATAAAACAAAGTACGAATCCTTAATCCTTGTCATTTTGTTTCACTGGATTCGTTTCTTTAAAAATATTTTTTATCATCCTCAGTCTTAAATGATGATATTATTGAATATCTTTGGCCTGTAGTGCAAAGATGAATGATTTCTGATGAATATCTTTGGCCCGTAGTGCAAAGATGAATATGTGTTTAGATGAACACTGACTAATCGATGAATATCTTTGGCACCAGTAGTGCAAAGATGAATATTTGATTCGGATATATATTGATTGATGTTACGAGGGATAAAAGATAGACGATGAACTTATAAATTCATACATAGAAGATAGTAGTTTGCATTCTCTACTTAACTCTTCTAATGAATTATTATTTCATTCGCGAATGTTGATTTAAAACTTGTTGTCTATTGTATTCTATTAGATTTTTCCTGTTGAAGACTAACGATAATTTGTTGTATATTATCTTTGTCATAATATTCTTTATTGGGCTAGTTGAGCTCACCCTTTTCCTTTTTGTTCTATTTTTCTTCTCGTGGAGGCGAGAATATAAGCGAGTACGCAGTCCTGGGTATGGAATGAAGGTTCTAGAGAGAGAGTTGTTTAGTAGTCCTCACCATTTTTATAAAATAATGTATCAATAAATGTGATGAGGATTTATTTGAGTATAAATATTGTCTGAAGATAATATTTGTATTCAAACTCACGCTTTTTCTTGTTGTAATAATAAAGTTATAGTTGTTTACAGATCATGTATTGACAACTTTCGGAATGGGTGATGTATACCTATTTTGGGGACGTCACACTTGGTATCGTAGCTTAGGATATGATCTCCAAGCGGAGATCGGGAATAGAACTAGGAGGTGAGAGACGAGTAAATCCTTCGCTAAAGGTGTGTCCTACCTAAGCTTATTTGTTAGTTGGTCAAGATATAGGGATATTATGTGATATATTTATTTGCTTAATTAACCCTTGTTTTATGACAAGATTTAAGAATGTCGATCGAGAATATTAATGATGGAAATGAGACCGTGGAAACGCTCAGATTTCCAACGAGGAGAGCGTCGCAACAAGTGGGCAATGTTCCTCCCGTGAAACAACACCACCGAGCGAGATGATGAACGAGGGATGTTTAGAAGCTTTTGCGAGCTCATGCAAAATCGACGGGAGACTCGTGTTCAAAATACGAGAGAGAAATGATAGCAATTCACGGGTTATCACAAACAAGCGCTTCAAAGAGTTGGGACCAACAGAATTTAAGGGAAAGCCGATCCGATCATAAATGGAAACATGGGTCAAGCAAATTACCAAGATATTCGATGTCTTGGGATGCACGGAGAGAATGAAGGTTCCATTCGCCACCTTTATGTTCCGGCAAGGCGGCGTATTTGACCGGTGGGAGTCTCATGAAGCGTACCCATCCACCGCACTCAACATGTCTTGGGAATCATTTCGAAACTATTTAATGGCAGCCCTCCTCCGGGATGGGAAGGGAGTTTTGAAGACTTAATCTTACTTATGTGGGGTGGCGCTACCGTCTGTCTCGAAAATTGGCTAGTACGCACGCAAAGAGCGCGTTGTCGCTTAAGACGGGCTGGTTGGGAATCCGTCTCAAACTTATAGTCTCTCACGAGGCCTGACCGGTGTGCTATACACAATTTCCTTCCGTTCTTTCTCTAAGATTTTAAGGCCCTTCGCTTCTTGAAAGTGTTCGTCATATGAAGGAAGTGGAGTTCATCGATTAGAAGCAAAACAACATGGCCGGTGTCTCGAAGACGAGGCAAAGTTTGCGAGTTATCCGGTTTTGCACACTTTATTTGGTGGAGAATGAGGAACGATGACGCGGATGTGAAGCCCCCAAAATAGGTCCATTCTATCCAACCCATTCTGAGTCGCCAAATACATGATACGAAATAACTACAACTTTATTATTACAACATATAAATGTGAGTTTAAATACGAGATATTGCCATCTGAGAACAATATCCACATGCAAATAAATCCCCATCATAATTATTGATACATTATTTTACAAAATGGTGAGGACTACTAAACAACTCTTTCTAGAACCTTCATTCCATACCTCATTAGTACTCGTTACATTCTAAGAAGAAAAAATAGAACAACAAGGAAAAGGGTGAGCTCAACTAGCCCGATAAAAACATTATGACTAAGATAACATAGAAGCAAATTATCGTTAGTCTTCAATGACGGGAAAAATCTAATAGAATACAATAACCAGCTTTTAAATCAACAATCGCAATGGAAACAACAATTCATTAGAAAAGTTAAGTAGAGAATGCAAACTACTATCTTCTATATATGAATTTAAAATTTCATCGTCGATATTTTATCCTCGTAACATCAATCAATATATATCTCGAATCAAATATTCATCTTTGCACTACAGGCCAAAGATATTCATCAGTTGGTCATGTTCATCTAAACACCTGTTCATCTAAACACCTATATCCGGTGTTTCAACTAGAAGTATTGTCTTGAACATGACCTACTGATGAATATCTTTGGCCCGTAGTGCAAAGATGAACTGTTGTTTCCGCTGCATGAATTGTTTTTTTCGCTGCAGTTGTTGATTTAAAACTGGTTGTCTATTGTATTCTATTAGATTTTTCCCTGTTGAAGACTAACGATAATTTGCTCTATGTTATCTTAGTCATAATGTTCTTTACTGGGCTAGTTGAGCTCACCCTTTTCCTTGTTGTTCCATTTTTCTTCTCAGGAGGCGAGAATGTAACGAGTACTAGTCGGGGTATGGAATGAAGGTTCTAGAGATAGTTGTTTAGTAGTCCTCACCATTTTTGTAAAATAATGTATCAATAATTATGATGGGGATTTATTTGCGTGTGGATATTGTCTAGATGACAATATCTCATTTAAACTCACGCTTATATGTTGTAATAATAAAGTTGTAGTTATTTCACATTCCATGTATTTGGCGACTCAAAATGGGTTGGATGGAATGAACCTATTTTGGGGCGCCACATATCCGTGTTCAAATTTGGTGTAAACCTTATTCACCTTCGAGGCGACGCAGTGGACGACTACTCCTCTCCGTCGCCATGAGTTATTAAACTTCTTGAATCGCCTCCGCCGATCATTATATCCTCCCCCCTTTCTCTGATCGACATCTGCCTTAAGACCATCTGCATCCTTTAACTGGTCCGAAGAAGGACGTTTCAGGCTATTCATAGCCTCCTCTACAACAATATATCCTTCTGCTTTGTCAAAAGCTTATGCCAGGCTCTTCGGATGGTTGAACATCAACTTCTTCACCAACTTCTCGGACTTTACCAGATCTATCCCATTCTGAAACAAACCTACGGCCTGGAGATCATTGAGGTCGGACACCTGACCAACTGCTTCTCTGAACCTCTTCACATATTGACCCAAGGACTCGTTGGTGAACCGCTTGGACTGTCTTTAATGAACCAAATGGCTTCCTCTCATTCTTGTTACTCCCAAAGCGTGCATGGAACTTATCGCAAAGCTTCGGTCCAAGAGGAAATTGAATCGACAAAGAAAGTCCCCATCCACTGCCTCGCATCTTTCCTCAATGTCGTAACAAATGTGTGGCACTTGGCAGCATCAGTGAAATCATAATAATCCATAAGCCGGTTGACGCTATTATGGTCGTAGTGGTCCCGGGACCCATCGTAACTCTCCATACGAGGCAACTTCTTGGTGATAGATGCCTTCTCCTTGAGAATATCCGAGGAAAAAGGGGATGCCTTCTTTCCCGGAGTGTCCTTCACCTGTTGAACCTCAGCCAACTGCTTTCGGAGCTCTTTCAACTCCTTCACTAAAAAATCAACACCTTCGGGCTGCGAGGAGACCTCTTTCTCCTGAACGACATTCTACCTCTGAGTGGATCGACCTCCCCTGCCGATCCCATTGCCCTTGTGGGGCTTCTGGATCTACTCCGCTGCATAATTACATCCTCATGATGAGAATGGTCACGCTGATGTTCTCTTCTTCTGGTTTCTGGCACGATCTCCCTCGACCTGCTCCTTCGCCTGTCGTCGTCTCGATGCTGAGAACCAACGACCACCAGTGTCTTCTTCGAGGCCACGGGAGTTCTGCTCCTCGATCTCCTCCTACCGTGAGAACGATCCCTAGACACATGTGTAGAATGCTCTGGCTCTTTACCTTCTCGCCGTGGCATCTCCTTATGCTTACTCCGCCTTTCGGACTAAACATGGCTAGATGCTTCGTCCCTTAACTCCGCCACCCGAAGCATCTGTTCGGCTATATCTTCTCTACTTTAATGTAACCTCCAGGCTTTATCTCGCTTGGTCTCCGCCATCCTCGCCACTTCGACGATGAGTCTTAGTCGGTGAGCCCTCTGCTCGCCCCAGGCCACGATCATGCCCCTTATCCGCATCAAAGACCAACCTCCGTCTGGCTCCATCATGGATCTTCGGACGAAGATCACCCGAATTATGCTTAGAGGTCATGCTCTCGTGAGCACTTTTAGAAGGACCCAGATGATCCTTTACCGAAACACGAGGTAGTGACGAGCTAACAGCCATCGCCTGCCCTTCTGGCGTACCATCTCTACTCCTCACCATCTTCCGAAGTAGGTTAAATGATTGTGATTGAAAATTTTAATGACACTAGAACTCACCCCTCCTTCTACCGCCAATGTTAACGCCAAGATCTTCTCCAACGTCCCAATCACGTAAGACGCCCTGATCCTGCACAGTAAACACGATAAACACCACAAGCTTGATGGATGGACCGTCGGGGCATAGCTCAGGCGTGAGAGTCAGTATACATGTTCACAAGGTTAACAATGGAGGATGTAATGTCTAGTGTATTGAGAGTGATGATAATTCTCAGTTGTGTGTGTGTGTGTGAATATGAATGTGAACGTACCTGTTTGTGAAGACTTGGTTGATAGGTTATACTCTCTTTCTAGGTTCTGATCGTGCCACCCACTACTAACCGACATGCCCCTTCTACGATCTCGATGGGCTCTCATTGATCGCATGATGTCTACCACTACCTTTGGTCATTTGTTTATATGCACGTACCACTATAATCCCATCCACATTAATGCATGGCAGGTGTCTTAGTTAACTGTCATGCTTTTTCATCATTACAAGTCAAAGTAATAGATATTAAAAGATCTAATGGGTTAGTCCAATGAGCCGACTCGGTTTCATAGGGTTAAATAGAAGTAATATGGTGACTAGGCCCAGTGACTTTCAAAGTTCAATAATGAAGGCCCGATAGATTAATTAAATAAGTAAGCCCAATTTACGCGGCCCAAAGAGGAGAAATATCATGACTCAACAATCAATAACTCTATCATCTATACAACAATTGATATACTCAGAAAAAATTTCTAAAAGATTCTTATTACCTTGATCTTATATTGTTCTTACTAAATATCTATAGAGTTCAATTGGAATCCCTTTTATTCTAAAATTTTATTAAAATGGGTTTCAGAGTGGAGTAAGGAGTTCCCTTTAATATTATACAAAGAGAGTTCAAGGAAGAAGATGTCTCCAAGTAAGCAGTGACACTCAATAGAGCAAAGGTGCTCAAACTAGGAGATTTCTTCAAGGGAGTTGTGTGCTTACGAAGCTTTTTGAATTTTAATGTACAGTGAATTGATATAATTGTAATTACTTTATTAATATTAAAGGAAACATGTTGGGTATTACTTTATTCGTCCTTAATTATTTAACTTTTTAGAGGTGGACACAAGAATTAAGAGATTGATTGGAAAACATTAAATATAGTACTCAATTGTCTATAATACCCTTAAATCTTTTGTTGGGATAAGGAGAGAGAAAGAGTTTAAAGTATAAAAAAAAATAGGCAGAGTAATGAGAGGTAATTTTGGAAAAATTGTCATTAATTCTTTTAGATTTAAACAAACGTCAAATAATTAGGGACAAATTAAAAACTCTAAAACGTCAAATAATTAGGGACGGATGGAGTAATTGATAACTGACCTTGGATGTAGGCCCATAGAATAGAGGACTAAGGGTCGAACAAAATATAAATCTTGGTGTGCGTGTGTGCTTAATTGTTGCTTTACTTTTCAGTTTATTTAACCCTAATTTCTGCTTGTTTTCTGCATTAAAAAATCTCAAAATATCATTATATGCATGGTTTACGTTAGTTTAAAGTAATACATAAAGAATTAGACGAATAACTCAAAATAAACTGCTAAAGTAGATCGAATTTAAAACAAACAACTAAATTTTACCTGTCTAAATTATCTCTAAAACAGAAAAATTTTAAATTTGACATTTTCTCTAACCTCTACTAAATAAGAAGGCTATCCATAGCTAATGTTGTAAAAAATATCTATCCTTACAACAAATCCTGATCATCTATTCAGATATCTAACGACCTATATTTCGTCCGTAATTTAATTTTTAGTATTCCGTAATTTAATACTGCAGACGAGATAAATGTTCAAAATACACCTCCTTATATAAGTTCTCGTCCGCAATATTAAACCGCATAACCTGAAAAACTTTTAAAAAATAATTGGCATACGCAGTGCCTAAAAAACCAAATTCAGTCCTACACCCTCACGTCTTTTTGAACTGATCAAATGCTCTATCTACTTTACAGTTATGCACTTCAGACAATTACACAATAACTATTTCTGATCTCTGCATCGCAGATCAATTAGTAATCTTAAAAGATCTAATCACAGAAATATAAACCCATCTCGAATTAATGAAATCTCTGTTGAAAAACATCCAAAAAAGACATCGTTTACAGTTGCAGCAGACTCGGACATAGTCAAATGCAACGTTGTTATTACCAATCACATGCGCAATGGCTCTTCTGTTCAATGATATCTGGGTATTTGTCGAATAATAGGTTCGATTTAGCCCACCAGATGTTTGAGAGAGAATGCCTGAGAGGGACTTGGTTTCTTGGAATGTGATGATTAATGGGTCTGTTAAGATTGTTGTTTGATCAAATGCCTGAGAGGGATATTGTTCCGTGGAATGCTATGTTATCGGCTTATGCACGGAATGGCTATGTTGATGAAGCGAGGGTGATTTTTGAGAGAATTTCAGGGAAGAATTGTATATCGTGGAATGGATTTGGACGTCTTGCAAATTCAGGCTTTAGAGGGACGTCTCACCACCGGAAACAGCTCTGAAACGGTCGAAAAACTTGTTTTGCTTGAGCTTAAAACTAATACATACACAAATTCAGTCTTATACCCATCTTTATATATAGTCCTATTTTCTCTCTCTTCAAAATTATTTTTTTAATATTTTTAAGTTTTGCAGTTTAATACTACGGATCACAAATATATTTTTTTTAAATTATTTAGAATTCACAGTTTAATACCGTGGATGTCAAAATAAAATTTAAAATTTTTTCAGGTTCAACAGTTTAATACTGCGGACAAGGACTTGTACAAGGAGTGGTATTTTGGACATTTGTCCCGTCTGCAGTATTAAACTGCGGAATCTAAAAATTAAACTATAGGCGGAAACAATATTAAGTCGTTAGATATTCGGATGGACGATCAAAATTTGTGTTAAGATTTGATTCTTTTTTATAACGTTAGCTAAGGATTTGCCTCATTAAATAATGGAACATAATTAATAAATATAAAAAAATAAACAATTCTACACTCATATATAATTGTATAATATATGAAAATATATAACTATATACAAATTATGTATAAATAAATATAATTTAAGTCTAATACACTAATATACAACAGTATTAAGATAATGAGATATATTAATAATTTTATTTAATAATATATAGTAAATTTAATATTGTTTACGTATAGTCGCACAAACTTTAATTCAGATATGAAATTACGGAAAGTTACTTGGGTAATATATGTCAACTTGCTTATTGATAAAGCAAAGGAAGGAAAAGAACCCAGGAAATGGCGATACAAAAGATTAGTTTTGACGCGACATCGACAGGCGAGGGAAAAAAAAAGGATGCTGTCGAATTCCAATTGAAGCGTGAGATTCACGAAACTAAGTAGCGCTGAGGTGAAGGTACTGGTGGCGGCGAGGTGGCGGTTCGGTTAGTCCGATTAACCGTTGGATTTTACTTTTCACTTTTCTTGATTTAATACTGCTACTGGCAGAAAGATTAAGGGGTGAAGCAGTTGAAAGACTGTGCTCTGACTTGCTGTGGACTTCTTTGTCATCTTGAAAATCGTGCAGCAGTGCAGGGTAAAACCGTAAAAGTGAGTTTCAAATTATAATAATAGGAATGATATTTTTAACGTATTAAATATTATTATCGCCTCAATATATTATTGATATTAACATATTTTTATATTTTTGATATTTATCAATTTTAATAAAATATAATTTTTTATCGATGAATTAATTAATTTATTAATTTAGAATTCGTATACATGACTTTTGGGTACTGGATCGGGCAATGAGGGTTGCTCAAGTACTTAACAGTACACATCAGCTTTTCAATACGACAGAGGTTCAGTTTAAAACCTTTATAAAACATCATTATATATTTTGTCTGTCCAATGTCTCATCTTTTCACTTCAGCCTTTTCAATTTTTCTTTATATTGTTAGGGCTAAATTGATATTCTTAAATAATAATTAAAAAAATAGAATATATTTTTTGTATAAATAAAATTTATGTTATCGCATTTACAACAATATCATGTAGTTCGATTGGACAATTACTTTTAAAAAAATTAGATTGTGGTAATTTTTACTCATTTGTAAAATATAGTAATTTTTGAATTTTTAAAGTTAATTTAAAATATTTTAAATTGATATGATACATTAAATTTATTAATATTGATGCGATTTATTATTGTGTATAGTAGTAAGTTTTATATTATTTATAATACTTGTAATTTTATTTGACCCAATTTAAACAAATTGCATCAAATTTAAATATAAAAATGTCATGATTTTGTTTTTTAGAAGTCCTAACTTATAACTTATAAGTAGTATTTTGGAAGAGACAGATATAGGGAGTAATATGATAGTGATAAGACTATGATTTTCTTTTCACATATCATAATGTACTATCTTTTAAATTGCTAATCATGACTTACTTTGTTTTTCCAATAAGAAAAATTGATTGTTTAAGAAAATAATTAATTAAGTTCAATAAGAGCATGTTAATTAGTGCAAATGGTGACACACTAATGATTTGTGATTTACAGTGGCATGGAATTGTTTAATGGTTCTTTCTTTCATCATTACATCTTACATAATTGCCTTATAATTCTTCTTAGATAATTGATATTTTTTACAAATTTTATTTTGATAATTTCACAAAGTTTTCTCTTATATGAGGTGGATTCCACTTACTATTCATGTAAGGAGAAGCTTGTAAAATTATCAAATTTACTTGTAAAAATATCAATTCTTTTTTTCTTATTAGAAACTTTGATCGACATGCATGTGTAATGATAAAAATCTCTCTCTCAATGTACCTTAACAACTTTGTTTATAAAGAATATCATCTCAGAGATATTTTTTAAATTCAAAATTGAGAGAATTTATTAATAACAATAAATTTTACAATAATTAATATTTTTTAAATAATTTATAATGTTTATCATTGTATTGATTTAAATTAATGGAATCTATGTTAATAGAAAAGGGATTATGAGGTTATATGTTTTCATCCATCAATATCAAAATCAAAAAACTTAAATCAAGTGTGAGACATATTTTAGTACTATAAATCCATTGCAAGAGTTTCCATAAGTATATATCTACCTATTTGACTTGTGAGTTGCCTACCCTAAGAAAAATCTATATATATTTGTTGGCTATAAAATTTAGATAATGTTATTTTAATTCTTAAATTGAATCATAACTCAATTTTATAAATTAAAATTCATTTATAATCATATTTTGTCAGGTTTAATCGTCACAATTTGACCTTTATGATCAATTTTAATCATAAAAGCTAAAGTTAGGATAATTAAAATTGGACGGAACAAGTAGTATTATACAAAAACTGGCCTTCTTTTTTTGGACACTAAAATTGGACCTTCAAACAACTCAATTAGGCACAGAGTCCAGTCCAAGAGAAAACCCACCAACCTTAACTGAGCCCATGTACAAAATTTCGGAGTAATCTTCAAGCCTTTTCCCCTGCTTTGGCACGAAGCTTGGTGAAGGGGAAATCTTGATCAAAATAAATAAACCCCTTCAAAAAGAACCTGCAAACCCCTAAAGATTACATACACACAATACAGCTTCTACTGTAGGCGAATCTCGATGGGTATAATCAGAAGCAGCTTCCAATTCATGGTTGGTACGGTGTTCGGAGTTTACGTTGCCCAGAATTACAACGTTCCGAACATAAACAAGCTTTATAATACTGGCCTCTTGATCGCCAAGCATTATGAAGAAAATTATCGCAAATCCAAGAAAAGAGACGATGAAGATTCCTAGTACAAATGGGTTTAAGGTTTTATATAGTATTTTCAATTTTGTTTTTTGCTTTTCGTTAATTTATGAAGCTTATCAATGAGGGGTGGAGTTGGGGGATTAGGGTTACTACGCTTGATTGTTGATGGGTTTTATTGGAATTTACTTTATGGTTGATAATTGAAGTTGAAAATTTAGCGATTTGTTATTGTGTTTTGGTTGCGAATTTGATTTGTACATGTTCTTTAGCTATATGCTCCTTTCATTGATAGAAATTGAAATCATGGAAAAAGTGATTTTTGAGGTAAAGGAAAGATTTTTATACTTATACACAAAAAATTGGAGCAACTCACAAGTTTCCATAAAAGAATGAATTCACGGTCTTGGATTATATCAGTTACTTTGAAAAAATTGAAAACTACCAAATTTGTTTAAGGGATCGGCTTTTCGGAGTATAATTTGTTATGATGGTTACTCTTGTCATTGTTTGGGAGACAAACTGATATGTACTGCTAATAAACTATTGAAAAATGAAAGTTTGGTAGCTAAAATTATCATGCCAAGAAGTCTTATTGGATAGTTTTTATCATATGATAACTTTTCTGGTCATGGCCTCTACTACAGGCTGTGTGCTTTACTGTTTTGGATGTGTTATTGAAGATAATTTTATTGTGAATATAGCAGAAATGTTGGCTGACATAAAAAAACAGGTCTATGGTATGGAACTCCATGGCTGAATCTGATTTAAAATTTATTTCAAAATGTGCAAAGACCTGGTTTACTTGACAAAGAAAATGTTTAAAATCATGGTTGAGGAATGAGGATGAGTGAAAAAGATTAGAGCCAAGAGTTGGTCAAGTTTAGAGATTATCTAATGAAGGACTAAGATTCTGTAAGCAGCAGGGCCAAGGTAACAATCATCTTTAAGCATTCATTCTTTTCACTTGCAAGTTGCATTTCATGCTTTATTTGTAGTCCTTGGAAGGTGGCAAGCAAGAATCACTCCTTTGCCTATAGTTCCGGTTTGAATATAGTTATCCTTGTGTTTGTACATTTTTTATTCCAGAGCAAGCTTCTTAGTCAAAAGTCTACTACAGTCATTCGTTTTACATACTAGACATTACATAATGCAATTCTGAACGAACCCAACAACTTGTATTGTTTCTTCCATTTATTTTGTAGTTGGTTTATCATCTGCTGATGCTGCTGAATAGGCAGAGTTTGCAAGGCAGAGTTTGTTCCATTTATTAGTTTAACAGGTTTTGCTAGTCTTCTCATCTTGTGTGATTGCCTATAAAACAAGGCTTCCAGTGAGATTACATTGATTAATAGAATTGTAATTTTTTGACTCCTTATGGTGTCTCAGCTCTCCCCTGTGAGTCTCTGTGTTCATGCTATATTCTTCTTCTCTTCTTCAAGTATAACGACGACTGCAATCCCATTGTTTTTGCATAACATTGGATTGTACCTATATTTAGAGCTTGGCTTTTGCTTGAAGAAAATGAGTCTGAAACAGTTGGTTCTCAAACATAGACTAGTCATCCAATTTTGACTCCTAAAATTGATTGTTTGGCTAGTTGGCTTTACTTCTACTCCAGATACATCCTAGTAACTGGAATTATTGAATGATGAGAAGACATACCGTTTGAGTCGGATGGTTTTGGGTTTGACAAGAAACCATGATTTTTTTTTTTGCCATTCGAGCAAACAAAGAATTAGAATTAAAATTAAAATGTGGCATAACAAGCGTATTTTGAGAGTTAATTTGCAGTAGGTAAGAATATATGAGATAAGTAAGAATTAAAAATGACGACATATAAGTTATAATAATTCGTCTTTAATTGGAACACAACTGAATAAATAAGAGAGCGAGGAAACTTTGATTTGAAAGGTAATTTAGTCTAAACCAGATTTATTTAATAGGCTTAATTTTTTCTTTGGAGAACAAGCTTTGTTCTGACTTTTGTGATACAAATACTTCTAGCACCTGTATAAATTAAGGGTAGGACGAATTCTTCATAAAACTAATCAATATAAGGACCCTGCGTCAGATTATAATTTTAAAATTTAGAAATAATATTTTAAACTCATTAAAAATATTAGTATTAAATACAAACTTATTTTTTGAAAAATTAAATTAAATTAAATTTAAATCTTATAATTTTACAAATCGACTAGAGTCCTAGTCAAAATTTCTAACGAGGTAGGCGTTGCTTGCGCCTTGCAGCTCACATCTCCTTAGCTTAGGAGCTAGCACACTCAAACTTTGCCCCTAATTCATCAAAATTATAGAAAAAGTGGATAATGATTAAAAATTAGGACTTTATAATCAATTTCTCTATATATACTAGTCACCAGATATATTAAATTTTTTTTTTTGAAAAAATAAAAATTTTAAAGACAATTTTTTTTTGTTAATAAAATTTTATTTTAAAGACAATTTTATTTTTATATATATAATAATAATTTACAAATTTTTATTTTAAAAATACAATTAAAGACAAATTTTAAAAACGATTAGAAAAAAGTCAGAGCTTTTTTGACGGCCATAATATATATAGAAAAATTTAAAATTATTTGTATATTTTATATTATTTTTTTAATATTTTTATACGTAGTTTATATATTAATTAATTGAGTAATACGTCGAGTCAAAAAAGTGATATAATAGATAATATAGATAGATAACACAGATATCGGTTAATTATAATATAGATAGATAGATACAGAAGATATCGGTTAAAGTTGATCGCTTGAAGCATAAAACAAAGCTCTCTCTCTTGTTATTCTTCTTCTTGGAAAAGGTTACTTCCTTTCTTATCTATGTATTTTTGTTCGGATTCTTATCTAGGTTCTTAGTTTTCGTTCCTATTTCAAAATGTTTGTGTTTTTTTGTTGTGAAAGAACAGGTCAATTTTTAGGCTTTTGATCGACTGTGTCAGTTCTAGGTTTATATGGTAAGTATTTTGATTTCTGATATTATGATTTTTTTTTGAAGTTAAGGCTAGGTTTTTTTTTTTTGATATATATGCCTTTTGATTACAGAAAAAGTAAATTATTTGGTGCCGTAGTTGTCTTTTCAATGGAAAAGAGTTCATTCAAGCAAGAGCATGATCTTGGTATGTGATGGCCTTTGTGTATTTGATTTTTTTGTTCTTATATGTATGGAAAAGAAGGATCTTATTAAGTTTCGGAATTTTTTGTTTTCAGAGAAGAGGCGAGCAGAGGCTGCTAGGATTAGGGAGAAATACCCAGATAGGGTTCCGGTGATAACCAAGTTCCCCAAGCTTTAATATCATATAATTGCATTATTTTGCAATTGAAGAGTATTTTAATTGTTCTTGAGTTTGAACTGTTCTATTTTAGATGTCATTTACATACTAGTTTCAATATTTTAATGGTCACTGACTCACTGCTACTTCCAACCTCCATTATTCAGACTTTATATGCTCATAAAGTTTCAAACTTTTTTGTTTGTTTTTGCATTTATATATGTTTCTCGATTACAAGTGTTGGGTGCTCAACTTATGTTGAGAAATGTTTCAAGTGTGTGCAATTAAGAATCTATGAGCTTAGTTTTATGGGTAATGACAGTTGCAATGATATTAGGTCCATGTACCTTAGAGAAGGATAAGTTATTAATTAGCTGTAAAATTAGGAAGACATGAGAGATGGGGTAGAGTGGAGGCTTATGTAGTTCTTGCAAGTGTGAATCCTAAGCTTTTGATAATAAGAATGTCATCTCACTTGACATCTTGATGTATGTTTCCAATACATGTATGGGTAAGCTTAACAGTTTAGACTTTGAGGTTAGCGCGGCGACATGCATTAACGGTTTCTAATATTCCTTATATTATTTAAACTTCAATTGTTTCATGGGTGAAGTGTTCGTGTAAGTTGGCTCTTTTAGCATCTTGAAATGTCATTAAGTATATTATGTAGAAGGACAACATTGCTAGACATGGAAAATGAAAGGGTAGTACATATAATTAATTAGAAATATGGACGCGTAATATTATGGAGATTTGAGAATTTTGGGATAGGAATTTTCATTTGGGGGAATAATGAAAGAAGAAAACATCCTTAACATATAGGAATAGGTTAAAATATTTATTAATAAGTAACAGGAGTAAATTAGTAAATGAAGTAGATGGAAGAGAAGGTCACATACTTGTAGAATCTAAGCAAGTAATATGTGAAAGTATGGAGTAAAATGCTATAGCAATTGCCGTTAACAAGAATTGAAATATGAACGTAGGGATAAGATATAGACATTTATTTGTAACATATAGAGAAGAGAGAATAGGAGAATTGTAGAGGGTCATTAGACATTACCATCTTTAGTGGAGTCCTTCAAAGGTTTGAACTTTAAAAAACCAAAAACCATGTGGATTGAAATATATGCAGATTAAGACATTCAGTTTGGTTCTGCATTAATTCTTTCTATTTAAGAAGAAAGGGAAATTAATCAATTCTGATTACAGTTTTTAGGACTGTAACCTCTGATGTTTACTCTTAAATCATTTGTTGGTGTTTAATAGAACTCTAGTCAACTTGTTGAGCTATGAATGAGGAGAACCAACCTTCATATCCAGAGTGTTGACAGAAGTTCCTCTATCATGTATTACATAAATTCTATCAAGTAGATTAGTGTTCTTAGCGATGCTGCTTATAGCATCTATAGTTCTTCACTATGTCTATACTTTATTGTTTCCTGTCTGACTTTCATATAATCCTACTTTTGTGATCTCAAGGTGATTGTGGAGAAGGGGGAGAAAAGTGATATTCCTAATATCGATAAGAAGAAGTAAGTTTTTCTTTGTACCTACAGCTCCAAACTTCTGGTATCTTGTCATGCTTATATTCCTATGACAGAGAGTTGTTTGCTAAATGTCTAATGGAGACCACATCAGCAAATAATTTTGATTATTCGACACATGATTGTGCATATTTACACGTTATAGCATATGGTGGGAGCCATGTAGTTTATATGGACGTCTCTCTCTACTTTATAATTCTCTGGAAGTGTATCTAACATGGCGATTAGTACTTACGTCTGTATCGAAATAAGGACTTTACATATATCAAGGTTCTCCTAGTACAAATTTTCTGAACATGATTTTCCTAAATAATCATTTCCTAAAAATAAATTTAAATTTTATATTGCAAGAAAATCATCTAAGATAATTATGTTTAAGTGTGTATTTATTGTTCAAATTTTAATATATGAAGGGTTAAAAAAGTTAAATGAGACTCATCTTTGGATATTATACTGTTCCAGTAAGAAACAAAAGACTATTGACCTCTCGTAATAATAATGTTTGTGGATTGTAGACATTTTTTTCACCGGTTTCACCATTATTAACATATACTTTCTCCGTTCCCAAAAGGATGAGTAAAGTACAATTTGCTTACATATTAAGAAAAGTAAAAGTAAAGGAATGAGAGTAAAAAGTTGCAAATTTATCCTTGGTGACCTTACAAGATTATATAAAGTGATGATTACTTTTATTTTTTTCATACGAATGGACTCTACTAAATGACACATTTACCCTTCACTTTATGTATGTTATCTTATCCTTTTGGGGAAAAAAATTGTACCTTTAGTCATCTTTTTGGTGACGGAGGGAGTACATGTTACAAACAGCTGCAATGCCCAGTAAAAAGGAACAGTGTGTTCCAATCAAAAGAAACATATGAGATGCTGTAATATTTGTGGCCACGTGTTCATAAAAGTATAAAAGCAATCCTGCTCTAATTAAACTTGGGCAGGCTATGGGTTGGATGGGAATTTTAAAATGATTTACCCATGTACCAAGATTTTGTGGCTGAGCTTGGGTAGTCCACGGGTTGCGCGACCCAAGTTGTACCACTAAGTGACGTGGAAATGAAGTCTGTGAAACAATTACAGCACTATAACAATGATACCTTGGATTTATACCGTAAACTATTTCACTGAGATTGTGAACTTGAATGGTATACTGCCATTTCTATTGTCATGTATAAGCACTTAACATTTTGTGATTTTGATACCAACTAGTTTAGACTTTAGACATTGTACAAATTTGGGTGGGACAGACTGCAATTGGATATTCAATTGATTTTGGTTATGTTGCCACAGTTTTTCTTCCCCCTATATATATATATGTGTGTGTGTGTGTATATATATATATATATATATATATATGTTTCTTCTAGCACATCATAATGCTTTTCATAATGCTTTATATATAAAGATACAAACTAATGAAGAATCTATAGAGTATCATTTAGGGGTAATAAGTTATTTACCACAGCCATTCAGATTTTGTTATGTAGGTTGTTGTTTGCTTAGCTATTTATTCCTAACATGAGATTACCAGAGTTCTTTCGTACATTATGGTCCTGTGCTATCTTGTGGATTGTTCCTCTGTTTGGTGGATTCTAAAAGTCATTTAACTTTGGAAGTTATCTTCGGTGATGTTTAGTCTGAAAATATGTAAGAAAATTTCAGGTATCTCGTCCCAGCTGACTTGACCGTAGGACAATTCGTTTATGTGATTCGCAAAAGGATCAAATTGAGTGCCGAGAAAGCAATTTTCATATTTGTGGACAATGTTCTACCTCCAACAGGCAATTGCTGCACCCTTATCTTCTGTTTTATAAACTGATATTTATTTATTTATTTTGCTAGTTCAAGTTACAGCCTTCATATCTATGAACAAGCTCTTGTGCTCAGCTGTTGTGTTTGGTTTTTGAAGGGGCAATTATGTCTGCGATATATGATGAGAAGAAGGATGAAGATGGTTTCCTATATGTTACATATAGCGGAGAGAACACATTTGGCATCCTGAGCTTATGATAGCATACGAGGTTGCATTGTTTCTTTTGCAATATCACCATCTTTGTTCCCCAGTGCCTTATGCTGATATTTTCTTAAGAAAGATATTATTCTGGTCCTATATGTATAGCTAATTGTATATAGTTTCCAATAAATTAAACAATTTCGAAACTTTGTTATTTAATATTTTAAAATATTTACTTCTCCAGTGCTATCTTCGCATCACTAATGATATCGTATTTTTTCTTTTTCAAAGGCATAATCATATTAATTTTTGAAATAATGTTTTTTTCCTTCCCAAAGTACTTTCATGAAGAGATTGTGCACTTGGCCTATTGGAGCTCTTTTTAGAGCATAACAATTTCAGAAGCATATGAAGCAAACAATTTCAACTCTCTCTCCCTCTCCCTCTCCCTCTCCCTCTCCCTCTCTCCCCTTGTAGTTGTAGGGCAGGAAGCCTAGTTAGTTATACATAAGAGCCACTCCAGCTTAGCTGCAAATGTTTTGCTCTGTCTACCAATTTGCAGGAGTTGGGTCTGTTCGCTTCTGTTGAGGGGTAGCTCAGGGTCTTTCTTTTCTGCTGAACAAAAACCCACCTAATTTACGATGGTAAACTTGATCTTAAGGCGTTTTTCTGGCAGCCTCGAGAAAACAATATACTCCGAAAAAGAAAAGTCTTGGAGTAAGATTACGACAAATTATGCATTTCCAAATTGGAGTTGACATAATTTGGATACCCATCATAATCTCCTAGCTAGAAAAAAAACAAATACTTGTGTCTCTTCATGCTGTAACCTGATATGACAAAATGAAATGATGAAACAGAGAGTGAAAACAGATGACCATATGACAAGGATATGATATGCTCTGCTCGGAGATTAAACATGGTTTCCATTTGTTGTTATTAAATCAATATACTTCACATGGTAGTGGCACTATCACATGGACTAGATGCATGCCACGTGGCTTGCGACCGGTGGGGTTTTCTTCTCGGCCCCCATGTCCTGCCTCAGGTGGTGCACATGGCGGTTTGACCACGTAACTTTGTCCCTCCCTCCACCTTCTCTCCTCTTCAGTCCCTACTTCCCACTCCCTGTAGGTCCCTGCTGTTTCAAGTTGAAACACCATACCCTTATCAGACGATAAATGCAAATACCACATGATTGTTTTCCATAACATGCCTCATTTATGTTTTGAACACAAACTACCACTGAGCTCTGTCCGTCGGATAATAATTCTCATGCTTTCGATATTCAAAATCATAAAAATGCTAGTAGTGAGTTCTCTGAACTAGGAAAAATACTTGGGTTTTTCATTTTCGTCTTCCTGAAGTAAACTTCTACCGGAAAATACAAACGTTTTGGAAACTGCATATCTTTTCAGTTTATGACTTCTGCGAGAGGAATTACAGAAAAGCTAATAGTTATTTCGTCACCTCAAGGATCAGAGATATATTTCATTAGTCATATACAAAATTTCAGATACTGTGGGCCCTCTACCAAGCAGGAAAGTATTATAGAGAGGTGAAAAACAGTAAGTAGGAGTTAATTGGGAGCCATGCCATGCATGCAGTAGTTAAACTAATCAGAAAGACAAGGAACGGAGTACTTCTGCAGAGACATATGGGGAGGTTGTCAACTTCCTAGTGTTGTTTATTATCCTAGTTATCTTATCAAATACTACTACTACTACTACTGTACTACTCACGTTGTTATCTTTTATTCTCAGAGAAATATTGATGATCATTCCATGCATCTGCGTTCCTCCATAATGCTATTTTTTTCTTATACGGGCCCCCAATTGATTTAAAAGTGAGAAAGAGGGGACATAGACGGCACCAAAAATCTTAGATTTCATTTTCAAGTTTCATCACCCAAACACCTGCATGTTCTCTTAAACAGCCTAAGAAGCCTGCATTTAATGCCCTTCCTTTCCCACTTTAGTACATATACACTACTTGGAAACCAACTATGATCATACTCACACAGAAAGCTTCTATGCTTGTTCTTAAACCTAAGCCTGCAGATAATCGATCTTTAAGAATATCAACATGTCTTATCTTGTTCATGTCGTTGTTCTCTTTCTTTCTCTGCATGCATGCAGTGCTCGCCATCTAGGCGTTACTGACAAAAGAATTGGTAGAAAAGTTCACCTAATTGGCAAGGTTTAGTAGTGTACTAAATTCTTTTTTAAGTTATTTATTAATTCGACATGCATGGGTTCACCACTGAAATATTTGAATTAACCTAAAATGATGATTTCAGGATCTGGTGCAGGATGTACTCAACAGAAAACTTCATAATACCTTGGCACCGACGCTTCAGCGCTCTGAGCCTGCGGAACTCCGAGCACAAGAAAAGAAAACCACTGGAACTGGTGAACGAAAAACCCTAGAGACTTCGGCTCTTTCAAATACCCTGAAGGAAAAGGATTCAATGGTTATCCTAAAGGAAGACAAGAACAAAGGTATCGAATTGAATATATTGTTCTTGTCTCTTTGTGTTTAAATCAAACTTGCATTTTTTTTTTAAAAGTTGGAAGTAGAACTATATATATGCATGCCATGCAAAACATGTACAAATCATTTATTCACCTATTTGTGTTTACTCAAATATTGTTCTCGTCTCTTTGTGTTTACTCACCTATTTGCCCTTTTCCTCTCTCGCATGGATTTCAAATCATTAATTTGCAGGCTATATTGTTTATTGTCCATAAATGAAAAAAGGCAATCACATATAAAATCTGCAAACAAATAGTTGTATGTTTCATGATATTCGAATTTAAGTTAAAAAAATTTTAAAAAAAAATTATATATATATATTAGATGTTCGAGTTTAACATTTTATAGTATTATATATAACAAAAATATAGTAAAATGCATACAATTGTAGCTAAATTTAACTCTTAAATATGACTTTCTCTCTACATTTCACTTCCTCACTCTAAAAATATTAATTTGTTTTTTTTTATATAAAAAGGTTCACTTTCTGTCTTTTGAATTTTTCAATTACGTTTTAGAAAAATTCACTATCTTTCTACAAAACTTTCACCTACTCCATTTGTTCCAAAATATAAGTTCGTTATTGACTTTTTAAACTCAACATGTTCAAACCGTGGTCATACAAAGTTTATAATTAATTGTTCATCATTTTTTGATGTATAAACAAATTTAGATTATAATTTTAAATATGTTAGTACTATTGATAAGAGTATAATAGTCCAAACAATATTTTTTTATCCAATTAATCCTAAAAAAAACAAACATAATATGAGATTATTTTAAGTTATCTCATGAATAATCTCATAAAAAATAAACATGTGAGTAAGACTATATATTTAATCCTATCATTAATAGTATTAAGATTATAATCACATGATTATGATCCCGCATTATAATCCTTACAAACACTAGAGCTTTACATCCCATATCTCAGCCTCAATATTTTAAATCATACTCCATCGCTATTATCTTTGGACTTACTACGGCTTCTGTGCTGTTGCTGCCATCGCTATTTCTTTGATCTTCTTCTTTCTTCATTACGTGCCTACTTTTTTTCCCCTAAAATCTTTAACAATATTATTATTTCTACTAGTATTGTTTTTGCCAATTGAATAATTGTATTGTGGTTTGCAGGAAGAGAGGTTGCAATATCATACTCTGAAGAGTATTCTCAAGAGGCAACAGAAGTAGAGGTAAATAATTCTAAGGCTTTATATTTTTAGATGGTATATATATATATGGTATTTAAAACGTGCATGTAAGATGACTACCAAAAATTATGGACAGGATGCCATGCAGTATGCTACTAGCTAGTATTTTGCATGCGCAATGAAGATAATAATAATAATAATAATAATAATAATAATAATAATAATAATAATAATAATAATAATAATAATAATAATAATAATGGTCTAGATATATGAAAGTCTTGTATTTTGTAGGGATGGAGGAGGTCAACATTCGGATCGGCGCCACACAAAGCCGCCGAGGAAACTGTAAACTCCAAAGAAAGCGATATCGTAGAAGACATTGTAGTTATGGATTATGCGCAACCCCATCGCAAACCACCAATTCACAACATAAAACCCTAGAAATTTGTTTTATAGGTTATCTTGTTGACTACAAGTATGGGGTTCACAAAATGTCCAGTTGATGTTTTACTGTAAGAGAGCATTACATTATATTGTATGTCATACCATACATTCAGGATTAGACGACTAGAAGTATTTCTTAAGTAAAGAATTTACAAATTAGCTAATGTATGTTTCATCGCTACATGACAAGTTGTGTGTTTTCTCTGTATTTAATATTGTGCTGTGAATAAAGAGCAGAGCCTACCCGAAATGGCTGTCTTGTCTTTTGCATGGCCATGGTATAAATGTGTTGGTTGGTTTCTCTTAAATGGCGACAGTTAGTTATATCAACGTTTATGCACTTTCAGTTGCTTTCCCAACTGATAGTAATTTCTAAAATATTAAATCAAACTCACCACAAAGTTATTGGGTATGAAAAGAGGTGTCACCAATCCTTTCAATTTTTAAACAACAAAGGTAAATGTAAAGCAAACTCCTGCTCCCAATGTTCATTATTATTAACATTCCAAACCTGGAACCACACGGCAGAAGTCAATAATAATGGTTGTTGCATTTTTCAGGTGGACTAATAACCATGCAATCATCATAGTTTCTGCAACACTCGCTCTTGCCAGGTCATCCGGTCTTCTGTAATTGATTCACATTCGGTTCAGCGGGCAAATCAAGAACCGCTGCACTTCACAATAAAAGGTTTTAGAAAGTTGATGAATTCGGAGGTTCTGATCCCCAGTTTCAGATCTACCTCTCCACCCCCCAACCAAAACAAGTCGGGATTCAGTTTTACAATTGCTTCATCCAAAATCACCTGTTACCAATACACAAGTTACCTGTTAGACAATCGTCCCACAATCTTAAAGAGGACATATATAATTCAAACAATATAAGTATGTACTAGATACCTGTACTTGAAGAGTAGTACCTTGATCTACATCTCATTTGGTACATAAACAAAATCATGCTTTCTAATGAGAAGGCTTTTGATGCCAGTGGTGACCAGAATATGTTACTAAGATGGACCAATAGTTGTAACTTGTTCATCAACATTTGTTCAACTATCCAAGTATTATATGGGGTGATCTATAAATCTTTTACTTGTAGATGCATCTAATATTTCTTTTTACCTGTGTCTGTTTTAGTTTGTGAGGTAGGTAAAACTGCTTTGTCGGAAATGATAACATCCACACTCCTCACAGTTGACAAATCAAAATTTTTTTCCAGCAAAATTAATTAAATCAGTAACCTATGCTATGCACTTTACTGAAAGCACATGCAAACCAGGTTTTGGTGCAATCAAAATGCTTCAATGAGTCTTCTCATCACTGTCAGCACCATGAATCCATACATGTAAAAACACACACTCGTAGTGCAACATAAGATTGATGCATATAAGGACATAATTAGATTCTGTAACATAAAGAAAATTTAATACTTAAATAACCTATGAGCCAGGCAGAAAGTAATTCTTAAATTATTGGGATATGTCAACAACAATTATTTGATTTATTTCAAACATTAAAAGACCCAAGTCACAATGAGCTGTAAACTAAAGCTAGTTTTATACACGTGAAAGGGTATTTTGATATCATCAATCTAGATGAGTGATGATCAATACAGTTACCAATACACATACAAGAACTCGATTAAACTGCCAACCTAGAGCTAAAAGCTTTTACATCAATGAGATTTAGACAGTGTCCAATGATCCAATCCAACAGCTGGCATAAATGTCTGGAAGGATTCTATAATAAATAAGAATGATGCGCACATCAAATATTGTGAGAATCTTAATCATTTTTCCCTAAGCCTCGCCAATCTACACACACAG
This sequence comes from Panax ginseng, assembly GCA_020205605.1. Lineage (NCBI taxonomy): Eukaryota > Viridiplantae > Streptophyta > Magnoliopsida > Apiales > Araliaceae > Panax > Panax ginseng. The sequence goes on from CM035128.1 coordinate 2,162,241, forward strand.
AGGGACAAGGACCTTTGCTCATATCTCTCATATGACCAACAATAGAATTTAAGCAAGAGAAGGATAGGAGTCTGATTAAGGAGATCAAATCTCAAGGGCCCTATTTGTTCAAGCTTTGTCAAGCAAGAGAGTAGTACTACAAGGTGGGTTTGTCTGAAAATTTGGGTCTTCTGCAACAGTTACACGTGAGTTGATAGAAGCCTTCTTTATAGTCCATCGAAAGGGATGTTGGAAAGATAATGCTTAAGGGAGAAAATGATCTGATCATTTCAGATAAATGTTCCATTAACTTTCCCCGTCAGTTGTAACAAATTAGATGAATTTGGATGTGGTTACCGACAGTGCATGAAAAAACGCAGAGAAGAATCCCCAAGAGATGAGACGTAGGATAGATGCAACAAAATTGCGTATATATCAAGAAAAATACTTTTTTCAAGTGCTAGGTAAAGAATTAAAGAATGCCATTTCCATAATGAGTCAAAAGGCTTTGTCAATAACAGCAGAAATGATAAATTACCGGGATGTCTGTTTTCATGCCGATACACGTCACCCCATTGTGTTCATAACCAGTTAACTTCTGTGATATCTCTTCGGGAGCAAGCCTGACTGCATAAACAATAGTACAATCTATAAAAAGTACACACAAGCCAAAAGCTACATATGCATTGGATGTATGAGCATTTCTATCTAAGATTGCCAATGATAACATGATACAACTAGCAACAAGCAAAAATGTAGAATACTTCTGGCACACTGATTCCAATGCTGGAAAAGAAACGCCAAGCAATTAGTTTGAGCTTTGGGTTTGCAATGAATTAAGGGATTATCTTGATTTTCTTAACTTAAGACAAACTTGTATGCTAGCCGAGTTCAGATTCGTAATATAGCAACTACACTGTTAACTCCCCCTCTACATTGACATGATTTCTGGTTGTGAAATTTTGTTTTATGTGATAATTTTTTGTGTAATACTGGTTGTGGAAATAAGAGTTGCAAAGAAGAATATAGTTATGTGCTGGTTTACATAGCTGGCTAAGTATTAACAAAAGGCAGTTTTATGGCAAGCTTGAGGGTCTAACGAGTAGAGTTCCTGAATCTTTGGAATCATAACAAATTTATTTATGCAGTTTTCTTTACTCCATGTCATACATTGAACTTGGGTAAAGTTAAAACATATTGACTTTGTGCTGAGAAACTGTTACTTCAGTCCACTGATGATTCAACTTCATTTAACCAAAAGCCCATATTTTGCAATTTCAACCTACTTCCAGAACCTTTTGCCATCAGTCCAGGTTTCTGAAACTTCTGTAGAGATATTCAGCACACATGTATTCAAGCCAAGTAAGCCAACATAGTAGTGAAACTTCTACTTGCCTACTCAGAAACTTTTGGAAGTGTTTATTTATCTTTTAATATATTCAAACTTACAGTTGAATTTCTTTTTTGGTATTTTTCCATTGTTGAGCGAATATAGAAAGTTCTTCACAGTCTCTGCATTAAATCGAGCAGTATACTGCAATAAAAAAAGAATGATTTTAGCGCAAAAAAAAAAATAGTTCAATTGGAAAGGGTAGATTTACTGAGAGTTTAAACAAAAGGAATTTTAAAAAAAATACCTGAACGACAACAGTATAATATTTTGACATGTTTCGATCACTACAATCAGTGACATTTGATGGGGCTTGAGTATTTACCTGCATTAAACAATAGGATACTTACAATTATTATTATTTTTTTAAATTTTTAATAAGTAAGAAACTTTAACTTTTTTAATGCTCCTTGAATTTCCCATGTGCAGGAGTTGGATAACGCTGAACTATAATGCTCTTAATTGGAAAAGGAAAACAAAATTGGGACACCTCATTATCATTTCCATCATTACATAATAATATGAACATCATTCTCATAAAGGCATGCATTTGTTTACTAGTAATATCTCAACTCAACTCAACTCATCAACGCCTTTTATTTTATCCCACACTAGCTGGAATAAGACTAATATAAAATGCCAAATTCCAATAGTTTCAATTTTCAAACACTGAGCAACTTACTGACTTTATTTATTTATTTTTTGTTAATATAGAATTTGTACATAGAGGCAACAAAGGGGTGCCATCCAAGTACAATCAAAGATATAAAAAAAGCAGGAGAAATTCCTGTGTCACCAAGACACACAATCAAGATCATTGTCCAAGGCTAAACTTTGAAAAAAAATTTACAAAGGCAAGAACCGATCCATGATAAACCACTTTCTGGGAAAAATAATAATAATAGAAGCAACAGTAAGTGTTTTTTATGTGCATTTGGCCGCTCTCAAATATTGATTGTTCTGTTCCCTCTAAAGCACACACCACAGACAATGCAGAAGCATATCCTGCGTAACATGACTCCTCTTCTGCACTCTATGTTCTAACCCCCTCAAAGCAAAAATGGACCATCGAACCTGGCATCACCCATACTAACCCCCCATAGAGAGAACAGCATCATCTACAATTAATGAACAACCTCACAATGAAGAAACAAATGATACTCCCACTCTTGCTGGCACATATAACACCGTTTCACCACAATTACCCCTCATCCATAAAGAAACTTGGGTCAAAATCTTCTCAAGCTCTGCTGTCCACATAAAGAAAGCCACCTTTCCAGGAACTCCCAGTCTCCAGATACTCCAGCGTGGGAAGTTTGATGCAACCCCACCACACCAATGCTACTAATAAGACCTTACAATAAAATGGCCAGTACTATGATTCGCCAACGCAAAGAATCTGCATGAATCATGATCACTAAGCTTCCCAGACAGCCCAAAACCACCAAAAGCCGATCCTTCTCCTCCAGCTCCCAATCTTGAAACAAAACATTATCAATGACTCTCGCATCTGGATCCACTTGTAAAGAGAATAAATATGGAAAGTGTACCTTAAAGACTCCACCCTATTCATATATCCCTCAAAAATTTAATCACCCTTCCATTCCCAATCATAAAAGAGGTTTAGGCGCTGATTTATTTGTATCAGAGATCATAATAATTACTAAGCCAAAGACCATCTAAGACCATCTAGCAGGGGATATATTAGCAATTCAACTCTAGATAATTTGTCCTTTTTTTTTATTATAAAGAATAGGGAAATTCAAATTGGGATTAGAAGGCCTAGCAGAAGAAACAATTCTCACACACCCCAATAGTCCAGGCAAGATAAAAGAAATGCCTATTCACAAGCTACTACTTAAAAAACTTCCACGCCAAGAGATAAAGTATAACAACCCTATAACTTTAGGCATTGACAAAGAATGCATCAAGTTATAGGATAACAGTGCTCATACTTCTTGACAAGCAATCAAAGGCTACTTGCATCCACTTTTACATGTAAGATTGTGTAAAGCTTCTAAGAGTTTTTTTTTTTTTTGGTTTTCTTTTCTAGAATATAAGCAATTCACTAATCTTATCAGTTTGGTGATTTTATTCTTAGAAGGGAATGTAATTTTTTCATCCTTAAAGCTTCAATATATATAAATATACCTCTGTGGCTCTTTCTGTTATTTAAGTGAGTATCATTTTTTCTTTCACAATGAGAGGACACTTGAGTTATTGCTTTAAGAGAATCACAATGTACCAAGAGAAGAGATTATCTTTATTTTCCCCCACTTCTAGCTTTCTACTAATGAACAAAATTGTTTCCAAAATACTTTCTTGACATTAAATACATTGATCGCAACATTCTAATTTCCACCAGTAGATGTTCTTAAGGAGATAATTATATCCTTATGAAGGCTAAAACTTACAGTCAGTACAGTGTTCCTAAAAACTAAGACAAAAATCCTCCAAAAGATGATCCACCGCATCATATATGACAGAGCAGTTCAATCCACCAAGTATGTGCGTGCATGTTTGCGAGTTGTGGGAGACAATTTGCTATCATGTAGCTACCAATATTAATAATTTGCTTAATTACATCCATAATTATAGTCCCACTAATCCAACTTCATGTACAAATGTTGTCCCAAATTACAATTCAAAATGCAAGCATGCAACCACAATTACAACAAAAAAAAAACACACTTTATAAAAAGAATGCTCCTTATTGCATGTAAACAAATTAACTTGGGAAACACAATACATAGAAGAGGAATATTAGAGAGGTACCAGAACAATGCTCTTGCAGAGATGATGGATAGAGTCGGCACCGAGAACATCTCGTCGGGATTCTAAGGGCCAATCGTAGTAATCGAAGGTGACTCGCTTGAATTCAAAGTCTTTGACGCCATTGTCCCTAAGAATGCCGGAAAGGCGAGCTTCGGTGGTGGTGGTGGTGGCGGTGGCGGTGGCGGAGTGGTGGTTGGTAGGAGAGGAGAGAGAAAGAGAGAGAGAAAAATGTTGGGGGAGGTGAGTGAGTTCGAGGGCTGTTATTCGTTTGAGAATTCGGGTTTGGACTCTCTCTAGCTCCGCCAATGCCTCCTCCATTTCTTTTGCAGCTGCCCTCTGTATTAAAACCGAAGCTAATTTGGGGTTTAATGGTTAATCTGAATGAGCAGTGTCAGGCTGGGGTTTTAATCTAGATCGGTGATATTTTCAGTCTCGTTTATTGACTACCGCCTGATGGTAGTTACTGGCGGTTAAATTATTATACTAGATCCAACTGTCCAAGGGTCACCTAAGGCCCAAAGTGATTGGACTGATTTGAAACACGGGCTTCATAAATGCAAGATTTGGGCTGCACTACGATTTTCTAGTGCGTAAACGGTAGACTATCCTTGGTTCTAGGTCGGGCTTTCCGCTTTACGCTACCAAAGAGTGAAATATGTAGTGATATAATTTATTTTTTTAAAATCGATTTATTTATATATTAAATTTTAAATTAATTAATTATTTAATTTTAATTGATACAATAATTATAATTGTATATTATATAATAAAAATTATTACTCCTTTGGTCTACTCTTTCAAATTTTTTTTGTTTAATTCAAAATAAAAACCTTGTTTTTATTAATGATGATATAGAATGACTATTTGTATCCTCATAACAACATGTGAAATTTCTTTGTCAATTCTTTCTAGTTGACGAAATGTCTATATAAATTGTATATGTCAATGAAATAAATTACGATGTGGAAAAGAATTCCCAACAATAACACTGTAGACCAATTAAAGAGAATTAAATAAAATAATTAATTGATATTTTACGATTCAATATGCATGAATTAATGACTTGTTGCAAGTTATAACTAAATAACTATAACTAGACTTGTCATTTTATATTTTAATTTTATATCTATTTTAGTCACTATTATTCAATAAATGAGACTCGTTCTTAAACAAAACCCCGTAAATCAAGTACAACACAAGTGACATGCATGTTATCATCGTGGTTGGAATGACCGAGCAAGGAGAATTTTGTACGAAAAGTTGAGTATTCACCTTTTAAATCTCTTCCCTTTTTTGTTATTAAATGAAAAAATTGATATTTTTATAAATAAATTTGATATTTTCACATGTTTCTGTTCGCATAAATTATAAGTGGGGTTCATCCTTATCCTTATCCTTATGTGAGGGAGTATCTTATGATAAAAATATTAATTTTTATAATAATATCATAATGTTTTTTGTATATATAAATTTCCTCCCACACCCCACACCCCACACCACTCCACCCCTACCCTACCTTAGCCTACCCTAACCTACCCTTTCCCTTCGCCACCCTTAATTTCTCCTGCCCTTTTTCTAGGAGACGGTGTCATGTTTCTAGTAGACAACGGTGTCTTGTTTCTCAATCAATTGGAATGTGCATCAAGAAAAGTTTAGTCTAGCTTTTATAAAATAATAATAATATGGAAACTGAAAAGGTTGCACTTGCACAATTCTTATAATCTAGAAGATCGAGTAGGTATCTCATGAAGTTTGCCCCATGGTTGTTATCATGAACTCCTTGTTTCTTTTTTTTTGTATTTAAAAGTACGTACGGCAGATATACAAAGTCATGAATTTTTTTGTGAGACGCTACGACATAAATGATGTACTAATTAAGCACAATAAATTTAGTAATTGTTAAAACTTAATACTCCCTCCTATTCAGATTAAATGATATTTTAGAGTTAAGCACATTTATTAAGAAATAACACAAAATATCTTTTATGTCCCTAATTAATTATTTCTCTCTCCACAATTGTCTCCTCTCATTCTCCACAATTGTCCCTAATTAATTATTTCTCTCTCCACAATTGCATTTATTAAGCATATTAAATAGAGAGATAAATTAGGAAAAAATAGTGCAATATTGCATAGAAATTCCAAAACGACACTTATATAGAATAAAATTAAACTTCTTAAAACGTCATTTAATCTGAATAGGGGGAGTATAATACTCTGTCCGTTTGCACACTTATTAAGAAATACAATTAAAAGTACATTACAATTATATCCATAAATATACAATTTCTTAGGAAGAGATGGAATAAATAAAATGATAAATTTATATTTGAAATATAGCTGAAATATATAAATGTAAAAATATCGTTAAAAATATATTTATTTCGATAACAGAAATATTGTTATAAATGAATCAAAATCAAAACCACAAATTAAGTACCTATGAGTGTACGTACATATGATCTATATATAATACATGAGCTGCACAACACTGGATCTGTTAATTGCACCTTTTTTTTTTTATGGATTTTGATTAATTTGGGAATTATTTAAATTCATTAATTGATTGAATTTATATAAAATTAAAAGTGCATTTGATAGTCTATACAAGGAGATTAAAAGAGAGTAATATATAATTCAAGTAGAAATTATATATTATGTTTTAATTGTATCCAAAGTGGAGTACATGAAAAGGTTCATTGTTGTTTAAGACAACTATTTTCTTTAAGTCCCACATTGAGTAGGAATAAAACTATTTAATACTTTATAAGTATATGTGGAATAGTTTAATTCACTATTGATACTAAAGGAAAGGCTTGAAGTTGGTCACAATGACATGGTGCAAAACACCACCCTTTGCGTCCAAGGGACCGACCTGGGACCATTTGTGGGTTCGGTCGCGATTAAGCGGCTGTAAGTCGCATCCTCGCTAGGAGCCAAGAGCCTCTTTTTTGCATTGAACCAGATTAATTAACTTCATTAATAATTAAACAGTTTTTTATTTAATCATTATGGGATGCAAAACTGATGTGATTAATATATCATTTATATTGCATAACTCACATTTTCAATTACGAAACTGAATAATCTTCATCTTCTTCCTTCTATCATTTTTACACAGCAGCATATATTGAGGTTCATGGTGAGTTGCTATCACTAAGAATAAAAATAGGTTGTGACATTAATTCTAGAGGTATATTGTTAATAGCCTTTAGTAAACTTTAGTGGTAAGGAACAATAAACACTTTAAGAACAAGAACTACCCGTGTCAAGGTCCTATTTTTCTGTATTCGTTATACTTTCTTAACATGATCCCTCCTCGTTCTTTGGTTCAAAAGCATGTGCATGTCTTACATGGTAACATTGACCGTTGAAATCAACCCTCCCAGTCGTCCAAGTCTCGGATCCATCTTCTTCTTCTTTCTAATGCCTTAACCAACACGTACGTATAGAACTCCATCTATTTCCTTTCCCACAATCTATTAATTCTACGTGCCTATAAAACTGCAAAATAATAAACTTATTTACTCAAACCAATACAATACAATACATACACACCAAAATGCAGAAGAGTTCGTCATCATCAACTTTGGGCCCAGGAGGCCTAGACCTAACCCAGGCCTTCTTTAAGCCCATCCAAAACACATCCCCACCACCGCCCACCAAACGCCACACCAAAATCTCCGTCATTGGTGTGGGCAATGTCGGAATGGCCATAGCCCAAACCATCCTCACCCAAGACCTCGCCGATGAGCTGGCCCTCGTCGACGCCAATCCCGATAAGCTCCAAGGCGAAATGCTCGACCTCCAGCACGCCGCCGCCTTCCTCCCCCGCACCAAAATTCAGGCCTCCGTTGACTACTCGGTTACCACAGGGTCGGATCTTTGCATTGTCACCGCCGGTGCTAGGCAGATACCCGGGGAGTCCAGGCTGAACTTGTTGCAGAGGAACTTGGCTATGTTTTCCAATATTATTCCGCCGCTTGCTAAACACTCGCCGGAGACGATCTTGCTGATTGTGTCAAATCCGGTGGATGTGTTGACTTATGTTGCTTGGAAGCTTTCTGGGTTTCCCTCCAACAGGGTGATCGGGTCGGGTACTAATCTGGATTCGTCTAGGTTTCGGTTCCTCATTGCGGATCACCTAGACGTTAATGCTCAAGATGTGCAGGTGAGCTAATTATTTATTATATATAGTCCTTACACCCTCCTAAAACATAAAATTAATTAATATTTATATACTAGTGGTCAATGCACCATGAATGCATAATTAATTTGATCTTTGATTAAATTATGATGATTAAACATGCAGGCATACATTGTTGGTGAGCATGGTGACAGCTCGGTGGCGCTATGGTCAAGCATAAGTGTCGGAGGAGTACCAGTTCTGAGCTTCCTAGAAAGGCAACAAATAGCCTACGAGAAGGAAACACTAGAGAAAATTCACAAAGAAGTAGTGGAAAGTGCATATCAAGTAATTAGTTTAAAAGGATACACATCTTGGGCAATTGGGTACTCGGTGGCTAACCTGGCTCGAACCATACTTAGGGACCAGAGGAGGATCCACCCGGTCTCGGTTCTGGCCAAGAGCTTCTATGGCATTGATGACGGGGAAGTTTTCCTAAGCTTGCCGGCACAGCTTGGTCGGACCGGAGTATTGGGTGTAACAAATGTACATCTTACTGATGAAGAGGTACAGCAGCTTAAGGATTCGGCTAAGACCATCTTGGAGGTGCAAAGCCAGTTGGGTATTTAATTTGATCGAGGAACAAACACTAAAGGATTGTTAACTATTCATGCATAATTTCGCCTAGCTAGCCTATATATGCTAGCTTTTATTATTTTATTATTTTATAGTATTAATTGTAAGGATGGTTATATTTTTGTTTTTCTTCTTTTGATTTGTTTTGTTTTCGAGGGACTATTTTATTTATTGTAATCAGTCTTACCATAAGTTATTAATTATATATGGTCTCAAATTGAAGCTTTTTGAGTTCCAAGCTGGCACATTCATAAATAAAGTTAAATACTAAAATTTTAATCTTTTGCATGTCGAAAAATGGGACAAATTAAAAAATAGGACAGTAAATTTGAACTAAATATTCTATTACTTATCCATGTAATTTTAAAGATATAAATATAATATAAGGAGAATATGAAGACGTTAAAGAGACTAAAAGTAATAAAAGAAGTTAAAATTATATATAAAATATGAAAGAATATTTGTAAGTAAAAGAGAGACACATTGTCTTTCATGTGTATTCATGCACATATACATTAAGCAGCAAATGGAAGTCTTTTTATAAATAAAATTGTTAACGCAAGTTTCACCGGCGCGTCCAATTACAAAATCCACGCTAGAACTCTCACATAAATGATATCAGATCACAAAAAGTTTGACGGCTTGTCTTGCCACGGGGATAACTCCCATGTGAGAATAAGTACAGGCCGTTACAAGGTTTAACAATGGAGGCTAATGGTTTAGTGCTCAAAAGTAGGTATTACCTGTTAATTGTAACATTGGCCTTGTATTTATAGTGTCACCACCTTTAGAATCTTTCTCCGAGTCGGATTAGGACTCCTAGTCATGGTAGTTACCATAACTTGGGTCCAACACAATCTCCTTAAAAGGTGCAAGTAAAATCCAATCCAATCACTACCTTTGGAGTTGCCTTGTTTAATTATAGTTAGGATCCCGGACTCTGCACGCAGGAGAGCCCACTGTGCAGGCCCAAACAATCCCACCATTAGAGTGCAGGTCACGGCCAAAGGACTCAAGACCCGACCCCGAACTCCACACTGACGGGACACGGTTCCAAATTTCTAAGGACTCGTGGCCAAACCCAAAGACATCCACCAAGATGAGGCTCGCCCCGGAAGGACTCCTTGACGCCAATCTTAACACCTCCAACTTCACCATGGACTTCGGCCCAGTGGATTCATAAACCCTTCTAATGTCAGGCCTTCGGCCCACACGAAGGTCGGCAAAACGCTCTCGAACATTGCCCCCCAGTCTCTAATTATAATGTATTTATAATTAGAGACTCGAATGGTCAGGTTTGCGAATGGTCACTACAACTAATGATGAGTTGTCTGGGGAACCCAAACGGTCCGTCCTCGTTTCTCGAAACGCTGCACGCCTTTCCATGCTCAGTCCCACCTTGAGCATTTAATAGCCGCCCTTGGGTATCGTGTGGAAACACCTATAAAAACCCCCTTCCATCAATCACTATCACTTTTCCCAAATTTTTCAATTCAAATCCTCTACCAAAATTTTTTGGCAAGGGCGATTTCCGGCAAGCTCATTTCTTCCCCAAACCTCACCAGTTTCATCTACTCTGTAAGTGTTTTGAACTTCATTTTCACTCGTTTTCATCTCAAAAGCACACCTTTGTGTTTCATTCCCTCAAATCTCAACATCAAATGGCTGATTCTAGTACTCCTCTGACAACTGAGCCAGCTCCCCCCTCTGTCACCACCGGCGATCTAATCCCGATTGAATTGCATATTGCTCCTTCCGACAACCCTTCCTCCTCGGTACTCCCTACCCCCATCAGTGCCGAAGCCAAAATCCACAACGCCTATCACTCCGAGACAGATTTCTCCCATAATCAATACCCCATCTTCCATTACCTCCTCTCAAATTTTCGACATCCGAAGCCTTTTCAATATTCCATAAAAATACAAGCTCCGGGCCCCAAAACCCGATGAGAAGATGTTTTGGAGGCCCGAAGGTGAATGGGTGGCTGTCCCCCTATATCTTCTGAAATATGGGGTTCGGTTCCCACTTCATAAATTCATCTCTTCCTTCCTCTCTTTCATGGAATCGGGTTCGCATACATTTCGTCTTAGAACTCGTACATCCACCTAGTCGCCTTCATTGCACTGTGCCAGGAGCTCGGGATCACGCCTGATCTCGACTTCTTCTTTGGCCTCTTCACCGTAACCGGGTCGAAAGAACCTGGCCTAAAGCAATTAAACAAGAGGCCCTCCCAAACCGTTCCTGTCAAAACCCCTTCAAGCAACAAGGGTTGGCATGACAAGTGGTTCTTTGCCTGGGGAACCGACCTCCATCTACTTCCTCAATGGGCCCATCCTGAGGATCCCGTAGCCAAAGTGTCCAAGTTTCTGAAGGATCGGGCCGATGCCTTCAAATTATTTTACAAGAAGTGGAGCAAAACCGAATGGAATCTGACCGCCCTATCTAATGAAGCTTGGTTATACAAACATGGCTGTAAGTATCTCTCCTCTTGACTTCTCCTTTTTTTTCCTGATATTTTATGCCTGAACCCATTCTCTTCTGTGCAGTGACAATTTTCAAGCCCGATGGCGTCGTCGAATCCCCGAAACTTCTTGCCTCCACCGCCAGACCCATCCATCCGCCCGCAACCGACGATTCTCCTGATGAAGAGACTATCCCGATCATAGAGCTCTTGGTGGGTTCTGCTTCGGGACCCGACCCCCTATAACAAAGAAGGTTGTTCTAAAGATGAGTCGTGCCAAAAAGGCTGCTCTATTGAAGAAGACTAAAAGACCTTCCCAACCTTCTGCAAAAAACCCTGCCAAGGCCTCTACGGCTGTTATACCCAAGTCGATCCCACCTCCTCCTCCTACTCATGCCGAGGTGATCGAGGACTCGGAGGACACTCTAGAGGTTCCCCTTGAGCCCCGATCCAAAAAACCACGACTCACCGAAGACCCTGAACCACAACAGCCTAAACAATAAGTCGTGGTTGACGACCCCAACATCACCGCCACCCCTTCATCCGAACCGAGCTCCTCCCACGGTTCGCCAACCACTTGTTGGCTGAAGGGCCCTTCAGAAGTGTTTCCCTTTACCCTCTTTGATCACTTCAAACTATCGGGTGACGACGAGCGGTTCAAGGGCTTCTCTTCCGAAGAGTACCTGGTCGCCTACGTCCGTGCCCAATGCCAGGTAATTCTGAGTTGCAAGTCTATCTTGTTGTTACAAACTTATACTTTTATTTCGGTTGCTGATGCATGTATTTGTTGCAGGCCAACACCATCCTTGCTCGAGCCATTCCTCCCCTCACCCGAACCACAAAAAAAGTTCAAATTTGAGGCGGATGTAGAGCTACTCAAGTCGAGGTCTCGTGGGCTTACGCTCGAACCTTAAGGAGGAACGGGATCTCCATGCTCAGACCCGAAACAAGGCAACCCGAGCGGAACGCCATTCTGAGGAGTTCGAAAAGAAGTGCGCCTCGCTTTTGGTGGAGAGAGATCATCTGATCGGGGAGGCCAAGGACCGGGAGAAGGTGATTGCCTTAATTACTGGAAAACTTTCAGAGACGCATGACAAAATGATGTACCTGATCCGAGATAACAACTCTTTATCAGCTGAGGTCAAAACCATTTAGGGTACGCTCTCCGACGCCAAGCAACAGGCTATCATCGAGTATGAAGAGTCTGAAGTCTTAAACGATAAGGTCATGGCCCAATTTGGTGAAGGGTATGAGGCTTATCGGGAAAAGGCTAAAGCCAAAATGATAGCTGCTGGACTCGACGCCTCCCTTCTCGACTCTTCCGACGAGGAATCCGAAGCCGGGGACGACCCTCCTCCCGAATAGCCTTGATGAGATTCCCCACTTTGTACTTTTTTCATTTTCTTTTATATTTGTACTTTACCCGAATCGTAAGCGATCGGGTTTTGTAAAAATTTTAAAGTATGAATGAAATAGAATATTTTTGCTTGTAAATTCTTGTAATCAGTTATACTTGTGACTTATCTCGATCAGTGGTATCTTCCCGAACCTCTTGATCGGATAATGCCCGAAGCTTGCCTGAATAAAAAATTTACAGTTTTCTCAACCAGTTATACTCGTGACGTATCTCGATCAGTGGTGTCTTTTCGAACCTTCTGATCGGATCATGTCCGAAGTTTGTCCGTTCGAGTATTAAGAGTCATATGAATATAGATGAAGTTAAAAATTTCCAAATAAAACTTTTATTTATTTCATTTAATGATCGAAAGGTTACATGGATAAAGAAAAGAATGACATAACTATTACTGGTAAAATTTTTTAAGTCTTCCAGCATGTCATGTATTCTTTACTTCCGAACCATCCATGGCTCGAAGCCGGTATGTACCTGGCTTCGGCACCTCCACCACCTCATAAGGTCCCTCCCAGTTAGGCATTAGCTTGCCGGTGTTCTAGGGGGTTGATGCCTCCGACTCCCGGAGGACCAAATCGCCTACTGCAAACCTCCTAGGCTTCTCTTTCTGATTATAGTGTCGGGCTGTTCGCTACTGATAGATAGCCAACCTCATCACAGCTGAGTCCCGAACTTCCTCCAACAGATCCAAGTTTGTTCTCAAACCGTCATCATTGTATAGCTCTTTGTACTGACTGACTCGAAGAGTGGGGGATCCGATCTTAACTAGTATGAGTGCATCGGTCCCGTACACCAGTCTGAACGGAGAGTCCCCGATTGTTGTCCTCGGAGTAGTCCGGTATGCCCATAAAACACTTAGTAGCTCTTCGGGCCACCGACCCTTCAATTCATTCAACCTTCATTTTATCCCGTTGAGCAGGGTTCGGTTTGTCACTTCCACCTGACCATTCGATTGAGGATGAGCGACCGAGGTCTTGTGATGCTGAATTCCCAACTCCTTCAAAAAGCCCTCGAACTTCGACCCCACAAATTATCTGCCGTTATCAGAGACCACTGCCATCGGAATACCAAAATGATAAATGATTCCTTCTTTGAAAAATTTCAGACATTCTTGTTCGGTGATCTTCTGCAGTGGTTTGGCTTCAACCCACTTGGTCATATAGTCGATAGCCACGATCACAAAGCTAACTTGTCCCTTGGCCTTCGGCAGAGGCCCTAGGATGTCGATTCCCCAAACAGCAAAGGGAATCGGGGATAAAACGGAATACAACTCTTCAGGAAGTTGATGTGGGATAGTGTTGTTCAGCTGACACTTGGGACATCTTCTGACGAATTCCTTGGCCTCAGTGTAGATAGTTGGCCAGTAATACCCCTGCCTCAAAATCTTCTATGCCAGTGACTTGGCCCCCATGTGATCCCCACAAATCCCTTCATGTACCTCCCTAAGTGTATAGTCTACCTCCGAGGGAGTCAAGCATTTGAGTAGGGGAGAACTGAAAGCCCTTCGATATAGATCCCCATCAATGAGGACGAAGTTTGAGCTTCGATGTTTGATCTGTCTTGCTAGGATTCGATCCGAAGGAAGAGTCCCATCTGCCAAGTAGGAGATATAAGGTGTGAGCCAGCAGTCAAGTCGGTCCAGAGCTAGCACTTCAGTCTTTAGAACACTGGGTCATTCTAGAACCTCCAGGTATACTGATCCGTTGAAAGAACTTGCTTCGATGGTTACCAATCTCGCTAGGGCATCTGCTATTGTGTTATCTGACCGATCCACCCCTTGACAACTATGTGATGCGAAATATACGAGCTTATCCTTTACTTCGGCCAGATACTTTGACATTCTTGCCCCCCCCGAGCCTCATACTCACCCGACAACTGCTTGACCACCAGTTGTGAATCACTGTAGATGACCAACTTCTGTACCTCCAAGCTCCGGGCCAACCGTATTCCTGCTAGGATGGCTTCATACTCTGCTTCGTTGTTCGTGGCCTTGAACTGAAATCGGATCGCCTGTTGGACTTTGAACCCTTCGGGACTTTTCAGAATGACCCATGCTCCACTGATGTCCAAAGTCGATGATCCATCCACATACAACGTCCATGAGGTCGGCCTTTGTTGAGTTTTGGCCACTGTGCTCACATTTGACTCCGTAAAGGAACACTCTACCACGAAATCTGCTAAGGCCTGCCCTTTGATTGCCGTTCGGGGATGATAATCTATAGCAAACTGTGTTAGTTCCATCGCCCATGCGGCCAACCGACCTGATACCTATGGCTTATGCAAAATCTTCTTCAACGGTGATTCGTACACCACTATTAAATTTACCTTGAAATAGTGCACGAGCTTCTTCTGGTCGATTATTAAGGCATAAAGTAACTTTTCCGTGTTCTCGGTATCGATCTCTGCGTCCGGCACGTGGTCGACGTAGTACACCGGGAACCTGCTTTTCCTCCTTGTCACGTGCAGTCGCCTCCCCATCGCCATCGGGCTCGCAGCTAAGTATAAATATAGAGGTTCTGAAGGGATTGGTTTCATCAACAATGGTGCCGAAGACAGATATGCTTTGATCCCTCGGAATGCGTCTTCGCACTCTGACGTCCACCGAAAACTTTTCTCGCTCTTCTACCTCGAGGGTGTCAAAAAGGTAAACATCTTTCTACCGACCTTGACACGAATCTCTCGGGCAACTATCCTACCACAACCTCTCGCACATCTTTGAATGTCTTTGGAGATTTCATGTCTAAGATCGCCGAAATCTTCTCTGAGTTAGCTTCGATTCCCCTTTTGCTGACCAAGTATCCCAAAAATTTTCTTGAGCCCAAACCGAAGGTAAATTTGGTCGGGTTCAGTCTCAGTTTGTGCTTCCTTACCGTCTCGAAGCAGTCTTCTAGGTCTTCCAAATGATCCTGGACTGACATGATTTTTACGATTATGTCGTCCACGTACACTTCCATACTTCGGCCCAACTGCTTTCTGAATACAAAATTCATCATCCGTTGGTAAGTTGCCCCTGCATTCAGCAATCTGAATGTCATCTTCTGATACGCGTATATAGCCCGATGAGTGATGAAGCTCGTCTTCGGGATGTCATCCTTGCGCATCAAAATTTGGTGGTATCCCGAGAAAGCGTCCATGAAACTTAACATCTCATACCCCGAAGTGGCATCAATCAGTTGGTCTATGTTGGGTAAAGGGTAGAAATCTTTTGGGAATGCTTTATTCAGATCCGTGTAGTCGATGCACAACCTCCACTTCCCATTTTGCTTCTGAACTAATACCACATTCGCCAGCCATTCGGGATAGTCGATTTCGAAGATGAATCTCGCCTCCAACAGTTTAGTAATCTCTTCATCTATGATCCTCTGCCTTTCCGAGGCGAAGACCCTTCTTTTACAGATCCTTTGGTTTCTCTTGGTCCAGATGCACATTTATCACGGTGCCATTAGATTCGCTTACCCCTGGCATGTCGCTAGGTTCCCATGCGAAGATATCGGCATAAACTCGAAGCAAATCCACCAGACCCGTTCGCAACGGTTCCGTTAATCCTACCCCAATTTTGATCAGTTTTTCCGGATTCCCAGGTATCAGCTCCACGTTTTCTGTCTCTTCTGCCGGTAGTGCCATCGGCTCAGTATTGCCTTTGGTGAATGGCTCTATCTGGATGGATATTGTCTATTTCTGTTTACTGATCCCAACCCCTGAGGAAATCAAAGTATTCCGATAACACCTTCGGGCAATGTCCAGATCCCCTTTTACCTCTCCTATCCTGTTCAGTGTCGGAAACTTGATTTTAAAGTGAGGTATAGATGTCACTGCTTGCAATGCTGCTAATGTCGGCCTCCCCAAGATGGCGTTGTAGGCCGAATCCACTTGTACTACAAAATTTTTTACCATTATTTCTACTTGCTGAGGGGCTGTGCCGAACCTGACTGGTAGCTCTATCGTACCTAACACATGCACCGGGTCGCCACTGAAACCGTATAACGGACCATCTCCTCCCAAATCTATCTTCTTTCCTTCCAGATCCATCCTCTGATAGGCATGCGTGTAGAGTATATCGATCGAGGACCCATTATCGATCATCATCCTTTTCATGTCTACTGGCCCGACCTGTGCAGTTATTACCAGCGCCCCATCATGTGGTTCAATATGGTCGACAGGATAGTTTTCATCCGAGAAAGAGATGGATACTCCTGAGTATGCCCTATCCTTTCTGGGCGATGAGCCAACTACTGACAACTCGGCCTCGAGATGCCCGCTCCTCTTCCTACCGGTTACACGCCCTACCGACCCGCCCGATATCACATCAATAACCCCTCGGGCTTGTGGGTGAGGTTGTGGCTGTGCTTCCCGAGTCGGTTCCCTGTTCTCCTCCCGTGGGGCTTCCGAACCTTCTCGACCGACCACATACTGCACCAGTTGCCCATTCTGAACGTTCTTCTCAATCAGATCTTTCAGGTTGTTGCATTTTTCCGTCGCGTGCCCCCGACACTGATGATATGCACAATATTTGTCCCGACCCCTCTTCCTCGGCTTCGAGATCGCTTGGCATGGTTCAAAAAAGGGCTTGTTGCACATTTCCTCCAATATCTTCGCCCGATCAGTGTTGAGTGTAGTGTAGACTTTGTTGACATTCTTGTTTGGGAAAAGTGGCCGTCCGCCGCCCGACCCTCCCCCATTGTAGTTTTTCTTACTGTAATTATCCGACCTCCCCTGATTATCCGACTTTTGATAACTCTGCTTTTCTCGATCCCTGGACTTCTCATAAGATTGGGAGTGTGGTTTGAAGTTCCCCATTGCCTCTTCAATTGCTATATGACCTTCGGCTTGGTGGAAGGCTTCTGTCAAGTCAGCCGGAGGGTTGATCACCAAATCCTTCATCAACTTCTTTGACTTCCCGGTATCCAGACTAGTAGTGAAAAATCCCAGGGCTTGCAGGGAGTTTAACTCGGCCACCGACCCCACAGCCTCTCGGAACCTTTTGACGTACTGTCCTAGGCTTTCATCCGATTTCTGTCTGACCTGCATGAGGCATGCTGTGATCTTTCCCCACCTCTTGTTGCTCCTGAACCGAGCGTGGAATTTCTCCCGAAGATCATTCCACGAATTAATTGATCCCACCGCCAAGGTCCCCATCCATTCCCTGACGCTCTTCTTCAGAGTGGTTGCGAATATGTGACATTTGGCCGCGTCGGAATGGTCGTAGTATGTCATCAACCTGTCATACCCGTCCGAGTGGTCATACGAATCACCCAGCCCATCACAGGTCTCCATCGGGGGCATCTTCTTTTTGGGATCGGCTGACACGCTGTTGATTTCGGGCGAGAAAGGTGACCCTAAGCAAACCGAAGGTGTCCCCAATGCATTTTTAGAAAACAACAACTTCTCCAATTCAGCCACCCTTCGGGTGAGGGGGTCGGACTCCTCCTTACGAGGGGACAATCGGGGTCTGTCCCTCCAGTGTTCAGGGGTCGCGTCCCTCCTCCTATGTCCTGACCTGCCCGGATGGTCCGATCTTCGTTCAGCCTAACGGCTCCTCATTCTACTTCAGCCTTCACGCGACCGACTGCGATGCCTGCTCCTTTCGTTTCCAACCTCTCCCTGTCGAGGTGATCGGGATCGGTTTCGATGCCTACGCCTTTTTGAGGTGGTTTCCTGCTCTCCAGCCACCTTTTCCATCTGTTGTTCGAGTTCTTCTTGCTGAAGGCATAGGGCCAGCATGGCGTCCTTGTTCTGTTGCATCTTTTTCAGCAGAATGAACTCCCTTTGATCTCGACTGTTTTCCCCTCGGTCCTTCACGTGGACCTCCAGCGCCCGAGAATGATTTTCATCCGTACGACTAGCCTGGTTGGGGGTATGATGGCTGTCATGAAAGAGTCTCCTCCGGGGGGGAGCCAGCCGGTTCCACCTGATCTCCATGGATTCTAGAACCCAGTCTGTCTTTCACCGACCCTCTTACCTGAGTGGTCTGGTGTGTTTTGGCCTTTTTATGGTCAGACACAGCATACTCCATGTAAGACCCCAAATAATTAATAAATGAAATTTAATTTCCTCTAATTATTATTTTAAAATAGTACGGGTTGATGTGATTAATGTGGATAGTTATGGGTAAAATACGCAAATATTTCAAAATAAACAAGTGGTTATAAAATATTCATTGTTGTCGGGAATATTCGTTTGGTCGTGGAATATTCATATTGTCGGGAATATTCAAATGCGCGGTAGCGTAGCCATGTGTGGGCCCCATAACAGAAAACGATTGGAGGAGGAAAACGATAAATATAAGTTGTTTAAAAATAACGGCGTAGTTATTCTGCTTTACACCTGTTGTTGAATACTCGGTGGTTAAAACACAAGAAGATTGCACAGATTACACCAATTATTGACTCTTACGTAAGAAGGCACTACTCAATAATGGTTATAGTAATTCTTTCGCTCGATTTTATTGGTTCAATAATTGTTGTGTTGATATTTTATATTCTTTGTTGTTTTAATAATTGTCATTACACAATTTTCATTATCGAAGTAATAATTCATATTATTTGAATAATATTATTAGATAATATTATTGGCAATGTCTAGAAAGTTACATCTAAGGAGAGGTTTGGTCACCTAATCAATTGCGCATTGATGAGGAAAAATTCTTATTGAAAGCCCTCTTTCCTGAACCGCACGGTTGTCGATATTGTGATTACATAATATTATTTGTGAATAATTAATTATTGATTCATATGATGAGGAAAATATTGATTTTATGTGGATATAGATGGAGAAAATTTTTAATGTGACAATTGTTGAAAATTGAAATTTTATCTTTTTCTGATAAAATAATTCATTTAAATATATATATTATTATATTTTAATAATATAATAATGGTGATATTTTTACAACAAATGTGGGATATATGAGTATACGAGGAGGAAGAGTATTTTTGTTGCAATAAATGTTTAAAACATGTTAAACATGTCGGTGGACCCCATTTATTGACTGAAATTTGATTATAGCCTCTAAAATCATCCGTTTATGGATTTCGGTCAATTTCTGTTTGGAATTTGAAAAAACTTTCTTCTGCAAAGTTGTAGAGAATTGAATTTCCTATAAAAACTTGCGAGATTCGAATTTTCTGACAAAAGGGCTATTTATTGTGAATTATTGAAGTTCCGAAATTCCGAAATAATTGATTTTTGGAAGTTTTAATTGTTTAAAATAACAAAAACGTTTTTTAAAAGTTTTGTGAGGTGGGCTACTTGTGTTGAATGCTGAATTCAGCTGATAAAAAGTGTGCGTAAGAATTTAATAATTATATATTAATATTTTATTAAATTTTCTGCTTTGGTATTCTAAGCATTTTTCTATAAATAGGGTGCTTAGGTTAGAATTGAAAATTACACCAGAAACTGAAGTTTTCTCTCTCTATATTATCGAGCGTATTCTTGTGAGTATTTTGAGTATACTTTGAGTATTGCTATACGGTGCAAGTTCAAGTTATAGCCTATATCCAGTATTCCAGTTAGAAGTACTGTCTTTCCAAGGTAAGAGATATTATTTTTTTTCGTAATGATATTATTTCTTCAATATCATTATGCTGAAATATTGATCTAATTTTTTTTTATATCAAATTTAGAACTTTTGGTGTCGGAGTTACTATTCACGTGTATCGACACTATTCACGATATCTGATTATTCATTCACGAATACGCCATGACTATTCATCGAAAAATGAAAATTTTTCTTTTCGTCTAAAATATCTATTCGGATACTAGCTTTGATTGTATCCATGTTTTGATCATTCTTGAATTTTACACCACTATGATTATTTTTGAGGTATTTTTGACGTGGATAAAACAAAGTACGAATCCTTAATCCTTAATCCTTGTCATTTTGTTTCAATGGATTCGCTTTCTTTAAAAAAAATATTTTTCATCATCATCATTCTTAAATGATGATATTATTGAATATCTTTGGCTGTAGTGCAAAAGATGAATGATTTCGATGAATATCTTTAGCTTTGTGGTAGTGCAAAGATGAATGATTTCGATGAATATCTTTGGCCCGTAGTGTAAAGATGAACAAGTGTTTAGATGAACATGACCAATCGGTGAATATCCTTGCCTCAGAGTGCAAGGATGAATATATGATTCGGATATATATTGATTGATGTTACGGGGATAAAAATATTGATGATGGATTTGTTAAATTCATAGATATTAGTAGATTTCATCCTTTACATAACTCTTCTATGAATTAATATTTTCCATCAAATGAGTATTGATTTAAAACTTGTTGTCATTGTATTATATTAGATTTTTCCTGTTGAAGACTAACGATAATTTGTTACAGTATTATCTTAGTCATAATATTCTTTTTACCGGGCTAGTTGAGCTCACCCTTTTCCTTTTTGTTCCATTTTTCTTCTCGGGAGGCGAGAATGTAGCGAGTATGCAGCCTGGGTATGGAATGATGGTTTTAGAGAGTTGTTTAGTAGTCCTCACCATTTTTGTAAAATAATGTATCAATAATTATGATGAGGATTTATTTGTATGTGGATATTGTTTAGATGACAATATCTCGTATTTAAACTCACGCTTTTCTTTGTTGTAATAATAAAGTTGTAGTTGTTTACATGCAGGTGTATTGACAACTCGTAATGGGTGATGTATACCTATTTTGGGGTGTCACACTCCACACTCGCCATAGCCTCTTACCCGAAAAGTCTGACTGTGATTGATTAAGCACTAAAAGCCCTCCTTCAAGCGCCAATGTTAATGCCAGTTTACAAGGCGTCCAATCACGTAATCCACGCTAAAACACACACGATAATAACAGATCACATTGCTTGGCGGCTTGTGCATTGGGGATAGCTCCGGTGTGAGAATAAGTACAGGCCGTTACAAGGTTTAACAATGGAGGCTAAGTGTTTATTGCTCAAAAGTAGGTATTACATGTTAATTGTAACCTTGGCCTTATATTTATAGTGTCACCACCTTTAGAATTCTTCTCTGAGTTGGATTAGGACTCTTAGTCATGGTAGTTACCATAACTTGGGTCAAACACAATCTCCTTAAAAGGTGCAAGTGGAATCCAATCCAATCACTACCCTTGGAGTTGCCTTGTTTAATTATAGTTAGGATCCCGGACTCTGCACGCAGGAGAGCCCACTGTGCAGGCCCAAACAATCCCACCATCAGGTCTGGGTTACGGCCCAAAGGACTCGAAGACCCGACCCCAAACTCCACACGACGGGACACGGTTCCGGCCCTAAGGACTCAGAAGCCGAACCCGAAAGACATTCACCAAGATGAGGCTCCGGCCTAGAAGGACTCGGACACCGACCCGAGCACCTCCAACTTCACCATGGACTTCGGCCCAGTGAATTCATAAACCCCTTCTAATGTCAGGCCTTCGGCCTACATGAAGGTCGGCAAAACGCTCCCGAACAAAAATCATTCTTCTTCATCTTGTTCCTACTATTACATCAGATCTTATATATGACATAAATAAATTATATAAATAAAATCATTCTTCTTCATCTTGTTCTTACTATTACATCATATATATCTGAGATATGTGTATGAGATCTGAGATGGGAATAAGCATTAAGCAGCAATAGGTACACTCCCATTCATCAAATCTTATATGGGTATCGTGATCTTAGATTTGAGAGTAGAGATTGATTAATTGAGTAGTGAAGAGATGAGAGTCGAGAGATTGAGACTGAGACTGTGATTAGATAAATATTGAGTTAGAGTGAGATCAATGAGATGAGGGATGTGTTTTAATTTTTATTTTTTTTAATTCGGTTATTCGATTAACCAAATAATAAAAAATTAAAAACTAAATTCAAATTCGAAAATCGGATATCACTGAATTATAGAAATAAATGGAATAACCGAAATATTAAAAAAAATGATTCAATTCAATTATTCCATTTTATTCGTTTTTACTCACTCTTTTGTATGCCATGTAAATACTAGTTTGGATTATTGGATATTTG
The DNA here is from genome assembly GCA_020205605.1 of Panax ginseng. Taxonomy (NCBI): domain Eukaryota; kingdom Viridiplantae; phylum Streptophyta; class Magnoliopsida; order Apiales; family Araliaceae; genus Panax; species Panax ginseng. The sequence goes on from CM035128.1 coordinate 2,185,014, forward strand.
AAATGAGCTCTGCATTTTTTAAAATGGATTATATTAAATTTTTAGGGAGCTCGTGAGCCAATTGGAGCTAGAGCTCCATATAAAAAAAATGAAAGAAGAGAATGAGAAACAGTAAACGTCCGACTATACGACGTCGTTCAAGGAAGACCTCGTTGTCACTGATAAAGCTTCCTCTGTGAACGAATGACTTACGAACAGTGATCTTTAGCTAAACTAAGAATCTGATCAGGAAAATATGGCAGGAAGATTGAGCCATGTTGCTTCTCGGATCATGGGCGAAAATGGTGTCGTTTCCCGCTTCAAATCACCTCCTCTATTACGCTCCATTTCCAAAGATGGTCTCCCAGATTAGCAAACACATCGTCCCTAATAAACCTGTAATCTTTTTCACCTTAAATCATATACTTCATACTTAATTATATAGTGTTTGTATGTTTATATGATTTAAATGATTTCTTTGGTATTATTCCTAGTTTTCGTTTGAATTTGCTACCCCAATTACGAAACCCTAACAAAATTATGTCTATTATTCGGCTTGCTCTCAAACTTTACGTAAATGACGAGCTAACTTGGGACAATGGGATTTGCATTCCACAACCATGTATCGATCGTATTAGAATCTGATCGGGAAGGTGAATTTCTTCACTTAATTTGACTTTTTGTTCTATTGGAGAATCAAAGATTCCAGCTTTATAATAATTCTGTAATTTTAATTTGAATATTTGATTTTTACTAATTAATTCCTTTTTCCCTCAGTATGAAGCATTGGCTTGGTTGTGTGGAGGTTTGAGTTTTTTTGCATCACTTGGACTAATGGCTGTTTGGAATGACAAGGCCTCTAAGATACCATTTGTATGTCAATTTTCCACCCTAACTTGATTTCTTTTATTTTCTGAACTACTTTAGTATTTTTCTATGATATAGCCTGCTTGTGAATTTTGTGGAAGGGCCTTAGTATCTAACCTGAAAAAATTATACATTTAACCATTTCAATCATTTTCCATATAAAAATATCACTGTAAGCAACTTAATGACAAACAGTGGTCTAATATATGCAGCATTACTTATGCTAGCCATTTTCATTCTTTCCTTAGCTTCTTCAACTATCATTTGGTTTATAGACTATAGTCTAACAATTTCTTTACATAGGCTTTGATGTGATAAAATTATGTACTGCAAGTGCACAGTGTCGAATTGAAGAACTGACAAGTACAGGTCGAACTCACAGAGATTTAATTTTAATGTATCCTTAATATCTATTTTAGGCGAATTAGAAATAAAGATTGAAAATTGATTAACTAAAATATCAAAACTAAAAATGAGGAAACAATCTAGGAATCCGAATCCATTAAATAATAAACATAACATATAATTCAATCTCTTCTTCTATTTTTATAACTCAAATATGATTTTGATCTCCCTTCCCTTTAATTTAATAATTTACAATTAATGTGGGCAAGCATAGACTATGAAAATTTAAGGATTAACTATAACCCATCAAAACTTCTTTGAGCAAACATGGATTATAAAAAACTCATATTTTAACAATAATCTATCAAAACCTCTTAATTAATTTAAAATCACATAAGAACTATAAAACAAAGGTATTTCAATAACAAAACATGAAGGCGAAATCAATTAAATATAAAAGCATAAATAATAGAAGAGATGAAAAATATTATCAAGAATAATTATTTAATTTCATCTTCATCCTAGATTAAAGAAATTAGCTAGACATGAAAAATAATTAAACTAACTAAAATAAAGAAAAGAAGAAGATTAAAATTAAATAAGAAAACTCCCTTTAATTAACGATCATCCAACGAACGTATAATAAAGAAGTAATTTAATCTACTCCTACTCCTAACCTAAACTAATACAATACCTAATACGTCTTCTCTATAAAATAAGAGACCTATTTATAGGAAAAATAAATTTGTGCCATAATTTAGATTCATTGAACTTGGACACTTTTGTTTCTTTTTTCCCTCTTCTTTCGTTCTTGACTTCAATCTCTATATGGTAATCCTCTAAGAGTCTTTTTTCATCTTTAAAAGTGGATATAAATCCTTTATTTGCTCCCCAAGAAAAATAAATGTTATTTTCTACAAAAATAAAATAAAATGTATTAGTTAAATAAAATAAGCATATAAAATAATAAATATGTGAATATTAAAATATATTAATTATGTGTCTATCATGCTTTCATTTCTAGGCATTTCTTTGGTGGTGTCATTTATTTATTTTTCTTTTGTACATACTTGTTATACTATACAAATCATATTGTAGATGTAATTTTTTTTAAAATTTGCATGAAACATTATCAAAAAACAATCGCTTACTGCATACCAATTTTTTTTTGAGTATTATAGAGTTTCAAAGTAGAGGTTTGATTCTGCCTAAATGGGGGCCTATGCGCCCAACCAAATCGAGAGGACCGCCTAGCGCCTAGGTGAGATTTTTAGAACAATGGGAGTATCATGTTTTTATAGATTCAAAATTCGTAGTTAAGTTGTGTAAACAGGGGAATCGAACTGTAGCTCTTCTTTCGTGTACTTGATGCTTTGATAAAAGTCATTGACCTTTCCCCCAGAAATAATGTTGTTTGTATATCAGTGAGATATTAAGGATTGATCGGTTTAGGGGCATACTAAAATCCCAGGATTAGGGAGTTCTGCATGATATATTCTAGTGAGAGAGTAGTCATATGATTTTGGTATTTCTCTCCTTTTTTGTTCTGGTAACCCATATATATAAAATAATCACTGTTAATTGTGTTCTAAGTTGATTTCTTCAATTTTCTGAACCACATTAGTAATTTTCCAATGATATAGCTTGCTTGTGAATTTTGGGGAAGGGCCTTAGTATCTAAGCTCAAAATGTATTAAAATGTAGCCATTTCATTCATTGTCCACATAAAGATATTAATTTAAGTAACTGAAACTTTAAAGACAAACAGTAGTCTAATATATGCAGCATTACTTGAGCTTAGACATTTCATTCTTTTCCTAGCTTCTTCTTTGTAGTCTAATAATTTCTTTCTTTGTAGTCTAATAATTTCTTTACATTGGCTTTCAACTTCGAAAATTGGTTGAATTATAGGCATGTGAGTGTTAGATAGTAACAATGCAGTGAAAAATAATAACAAATAAAGATGGAAAGAAAAACAATAACACAAGACACAAACTTTACTTGGTTCACCCAAACGTTGGGATAGTTCAAGATCGGTTGATCAGTTTCACTATCTTTAGAATTCGTACCTAATGCAGTGCATGCTCTCCTCCTTATATAACACAATATAAGAAACCATAATTACTTTTTGAGTAACTTTATAATCACCTTTGAATTAAAGTTCGAATCAGGCTTCACCAATAACATAAAGTTTCATGTAAATTCATAATTCCTTGTCAAGTTGTGTAATAAGGGGTGGATCCGTTGATCTCTTTTTTGTATTGTAAATGCTTTGATAAAATTCATTGACCTTTCCTTAAAAATACTGTTGTTTGTATTTCTTTTTTTTTTGTTGCTATATTCGACTGAAATTTAACATTCTTGCCAAATGATCTCATGACCTCATGCACTCAAAGCCTTATGAGTAGTTTTTTTCCCATTGAGCCATGAGAGGCTTGGTTGTTGTTTGTATTCATTGAGACATTAAAGATTGATTGGTTTAGGGGGGCATACTGTAATCCCAGGATTAGGGAGTTTTGACAGATATGTTCTAATTTGAGAGTGTACTCATTGCAAACATCAACTCATTGCAAACATCAACTCTACTTCTATTTTTGATTCTGGTACTTCTCTCTTTTTCTGTTGTGGTAATCCTTATATGTTGAATAATTTCTGTTAATGGGACTGTTATTTCCACCCCATTCCCCCCCTCCCCCTCCCCCTCCCCCTCCCCCCGCGGATAAGTGGGGTGTTATTTCCACTTGTTGAACCCAAAGTACCAGTATTTTCTTAAACTACATTCAATAATATATGAGTTCATTTTTAACAGAAAGTTCTGTAAAAAAGTTGAATTTTGGAAGAGCTTGGTCGGGTTACTTACCTCTAGATTGTATGTTAACTGCTTTAATACAAACAAATAGATTAGTAAGTCTTGTGTCTATAAGCATATCATATTAAACGTGGATCTAAACAATTCTCAAATTTCAAGTCTAGCGTACTGTGGTAAAATTACTTATCATAATAAAATATGTTTGTAATTGTACCTTAATTTAAATATGAGTATTATATTTTTTCAGTGATTTATCCATTTCATGTGGGTTATACCCACACTACTACGTTAGATCTTCAGGTATTGAACATGTCTTCATGGGGTTGTATCAGAGTGTAGTAGTTTAGATAGTCCTGTTAGACTCCAAAAGATTAGAGAGAGATTGGGAATTGGTTTTTCATATTCATTGATATATAAAAACTAATATCCACCCTTGGATCACTGTAATATATAATACATTTTTTAACTTGGCTACTAGACCCATAATACGTAACAATACTCCGCCTTTCAAAAACCACCTTGTCCTCAAGGTGGTATTGCAACTTGAGTGTAAGAATGAAAATATCCTCCTTAAAACTGGTCATCACAATTTGCAGAATAATAACGCAATTATGCCCCCTGGCATTGTGCCTTGTTTCCTTTAAAGGATTCAGAGTGTTCTCTCCACTTGGATAATCCCTTGTAAACTTAACTCTACATAACCCGAACTTTGCATACTTTTAATCTTGCTCGATTTTCTATCAGGGAAGATGAAATGTCCTTCAATTTTCTTTGTTATGCTATTGTAGCATACTTTCATAGGCTTTGCAGTAAGAGCACAACAATGAAGAATCACCCATTCCATGCAGACCTTGCCATTCCAAGTGATGACATTTGTGAAACTCCATACTTCACTAAATATCTTGATGGATTTTGGTACAATATCTAAACCCATCCAATCCTCATGAATATTAGATTTTGAATTGTTCAATAAAAACCTGTTGAAATCAATATCAAATGTGTAGGAAATAAACACCTCAAAATGGAGCATTAGATATGCCCATTTAAACATCAGGTCTGATCCCAATTTAAGTAACCACTTTTTGTTTCCTACCCATGCAAGACCATATGTTACTCCCACTAGAAGTTTTCCAATTGTTGTGCCATCCCCTTTGTTAATGATATGAACAATGAAGATCTCATCTCCACTGATATAGTAATTGTCACTATGTCCTTTCATTCTTGTCACATAGTCCTTCAAGCTAATCATCTCATCTTCACTCTTTGTGAAGTGGTGTCTGAGCAATTCAGTAATCTCTGTCTTGTTCTGGGAGTCCTCATGGGTACCAAGCTTGTGTTTCTTCAAGAAGGCCTTGCAAAATTTACTGTAATTGTGGCACTCAGAGTGCTTCTTGATCAGATCCTTAAGTTTGCGCTTTTCAATATTTTTTAGCTGGTCTTCGTTGAAATAGAGAACAATCTCGGTACCCCTACCCAGTACCTCACCAGTAGTGTCTCTGATTATAATGAAAGAACCACCAGCTTGAGACTTCCATAAATAATGTTCATCACCATTTGTTGAGACAACAACTTTCTCAGCAAGTAAGTAAGCAGAATAGAAACCCACACCAAACTGTCCAATCATGTTGACAATAGCACCAGCAGTAAGGGCTTCCATGAATTCCCTAGTACCTGATCTTGCAATGGTACCTAAATTGTTATCTAAGTCAGCATTGGTTATGCCAATTCCACTGTCAACAATAGTCAATGTATTGTTAGTGTTGTCATAATCAGAAATGCTCAACTCGTTTGATGACCTTATCTGTTCACGACTTCCTTCTATAATTCTTTTCTCACTGGTACCATCTAGAACAACAAGTTCTTCAGTTTTAACCTGGCCTCCAGTGAGAATAACAAGATCTTGAAAATTAGCCTTTCTGTTCTCTCCAAACCCAAGAACTTTGATTGCACAGACCTTGACTCCTGTACGAAGCTTATTGAGAATGACTTGGGCACGTGCTTCACTTTCCACATCTTCAGCAATAGTCAGAAAGGGCATTTGTCTCTTCAATGCTAATTCTAGTACTTTCACCACAGCAATATAGCATATGCAAAAATTAATAACCACGGTTAACACATTTTGAAGGTGTCTGACTTGGTTAGTGCAATCAACAACATGAGCAGCCTTCCCAAAGGTGTGAATCCCAATGGCAATGACTACAACTTCGATCTCTCGCTGTTTGCAAGTAGAGTCAGTATTAACACCATTTTCTAATCCATACCCAGTTGCAAATAAGGCATGATTACATGCTGCTACTTCATCCCTCTCGCAAATGTTCTCATTCTTTGCATTGAGCGATTCCATCATGTTTATGTATGATGCCCATAAATGCGAAGCTCCAGAATTTTTGTCCATATCTTCTAGTCCTCGAACATTTTCATCATCCTGTAATACGGTGAGGAAACCTGAGTCTGTATGGATTCGATCACCAGAGGAACCCAAAATTTTTAGAGCATATTTGTACTAGTTTATTCTGAATTGGGAAGACCATTCCTTGAACAAATCAATGGCCAAATCCATACTTGAGGCCAACTTGCGCCCAATATTCATGGTCAGCTTTTACACAGTTTGAAAGTACCTTACTATAGTTTCCCTTTGAAGAGGAGAAGAGGCATCAAGAAACAACAGCTTCAAGAGATTTAATATCATAAAGACCCAACGCCTTAGAGATATCCAAAATTCTTGGGTCTAAGAAATTAGTAGTACCAACTAAAATACAGAGAGGGCTACTATTTATCTCACCATTGGTTGCAATTTTTAGGTAAAAAATCATAAAGTAACATTTGGGAGGAAGCTGTGGGAAACCATGAGACAATTCACCATGAGTACCAATTCCACTTGCTCAATTTTGATTTTCCTAGCCATGTGGTCAGTAGGTGGTAGACTCTCTACAATTCCTTTGGCATTTGGTTGCAATTTGTAATCCATTCTCTTTTGCACAAAATTCCCTATTCACGATGTTGCCCACCAAGGACAATCCACTTTGATGCAAAGAATTTGTTTTGTCCACCTTCAATTGATCAACATCCTCGTTTAAAGGTTTACTATGTTTGCAATTACTGAACCCTTTTTGAACTTGTTTTGCTTCATCAGTTGGTGAGATTGGATTCGAAACTGTTGTACCCTCATCTTCACTAAACCCATAAATCGGAACATTCCTAGACAATTTATCTCTTATAGGCATTTCATCAAAACACACGATAAGCAACATCCAGAGGTTTTGTTGGTGTAGCCTGAGTGATAGTTTGAATGGGTTTAAGGTCACGAATTGAGGTGGAATGGTGTTGCATGGGACTGAGTTGAGTTGTTTCTGCCACTAATAACATTTCCTCATAAAACTTAGCTAAACCAATCGCATGATGTAGATTATAGGGTTGGGCCGTAAGAACTTCACACTGAATTTCATCTTTTAGGCCATTAATGAAACGTCCCATCTAGAAAAATTTCACTTAACCCATATATCCTTGTGTCTAACAGTTTGAATTGTACCTCATAATCAACTACCGATGTAATTTGTACTAGCTTAGAAAATTGTGTTCCTGGATCCTCATATGATAAAGAGCTAAAACTGCTCGGCAAATTTGGCAAAAATTGCCTCGATAGAATTGGGATAGGCCATTGGAACACTCTCAATGAAAGCACCAATGTAGCAGTTTAGATAGTCCTGTTGGCTTAATTTTTATTAATCTTAATTGGGACCACACATGTATATTATTAATGTGTATTATCATGTATAAGTCTAAATTTAAGTGATCTAATTAAGTTTTAAGTAGGCTTAAGGGTATGCTTGTCATGGAATTAATGTGTAGAGATCGAATTTGTATTTTTAAATTGATGAGGGGCCAATTTAAAAATACTAAAAGATAATAACTGCCTTTTAACAGTTTCTTCACAAGGCAGTTTTCTTTATAAACGGAACATGGTCCCCAATTGAGCGTACGTTTTATCTCTTCATTGTTTTCTTTGTATCCCCATCAACAGAGAAATTGACTTTTAAAATACGCATCAATTGGAAAATCTCAACCCGTTTGATCAAATAATATTATGAAATCTGGTACGCTTGCGTTTTGTTCTTTCTTCTTCTTTTATTTCAACATGGGTTATATTTATTAACATGTTTAATTTTAGTAATTAATTTCGACAATTGGTATCAGAGCCACCTATGTTTGATTCATATAGAATTAATGAATTTTGGAGATTTTATAAAAAAAAAAATCGCAAAACTTGCTTTCTGTGATTTGCGCCTAATCCTGTTACAGTTTATATGTTAGTTATATATATATATATATATATATATATATATATATATATATATATATAGTTGCAGGAAACAGAATATCTCTCTATATATATATTACGTACTGTATATATATTACTATATATATATATATGATCCTGAAGCATCTATATTTATATTACGTACAATATATATATATATGATCCTGAAGCATGCTTTGTTTCTCAGTGTATATATATATACAAATGACAATATCATTTAACACGCATAATAAAAAAAAATAGAAATTATATTGAAGTCCTTTATAAATTAATACTAGTTTCACACATTCGTTTTACGACTTAGAAAGTAGTAGTAAAGTCAAATGTAACATTTGACAGTGTTTTCATGTATTGTCATTTTTATATATATATATGATCCTGATTTTATTGTGGATAAAAAAATTAGGAAGAAATAGTTGTCCATTTGCTTTTAAAGTCTAATTCATATATGTGAGTGGCTAAGTGCTATTTCTGATTGTTGGTGGAGAATTATTTTTTTTTTTTTTTTTTTTTTCCATCTCAAATCCATATTGCATCTGCTCCATAAGCACAAGGTAACAAAATACCAAACATGTTGTAATTGGTAAATTGCTGTGCTTAAATACAAAAAGCAACGGAGATGAGTATAGATGTTAGTGTATGTGTAATTCATGCAAATATTAACCAATCCAAAGATGGGTTTATATTTGATCGAATTTCATACATATTTGTGATGATAAACATTTGATACTTATCAAGGTAATTTAATATGAATAATGAATTCATGCAAACATGGATTTATTATTTGACATAATTATTGTCAATGTTTATTTATTTTAACAAGATTACCAATTACAATTAATACCACTGTCCAAAGACATGATATTAATGTTGTGCTAGGTTTCTCAATGGTGACATTGGAGAAACAATTTATATGGTGCAGCCAGAAAACTGTGTCTGGAGACCCAAAGAATATGGTTTGAAAATTGACAAAATCCATCTATGGACTCAAGCAGGGATCTCGTTAGTGGTACTTCAAATTTCATCAAGTCATTGTTTCATATGGTTTTGAAACAAATATTGTTGATAATTGTGTGTATCACAAATTCAGTGGGAGTAAACATATTTTCCTGGTGTTATATGTCGATGACATATTACTTGCCACAAGTGACATAGGCATGTTGCATGACACCAAGAGATTTCTATCAAAGAACTTTAAAATCAAAGATCTTGGTAATGCTTCTTTTGTATTAGGAATTGAGATACACCGAGAACGTTCTCGGCATATATTGGGATTGTCACAAATGAACTTTATTGAGAAAGTTCTCAATAGGTCTAACATGCAAAATTGCAAATCAGGTAAAACCCCGGTCGCTAAAGGAGACAAGTTTAGCGCATTGAAATCAAGTTTCTCGTTGTGAAAGAAAGAGTGCAGAGTGGACAGATTTCCATAGAGCACATTGGGACAAACTCCATGATAACGGATCCGCTCACAAAAGGATTATCACCAAATGTCTTTCACGAGCACACTACTCATATGGGTGTTATTCTATTTGAGGATACTTTAGTTTAGTGGGAGTTTGTATTTGGATTATTACTCTATGCTAAAACTACAGATTTCATTTATATATTTTCTGCAGAATTAAAATATTCAGTTTACTACACTCTATTAAGTATATTGAAGTATTGATCTCACTACAGTTAATTAAGTAGGACCAGTTGGAAATAGGCATGTGTGAATCATATTACATGTAATTTCCATGCTATGCATCCATGATTGATCTATGTTATTTAGCTATGTTGGCATACGAGACCATTGATAGGTCCAATTATGGTTATTGTAATGAAGACCACTTTGATCCTATATTGATGTAGCTAATGGACGAGATTGTTTGGATACCCTTCAGAACATGAAAATAAATTTCAGGAGCTCACTAAAGTTAAACACATTTCTTAGAATACATATGTGGTCCAGTGGGAGATTGTTGGCTTAATTTTTATTAATCTTAATTGGGACCACACATGTATATTATTAATGTGTATTATCATGTATAAGTCTAAATTTAATTGATCTAATTAAGTTTTAAGTAGGCTTAAGGGTATGCTTGTCATGAAATTAATGTGTAGAGATCGGATTTGTATTTTTAAATTGATGAGGGGTCAATTTAAAAATACTAAAAGATGATAACTGCCTTTTAACAGTTTCTTCACAAAGCAGTTTTTTTTATAAACGGATCATGGTCCCCAATTGAGCGTATATTTTATCTCTTCATTGTTTTCTCTGTATCCCTATCAACAGAGAAATTCACTTCTAAAATACGCATCAATTGAAAGATCTCAACCTGTTTGATCAAACAATATTATAGAATCTGATACGCTTCCGTTATGTTCTTTCTTCTTCTTTTGTTTCAACATGGGTTATATTTATAAACATGTTTAATTTCAGTAATTAATTTTCTACAATACATGTTTAGTTTCAGTAATTAATTTAAACAAGTCCTGCTAGACTCCAGAAGATTAGAGAGAGATTAAAAATTGGTTTTTCATATTCATTGATATATAAAAACTAATATCCACCCTTGGATCACTCTAATATATAATACATTTTTTAACTTGGCTACTAGACCCCTAATACGTAACACAGAGTCTCGTATTCGAGCATAACTACGAAGTAACAAATATACTATCAGTTTTGTGAGATGGAAACCTTCCGACTCATGCGACAATTTGCTTAGTAGTTGATCACTTGGAGCCGGACGACTTTCCATTTTCAAATTTACAGAAAAATTCTTACTCCTTAGGAGATTCACGTCCGATTCAAATAATACGACTTGCTCCTACAAGTGCTAGAAGGTTCTAAGTTGGTATACGTTTTTGTGTTTCAGTGACATAATAGGCCTATCTCTTGTCATTTATTTGGAATGTTAATCTAAGATAACCTTACAACCTGGCCTTTATTTATTTTTGTGTTGGAGGTAATAGTTATTTGGGTGCATATAAAACAGTTTGATGTTGTTGCAAATGTTCATCTCACGTTATTTATACATATAATTATATTGGTAAAAAACTGCTTCTAAGAAGGGTATGCATTTGACTATGATAGAAGAAAGAGAAAAGAGGGGTGGGGGGAAGGAACCTTGAAGATGCCCATTGAGAAAATGTCAGACACATTGCTAGTATATTTGGTTTTATTTTCTGTTTTTCTTCCCTGTTTTAGTTTTATTCGTGCATTGATTTTTATAGTTGGTTGTTAATAATTTAAATTTCTTGTTTTTAACCATTTTCCAGTACTTTGGTTGCGATTGATAAAATTTTTCCCCTGTTTTGACCAGGCACCAAAGGTTTACCGATATGATAACCTACGAGTGGAGCTTGGTGGAGAACCGTAGGCATCTTGTTGCAATTGAATGAGTAAATGTTTTTCACATGTGTTCTCCTGAGCTTTCCCCTGTGTATTTGTTTGCGTTTTTGTGTTCGGAGTAGTTAAAAATAATGGCAATATTTATGAGACCGACATATCCAACGATTAGCTTAGACTGGTAGTAGTGCTTTATGCACTCGTGTTTCTTTGCAAAGAAAGATGTATAAGTGGTGGTATGCCTATGGCTATACTACATGAAAGATTACCCGGTAGTTAGCCATGTTATGATCTTCAATTTTTCTTGTGCCAATTACGCGTTGTTAGCACTAATTTCAGAGCAGTCGGCCATGCCATGATCTTATTATGATCTTCAATTTGTCTTTATGCTAATTACGCGTTGTTAGTTCTGTACTTATAGTCGACATATATACTTACGTGCTGGAATTTCAACATCAGGAGTCTATCTGAAGTTGAGTCGTTAGACTATAAGCTAAAATTCATTCTACGAGTTGTTGTCTGGCCCCCGCTTGGCAAAGCCCATCTATATGAGTGGCTACTCTTCTCTCACTCTTCATGTCCCCCAAAATTGTCTTGCTGAAAATTGCAACTGATTGAAGATATTTTCTTAGAAAGAAAGTCAGAATTCTCGGCAGGATACATATAGCCAACTTTTAAGCTATGTTTTTTAGTTTCCAAATTCGATTTGAGATATTTATAAATGAATAAATTAAGTATATATATATATATATATATATATATATATATATATATATATGAAAATCGGAAACTACCTAAAAGTATTACTAATCATATAAAAATCGATACTTTTTTCCTTTCCCCTTACTTTTTTTAATTTTAATTAAAATTTTTATTGTATTTTAATAATTTTTGTCTGCTTTGAATTTCTCTCCCCCAAATGAGTCGCCAATTGTGATTTTGCTACTGATAGAGACATTTACTTTTTTGCCCGTGATTTTTTTTCTTTTCATTTTTTATAATTATTTTTACTATTTAAGTTTGGAATTTTGTCAAAAAAATAATCATTTTTAGTAGACTTATGTCGCCTTCCTTGGGTGACTCAATTGGTAAAGGATCGCATCACAAGACACCAACTTAATGTTGTAAGTGTGCATGCATATATATAACCCGTGGCTTTAAGTAGTTGACATGGATGCTAGTTGGTTATTTTTTATTTATTTATTAATTTCTAATGTACATATATATTCTCGTGGAAGAGAGCATGTATTATTAAATATAATATCAAATGTGTATATTATATTTATATTAGAAAAATAAATTGTTATTTATTGGACAAAAAATAGTGAGAGAACCAAAGTTATATTTAATACTTAAGGTAATATTGAAAACTAAACAATTAATATTTATTTAAAATTTTAAAATGTCAAATATTAAGGGATAAAATTTTTTCTCTAAAACGTTTTATATTAAGGGATGCAGGGAGTACTATATGAAGTGTCTAGTTTGTATTGAAGTCTGAGTTGAGACTGACATCTATAACTTACATGAACCATCAACTACTGGCGAAGCCATAATTTTTATTTAGTGAGGTCAAAATTTTATGATGCTATAAATAATTTAACGAGAGTTTGGAGGTGCAACTCCTGAGCTAATTTTTTTAGATAATTGTGTTTTTTGGCCAATTATATATATAAAACATGTATTTTGTTACAATATTGTTAATATAACAAGTAATAACATTATATATATATATATATATATATATATATATATATATACACACACACACACACACACCTTATTGACCTTAATACGACTTTCCAATCACAAATTTGTTAATAAATATTTAAATTTCTTATGTTATAAAAATAATATAAATTAGATTATTATTTATTTTAAAAATATTAGAGGAAGATGAATACATCAAGTAATAGAAATAATATAGAATTGAGAAAGTTATAAAAAATTTAATTTGACCCCATATATTAAAAAATTTATAAATTTCAGTAGGTTCAATTTATTCATTACACTTAAATTTCTTCTAAAGTTATCATATATTATAAAATATTTTTTTTTCATTGGGGTCAATTGACCCCACACCTTCTAAGATGGTTTCGCCCCTGCCATCGACCACTTGTTTTTAAATAGGATTAAATATAATTATGTTACATGAAATTTTATTAAATTCATAATTTATTTATTAAAGTAATTATTGAGCTTACAAATCAATACATAAAATTTCGAATTATTTACTATGTCAACAACAAAATAAATTTTGACCGAAATTAAACGGAATATCCGACTTGACCCAAACTCAAAACATCAAAACTAATCCACCCCATACAAAAAAAAAATAAAATTGGGGAAAAATAATTTTCAATTCCTAACTCTCTGTTCAATCATCCGCCCTAGAAAAAAATAAATTCAAACTAAGAAAATCTCAAAACTTATTCGTTCTTACCCTATTTCAATTTATCTAAGAGATCAAGAAATCTTTAAATTCATTCACAACTAATAAACCGTTACATCCAAGAACAAATACTAACCCGATGGAGCAGATCACTTAGGCCATATTTGTTTGCAGATCACTTATTTATTTCATATTTTTTTGAAATTAGCAAACAAATAGGGGATTAAGAGTCGTACTAGTTCGTTCTACTTTGTTAAGCATCAAAAGGAGCAATCCAATCATTCTCGCATTTAAAACGATGCGTATAACTCACACAAGTCTTCGTTTATGAAAACCTTCTTATTTGTTTCCATATTTGTTGGAAAAATGCAAACAAAGAAATGATTAGGAGTCATACTACTTCGTTCTAGTTTGTTTAGTATCAAAAGTAGCAATCATATCACTCTAGCATTTAAAAAGATGAGTACAACTCACACAAGTCTTTATTTAGGAAAACCTTCTTAATTGTTTCATTACTTCTTTGAAATTTGCAAACAAATAGGTGATTAGGAGTCCTACAAGTTCGTTCTACTTTATTTAGCATTAAAAGGAGCAATTTTATCACTCATTCAAAACGATGCATACAATTCACATAAGCTTCTTATTGTTTCATTATTTCTTAAAAATTTACAAACAAAAAGGTGATTAGGGGTCATACTACTTTGTTCAAGTTTCTTCTTCTGCTGCTTACCAGGACTAATAGCCAGCTCTGTTGGGTCTCATCCAACGGCAGAGAAAGCATCGCCCGATCAAAGTTTTGTAAATTCCTATCCCGGTCATCATAATTCATATGCAGCTGAATCTGCATTTATTTTCAATGACACACCTCATGGATATCTCTTATACATACTCATTCTTTAAGCACTGAAACTTGTAACTTTATCACCCAGAATCAAAACCCACGAAACACGCACCGCGAAGTTGGGATTTTTTTTATTCAATTCAGTTTTTGCAGATCTAAGAACACCCACACAAAAGCTTGTAGGCAGTAGCTGTACCACCCAAAATTAAAACCCACCAAGAATGTAACACAAATTTGTGAAAAGATTGAATATTTTATATGTTTTTACAAATTTACAAATGTATTGCTTCTTTTGTAAATGTATTAATTAATATTTTATATGTTTTTAATAAAGTCAATAGTATTTAGATATGGTCAAATTGTATAATATTAAAACAGTTGTAATTCTGAATTGAATATAATGAAATTTTGTGTAAAAGAAGTATATTAACTTTTTTAAATATTTATATATATGTTTTTTAATGCTTGTGGCTGTGCATCATGTCTCGATTTTGTTGAACTTAGACAAACCATAATTCTCGATATGACTATGACAAATATATCAAGAGTAACATATGAAATTGTTTGGACATGAAAGAGTCAACTATTCTCCTTGTTTCTTATTCTCCACTCAAAAAAAATAAATAATAAAAAACTATCAGTATTACCATCCTTCCGTTGCAGAAGAATGAGTCTGATTTCTCAAGTTACAAACTTTAAAGTTATATATTTTCTCATTTATAAGAATAAACTTTAAAATATATATTTAATTTCTCATATTTAATTTTATATATATTGAGTGTTTAGTTTAGTATTGGTGACATAGTAATAAAATAGTGGTATTAAACTAAACTATATTGTATCATTTTATTCTATCACCAATATCAATAAAATGAGGATACTTTTTTGTGAAAATATTTTTTTTGGAAAACAAGATTTTATTTTTGGAACATAGGGAGTAATTTAATGGATTTGGAGGTGACATAATAATTTTTCCTATCGCTTATAATAAGCGATAGTTTTCCTTTTTGTGAGGGGAGGAGATTGACAAGTAATAAAAACTCAGAAAACTCCAAACTCCATATAGAATCACATCCTACAAGTTGCATCGCCAACTTGTCTCAAATAAACCAGATTTCCACCAAATGTATTCACATCTATGGGTCCTATATATAATTATTTCTTAATCTTCTTCATTTAAAAAAATAATTAAAAACAATATTTCCACTATAAAAGCACAAATCATTTCACCATTTCTATCACAAACTAGCTCACAGAAATTACAAAACCATTCAAGCTAAGGTTTTAATATTCTCTATTGTAATTAATTGTTTGTGATGGCCGCTTCAAAGGCTTTAGCCTCGACTTCTCTTCTCCTGATTCTAAACCTTCTCTTTTTCACTTTGGTAACCTCTACTGATCATCATTCCTCATGCCCACCACCACCTGCACCAAAACCAAAATGCCCACCGTCACCGAAACCTATATCTCCACCAACAAAAATCCCACCGTCACCGAAACCTATATCTCCACCAAAAAGCCCACCGTCACCCACACCGAAACCGATATCTCCACCACCACCCAAGAAGGAAACTTGCCCTATAGATTCCCTAAAGTTGGGTGTTTGTGCTAATGTGCTCGGTGGCCTTATCGGTGCTATCATTGGAACCCCTCCTAAGGAGCCATGCTGCAGCCTTCTTAATGGTCTTGTTGATCTTGAGGCCGCTGTTTGCCTTTGCATCGCGATCAAAGCTAATATTTTAGGTATTAATCTTAATGTTCCTGTTGATTTGAGCTTGTTGCTAAATTACTGTGGAAAGAAGGTTCCCACCGGTTTCCAATGCCCGTAAACTACTAGCGTTATTTCCCCCTTGAGTTTTGTTTTATATATTTTCCCTTTGTAGTGTTATAATGAGTGTTGCTTGAGTTATTGTACTGTCATAGATATTTCAATTAACATTTGTATCTATGCGATGTAATGACTGGAATAAAGGAGGAAGGCAATTAGCCTTCTTTCATTTCTGTTGTATTCTATTTGATCCGTTCAATATAGAATGATATGTTTCACATACCTAAGTGTTGATAAAATATGTATTCGATCTATAGATTTATGAACACCTGCATGCTTACTAAGATTAGTCTATAGTATGGGAGAAGTATTGATTCTTACAGGGAGCATCCATGCTCTTTTTGAATTATTATAAAAAAAATAAAATTGTGGCAATTAACCACAACCATGAAGACACACACACACACACACACATATATATATACACACACACACACATGCACATACATACACACACACATAGCACAAATAAATACATAGGAGTACATTTATAGTCTAGGACTTTGTAGAATGAGGAAAGTAGATCCCAGAAATGGTGAGGAAGAATCTCATCAACTTTAATTTATTCCGTGGAAAATATAAATTGATTCTCAAACCCTTATTAAAGTAAAAATATATCTATGCATGGACTGCTTAATTTTGATGTAAGGTTATCTTTAAGCTTAAATATAAATCCTTTTAAACACGACTATGGTGATCCAGATCAATAACAAGTTGGCCATGGCCTATTATGCAACTTCATTAGACTTGCTATTATACTGTCTCTCTCCCCACGCGCACGCATCTCATAAATAGATCATATGATCATATGTACAAATTTTGTCGATATGCGAATTAAGTTCATAATGAATTATATGTAGCTTCTTATCCAACAAGACAAACCAGAAAATAATAACAATAACAATAATAGTAATTTACATTTGCTACCAAGTAAAATATTACAACAGCAATAATAATAATTAACAGATGTAGCATAATTATGGAGGATTATTGTTTGTAATATATACAGGTAATTGTGATATTTGGGAATAATGACCACCGAATCGACTGTAGCTAGTACATGAATTTGGGACGGTCACACTATAATTATTTTCTTGTAAATATATTTATGCTATTTCTTGTAAATATATTGGAATAATTATAACTACAAAACCCAAACTTTTTAATTAAAGTAGTTAGTTTGGTGAAGTTTGAGCGATGTACGTATCAAGAAGTATATTCACCAAATGGGAGAACGCTAGGATTGACTCATACTTTATGTGAATCCGACTAATGACCACTACGATAGAGTAGTCGAGGGTCTCAAAGTCAATCACAATTGTGTAATCGGGATTAGGAATTTATTAATAGTCCGACCTTGAGTTTTACTAATGTATTGGGTTTGAACTCATGCTATATTAGTTAGGGTTTTCTAGTTACTATAAATATTGTTTGGTGCGTGAATCATTGTAGAGCGTGTAAGATATTTAATAAATACATCAGACAAACATGATATGTAACCAACTCATCTAACAACTTAAGTTATTAGATGGAGGGCCCAACAATGTATATCATGCTAACACTCCCCCTTAAATGTAACTTTTTATATTAGGTGGAGGGTTTAACAATATATATCATGCTAACACTCCCCCTCAAATGCAACTTTTTATAGAGAATATAGAAATTAAAACACATTTGCACTATTAAATTAATATAAAGACAATTGTGCAGCTGT
Organism: Panax ginseng; assembly: GCA_020205605.1. Classification (NCBI taxonomy): domain Eukaryota; kingdom Viridiplantae; phylum Streptophyta; class Magnoliopsida; order Apiales; family Araliaceae; genus Panax; species Panax ginseng. The sequence goes on from CM035128.1 coordinate 2,203,444, forward strand.
CAAATCCCAAAATTTTGCACACCCAGAACTCTAATACTATGTTAAGTAACCAACTTATCTAATAACTTAAACTATTAGATGGATGACCCAGCAATGTATATTATGGTAACACATGACTAGTCAAATTGGTGAACCTGAGTATATCATGTGGCTGTTATTTTTCGTTCTTCATCTATTTTTCTATAAAATTATTGTGTTAAATAATTTTATATATATATATATATATATATATATATATATCAAGCATGATCAAGTGGCAATAGTTTTTCCTATTGGAGACTTAATACTGTGTGCAATTTTTATGCTTGGTTTGTAAAGATGCTTCATTTTCGCCTCGAAGAGAAGTAATAATCAAACGTGCCAAGAAGTTGCAAATACCGGGCATTTTTAGATCAACAAGGGATAAATAACGTTTTGGTCGTTTGATCTTTGAGATTCAGGTTTTTATTACGATAACCAAATTTTTTTTTATTACAATCAATTCTTGTCTTTCTCATATATTACAAAATGGTCACTAATTTAACTTTCCGTCCAAAAGTCAGAATGAAACCGTGAGTGTCTGTTTGGCATGATGATTTGCAAAAGTTTGGTCCCATTTTTTGCTTACATGGAGCACGAAAAATGCAAGGAGATAGATTATTATAGTACAAACCACCAAAACTATTAACTACTTCACCTAAAGAATTCCAAAACTAATAATAATAATAATAATAATAATAATAATAATAATAATAATAATAAAATACTATTAATAGTAATAATTTTAAAATTCTGTTTTTAATTTATTTTTTTTAAAAAATCTGTTTTTTAAAAAAGTCTGTTTTTTTTAAAAAGTTGTTTAATTAAAAACGTTAATTTTAAAATTCTGTTTATATAAAAATAATATATTTAAAAGCTGTTTTAAAACGTTAATTTTTTTTAAATTTCTATTTTTAAAAAATAGAATTTTTTAAAATCAGATTTTTTAAAAAAAACAAAAATTTTAAAACCGAATTTTTTAATTAAACAGCTTTTAAAAAAACACACTTTTTAAAAAAACAGAATTTTTTAAAAACATTAACGTTTTAACGTTTTTTGGAAAAAAATTAATAGATTTTTGTAAAAAATTCAAAATTAACAGATTTTTGAAAAAAATTAACAGATTGCAAAATTAACAGATTTTTTGAAAAAAAAATTCAAAATCTGTTTTTAACGTTTTAAAAAAAATTAACATTTTAAAACAGCTGTTTTTAAAAAAATTCTGTATTTTAAAAATTAACAGATTTAAAATATTAGTTCAATTTTAAAAAACAGATTTTTTAAAGTATTAATTTATTAAAAAAAACGTTAATTTTTTTAAAATTTCTATTTTTAAAAATAGAATTTTTTAAAAACAGTTTTTTAAAAAACAAAAATTTTAAAAACCGATTTTTTTAATTAAACAGCTTTTTAAAAAATACACTTTTTAAAAACACAGAATTTTTAAAAACATTAACGTTTTTAACGTTTTTTGAAAAAAAAATAACAGATTTTTGTAAAAAATTTCAAAATTAACAGATTTTTTGAAAAAAAATTCAAAATCTGTTTTTAACGTTTTTAAAAAATTAACATTTTAAAACAGCTATTTTTTTAAAAAGATCTGTATTTTAAAAAAAATTAACAGATTTAAAATATTAGTTCAATTTTAAAAACAGATTTTTTGAAAGTGTTAATTTGTTTAAAAACGTTAATTATGTTGGAAATAATAATTATGTTGTTCAATTAAGGAGGAAATAATAATTTTAATTATTTTAAAATTTCTGTATTTAAAAAAGAAATTAAAAATTCTGTATTTTAAAAATTCTGTATTTAAAAAAGAAATCAAAAATTCTGTATTTAAAAAAGAAATTAACGTTTTTCAAAAAGCTGTTTTTCAAAAATTCTGTATTTTAATGTTTTTTAAAAAAGAAATTATGTTAAAAAAATCTGTATTTAAAAAAGAAATTATAAATTAAAATTATAATTTTTTTTAAAAATTCTATTTTAAAAAAATAGAATTTTTAAAAACAGACTTTTTTAAAAACACAGATTTTTTTAAAAAATATCTTTTTAAAAAAAACAGATTTTTAAAATGTTAATTTTTTAAAAAAACGTTATTTTTTTAAAAAATTCTATTTTTTAAAAAATAGAATTTTTTTAACAACAGATTTGGTCATTTTAAAATTCTGTTTTTTTAAAAAAGCCGTTTTTTTAAAAAAGCCGTTTTTTTAAAAAAATCTGTTTTTTAAAAAAGTCACATTTAAAAAAAAAAGAAGCTGTTTTTTAAAAAAAAATTATATTTTAAAATTCTGTATTTTAAAAAGCTGTCATATATATTAAAATTTTGTTATCAATTTGATAACAAATTGATAACGTGGTCAGTCAATTTGTTATATATATTAAAACGTGGTCAGTCAAATTTTGTAATCAATTTAATATATTTTTATTATTTTATTAATTTAAATTATTTTAGTAAGGGTAAATTTGACAAATTATTTTTTATTCTGCATTAAAATAAAAAAACAAATTATTATTATTTAAAATTATTATTATTATTATTTTGAAATTATTATTAATACTATTATTATTATTATTAGTATTTTATTATTATTTTGAAATTATTATTATTATTATTATTATTATTATTATTATTATTATTATTATTATTATTATTATTATTATTAGTTTTGGAATTATTAAGGTGAAGTAGTTAATAGTTTTGGTGGAATTTTGGAATCAGTCTCTTTTCATTTCCTTTGCTCCACGTAAGCAAGCTTGCATACCATCATCATGTCACTCACGATTTCCATTGCCTCTTTTGGACGGAAAATAAAAAATAATGACCATTTTGTAATATGTGAGATCTGATGAATTCGATTATGAAAAAAAAGTTTGATTCTAAAATAAAAACAGGGCTTCAAAGATCTGATAACCAAAACGTTATTTATCCCGATCAACAAGTGATAATTTTCTTATTGTGAGAGGAAATTGACAAGTAATAAAAACTCAGAAAACTCCAAATTCCATAAAGAATCACATCCTACAAGTGCAACGCCAACTTGTCTCAAATAAAGCAAATTTCCAACCAAATGTATTCACATGGGTCTCTATAATTATTTCTTAATCTTCTTGATAAAAAAACCAAACTTTCCATCTATAATAAGCATTATTCATTTCACCATTTCCATCACAAACTAGCTCACAGAAATTACAAACCATTCTAGGTTTTAATATTCTTTATTGTAGTTGTTTCTGATGGCTTCAAAGGCTTTAGCCTCAACTTCTCTTCTCCTAGCCCTAAACCTTCTTTTCTTCACTATGGTCAGTTGTACTCATCATACCCCATGCCCACCACCGCCTGTACCGAAACCAAAATGCCCACGGCCGCCTGCACCAAAACCGATATGCCCACCGTTAGGCCTGATAAAATATGGTTATGGATTAGTTTTGATTTTCAAAATATGGTTATGGTTCCATTTAAGAACTAAAATCATATTAACCATTTTTAATATGAGTTGTGTGGGTTGGAACTATATGGTTATGGTTCAAAACCGTATTAACCATTTTAAGATGTTTTGACTTTTAAACAAAATTTTTGAAAAATAAAATTGTGACCGTCACAATTAAATTAATTAAGTAATAATATGATACAAAATTATTAATATAAATAATAAAATGCTAAAAAACTATACTAATAAAATTTTAAATTAAAATTATTAATACCCTTCCATATTTAAAATTCTTAATGATGAGGAACTGAGTTCAACCCCACCCTCAAATTATCAAATAAATAAATAAATAAATAAAATTTGCAATTCTATCTTATTAGTTTTTTACTTTATACAATTCTATCAAATAAATAAATAAATAAAATTAATAAATAATATTAGTACTTTATACAAATTTGTAATATATATTATTTAATCTTAGTATTACTAAATTATTTTGTACATATTACTTAGTAACATACCGTATATGTTCTGACTTTAGACTAATTTATAGTAAATGTAATGAGTTGCCCAAGGATAAATTATTAATTGTTTTTCATTAATTTCCTTTTGACGACCTTGATCTTGTTGTACAGAATTGTGATCATTTTCAGTCATATAATACTGAAGACTTATATATATATATATATATAGCCCGCCAGTCATTTGGTTTGATAAATTAAAATTAAAGATCTCATGAAATTAAATTAATTAAATCAAATTAAAGAGATTTTTCAATTTTATTACAGCAAATAGGAAGGTATCCGTGAATCATCGAGCCATTATTGCGGAGCAAAATTTAAACTTAGCATTAAATAGAAACATGGCATTGACCCCCTGCACATGCCACATGGTATAAAATATGAATTGAAAAATGATTAACCGGTGGCCATATTGGCATCGTTGTTGGAACCCCTCCTTAGGAGCCATATTGGCATCGTTGTTGGAACCCCTCCTTAGGAGCCATGCTACGGTCTTCTTAAAGGTCTTGTTGATATTGTAGCTGCTGTTTGCCTTTGCACCGCGATCAAAGCTAATGTTTTGGGCATTAACCTTAATGTTCCTGTTGATTTGAGCTTGTTGCTTAATTACTGTGGAAAGAAGGTCCCAAGTGGCTTCCAATGCGCATAAACTAGCCCTATTTTCCCTTTGAGAATTTGCTACTCCCTTTTATTCAGATTAAATGACATTTTAGAGTTAAGCACACTTATTAAGAAATAACACAAAATATCTTTTATGTCCCTAATTAATTATTTCTCTCTCCATAATTGTCTCTTCTCATTCTCCACAATTTCTCTCCACAATTGCATTTACTAAGCATATTAAATAGAGGGGTAAATTAAGAAAAAATAATGCAATATTGCATAGAGATTCCAAAATAACACTTATATAGAATAAAATTAAACTCCCTGAAACGCTGAATAGGAGGCAGTATTTAATTTTCTTTTTGTCCATTAATTGTGGTGTGCGATCGTCTGACTAGGGTTGCCAAATGGCCCGACTTTGAGCTTGAAACTGGATCCACCTAGGCAGGCGATGCAGTTAAAAAGCACAGAGCAGTCCAAATCAGGCACTGCAAGGGTTATCAACAAACCAAGTATTTTTAGAACAAATCCGGCCTGACCTGGCCTTTTAAAAAACCTGGTCCGACCTGACCTATAACTTGATCGGGCCCAAGGCTTGAACCGGGCCAAAGCCTGGTCTTATATATGGAAAAATTAGACTTGGACTGAAGTCTCTCTTGATATGTTTTAAGTTGAGAGCCCATACTAGTGTGCAAATGATTTTGAAGGATGCATGCTATATTTATAGTTTTAATAGCCTATGATAAATTAGTGGTTAGGAGATGTGGGACTTAAACTAAGGTCCCATATGATCAAGGCACCAACAGTTAGGTAAGGAAAGAGCTACTGCTACTTATGGAGTGCTTCCTGCTGCAAATGTCCCTCCACCGTATCTTTCTTTTCAATATCACCGTCTGCGGTTTGATCATGTGGACAAAGATTTGCAATCTACTTTGCATTAGATGGGACGGTGTGCATACATGGCGACTTGAGGTGGGAGGAAGGAGGAGCAATATCTCATCCCACGAAATCGTCCTTTTTTTAACAACTATGCATCGTAAGTACTTGTCTCAATTCAACTTTCCCGACTAGTTGGTGATATAGATAAAAGATTTCATTCCTTTCATCCCGGTTTAGTTATTGAATTGTCTAAATCACTCGTGGTTAAAGTAAACATATGTTATAGTTACTTAGAAATAACAATATTTATCCTTCAAAATGATTAATTTTTTTGAAAGTTTCTACTCTACTATGGTCCAATTTTGACAGACACAACTGCTCTTTTATTAACCCGTGTGGTCTAAATAAAGTGAGCACCTCTTAATTACTCACAAGTGGTGATGTTGATTTCGTGGATGTCACATATATTCTTTCGCTAGTGGATCAATCATTACACTATACCGGTATAGCTCGATCTTTATTAATGTTGTTATATAGGGATACACTAGTTCCTCCTACATCATCACGAGCTTCCATAATGTGCCATGAAGGTTCTTCTCTCAATAAAATTTTATGTTTCAGTTGTTGAAATAAAAAGGCAGATAAGGAGTTATACATTTTGAGAGATATTTTGAGAGCTATAGCAGTTAGGGTTTGAAGGGAAAAAAGGCAATCAAGATGGAGAAATAAAAATTATTGAGATAACATATTTCTTTATGAATGTAAATTATAGTATAATGCTACATCAAACTTTACACCATACACTTTAAAGTTTTGCATTGTTGGACTCATAACATTAATATACATTAGGCATGAATAACAAGGAATTATATCTTGTAGGAGATTACAAAAAATAACTATATGAAACTAAACCCAAAACCAACAAAACTGCTACTCTCAACAAAACTGCTAGCTCAAGAGTCCCACATCGGCTAAAAATGTCTCTATTGTCCCAACTTTGTTCTATAAATTAAGGGGAGTTCAAGACTTCAAAATATAATTGCATAGCAATCTAAAATAAGGGTTTGAATGCTTGGGCTTGCTTGGACCTAACTTTGGTAAGCCTTTGTCCTCCTGCCAATGAGCCTTGATAGATCATGTTTTTTATTCTTTTATCTGACTTGGTTCGGCCTGTTACTATTTAAGGTTGGGCCCGGCCTGGTCAATGGTCAAAGCCAGGAAGGCCTAGATCAGGCCAGTCCAGACTGCCTGTTTGTGCATTCCTACGTACTACATTAAATTTGCAGTTAGGACTTCTGCATTTTCTTAAGTTGATTTTTTTTTGTTTTTTTTTAAAAAAATAACTAAAAAAAAAGTTTAATATTTTATAGAACTGAAATTTTTACATAATACAGTGTTTTGGGTGTTATATGTATTCAAATCACACCAAAAACACTGAATTATGTAAAAATTTCAGTTCCATAAAATATTAAATTTTTTTTAATTATTTTTTTTAAAAAAACAAAAAAAAATAAAAAAAATTTCGTTACTTAAGCCAGTCCGGACTCCCGAACTGGAGTCCGGACTGGATCCCCATTCTCTCTCTCTATATATATGTATGCAACGTAATGATTTGTATCCTTTTCGATCCATTCAAGTGATATAAAATGATTTTTTTTATGTGCCGAAGTGTTGATATATTGTGCATTCTATACATTTATGACCACCTGCTTGCTAAAATGAGTAGCCTGGGAGAAGTATAGAATCAGTACACCATGTCTTCTTTGGAAAAAGACAAATTGATTCCAAAACCCTTGTCAAAATAAAAACATGTCCATGGACTGCTTAATTTTGATTAAATACGACTCCGGTGATATGTCCAGAATTCCAGATCAACAATTAAGTCCGTTGGGCTTATGGCCTAGGCAACTTGATCAGACTTGTATATTACTCTCTCTCTTCCCACGCGCACGCACGCACGTGATGAATAGATCAAGTGTACTCATTTGTTGATATGCGAATTAAGTTCGTAATGAATTATATATAGCTTCTTATCCAACAAGACAATCCTTACATCAAGGTATATTCATAATTAAGAGTTGGCACAGTCTTGGGGTTCAGAATAACATGTATTTGCTACCAACCAAAATATAACAATAACAATAATATATAATAAGAACAGATAATAATAATACTAATGATAATGATAATAATAACACTAATGATAATAATATTAAAATAAAAATATCAATGACTCTTTTAATAATAAAAATAAAAATTCATTCAGATAGTCCGTCACCAATGACTTCTTTAATATTAAATGAGGTCAATCTCGACGGTACTGACAGTCGCTAATGACATGACTCCGTCGCCCTTGATCTTTGGCTCGCGCAAAGAGAAAAAATGAGGCGGGCAGTTGGATTGAGGGACACATTGGCGACAACAATCATTTTTGACGGCTACCCTGTCGTCGGTAAGGTCATTCTCGAGGGCGTTTATGCTGTAGGCAATAGGTCCGAACCTTTTTTTTTGTAGTACAAATTGACTGATGAACAAAATTAATTGGTCAAACCCTCCATAGACGTCCTATTTAAATACCCAAAAACCAACAAGATCTAACAAAACAAAACAATATAGTACTGCAACCAATTTTGTACAATCAATTAGCTAGATTCTACAGGATAAAAAAATCTAAACAGAACGAAAAGCAAGATCTAGTAACTTCTCTTGCAACAATGGCAGCCCCGTGAAATTGAACGAGTGCGAGAGTAGAGAGAAGTTTGTTTAGCGCCGTCGTTGTTTTGATCGAATAAATTGGAACATGACATTTTTTGTTTTGTTTTGGTGGATTAGTGGGTCAAATTAAATCTAATCCATGATTTGGCCAATTTAAAATATTGATCCAATGGATCAAAGTTTCACAAATCAAAGAATAAATGAACTAAAGCTTTGATTGAATAAATTATGTTGGAGCATATCAAATCAGTCAAGATTTGACTCATTGACAGACCTATCTCATCAACCACCAGCACCGAAACGACTGTGGCTTCAAAATTTGATGAAGCCAATAAATCCCATCAATTGTTGCACCGAGCGAGCTCACCGTTAGCGGCCATATCATGCCTTGTCCTAGATCTCCTAACTATGAAAAGGTCATACTGGGCATTTGTGGTTTGATAAGAGGCTTTGAGGAGGTTGATGATTGTTGGTACATTTCTTGGAGTGTTGTGAAGCACACTAATGTTCGGAACTTATTATCTGGTCTAGTTCGCTTGTTCGTTTACAAGGTACAAACTTTCTTGCTTGGCTTGTAAATTGTTGTGTCAATTGGGCCATGCACGGTTCATGATCAGTACCCTCATTGCAATTGTCTTTGCATCTAATAATACCTGAAGCTTTAGCCTCACATATTTTAGAAAAAAAAATCTTACAAACAAATTAATGAACAGCCAGGGCGAAAACATGCAGTTTTGATACGTGTTTCATGAAACATATAGCTGGAATTATTATAAACGAAAACAGTTTTGATACCTGTTCCATGAAAAATAGTTGGAATTATTATAAATGATGCCAGTTCACTGGTAAAAATAGTACTTATTTTATTAAATATGTACTTTGGACATCTTTTTGAAAACGGAGAAAGTATGAACATCACCATAGAAATAGTTACGAATTAAGAACAAAATGCATGTAAATTATTTCAGTGAATGTAAAATTAAAATAATGATTTTAGGTGTCTCAAATAAAATCATGTAAGAGTCTCCAAATAATTAGTTTTCTTGGTATACAGAATAAACCAAATCATAAAAATCTATATCACATTCATACCAAGAGAGAGCGCTAACCCATAAACACATGTTTTATGTGCGTGCAAAATGAGAGAAATAACATATCTTAAATATTGAATTTACGTTGTACAATTATTATCATGTGAAAGGTGAAATTACTTAATATTCTTAATTTACTAAATCATATTGGATTGATTAAAAATTAACTGTGTTCATTAAATGCTATTTATCAGTGGTTTATCATACTGGAATATTCTCATTGTAAAACTAGAACAATTATGTGTAATGCAAATTTTATCTTTTTTTTTGAGAAACCCTGAGAAATATATCATTAGCAAAAAATTCATTCATTCAATCTGAAAAATATAGATTGTATGTATGATGCGTTGAGGTCTGAGGACCTACTGTCCAAAATAAAATTAATTAATTGTAATTCTAAATTGAAAAGAAACTAGCTAGTACTATTAATTAGTTTCTTGTAGCTGTAGCTAGAACAATGACAAACGTTTTCACCTCACCTCCCCCCCTGCCCACCTTTTTTCTTCTTCTGGTGGAGCAGGTCCAAAAAATTTCACATGATCTCTTCGTGAAATGAGCTCATAACAAATATTGATAAAGAAATAGTACTGTAATATTTTCTATAACATCTATTTCCCCATTTCCACGAACATTATACATCAAGAAAAAATTGGAAACATCATGCTTGGCTGTCATTTCAGAGAGAGCTCATCAAATCTATGCAAAAAATCATCAAAGGACAGACAGACCGTATATATAAATAATTTGATAAAACCCAGAAATTAAAAGAATTTGGTTTGGGTGAAGTTGTCGTCCAAATGAACATTTTGTTAATTCGATAAGAATGAGTCGCATTTGTACAACAGAGTTTTGCCATTGTATAAGAATTGCATAAAAAAAAATCATCCAAATACAACTCTTTCATTATACAAATACAACTCAATATTATCAAACTCATAAATGATCATTTAGAGGACAATTTCACCAAAACAATGCTCTTTCTTAAATAGAAAAAGAAAACCTAAGAAAAGGAAGATAAAGACTATAGATTAATAGTAGTAGCAAAGTACACTCCGTAGGTTACTCCACTATATTGCAAAGAAACAAAGAGTACGTAGATTCATAAGAATCTGTGCAACTGAAGTTCACGGATACAGTAAAGCATGTCACGGATTGGGTATCGAAGTTCGTAAAGGACCAACAAACATCCAAAAATTTCTGTTTAATTCCCCAGTCGATTCATTTCATCAATCTCTTGGAATCCTCTTGCTAATAATGTAAAACATCCATCATCATCTCTTCCATTAATTTCATCAATTAACATTCACGGGTAGTCCATAAAATTCAGCTATAAATTAAAATCTTACAATCAAACTGAGTCCATCAATTAAACCTAGGAAAAAAAGCAGCCCTTTTGGAACCCTAAATCAAACATGGGCTCAAAGGTTTTACCCATGATTTTCACATGCATGATTTGCATGTTAATGGCATTGCCACCCATCTACGCTTGCGGCTACTGTGAGCCACATCCACCTTACCGCCGTCCTAGTCCCCCAACTACTCCACGGACACGCCCTCCATCAACTCCCCAGCCTCACCCACCGTCCACCAAACACCCACCACACCATGGAAAAGGAGGGGGCTCAAAAGGTTCACCTCCTTCACATAAGCCACCAGTTGTTCTCCCACCAATTGTCATGCCTCCACCAGTTATAACACCTCCTATAATCAATCCTCCGGTCATTAAGCCTCCAATCATAATGCCTCCCATAACAAATCCTCCAGTGATAATCCCACCGCCTTCATCATCCTATCCACCTTACACTAGCCCCCCTCCATCTGGTGGCAGTGGCGGACACAGCGGTGGTGGTGGAGGACATGGCGGTGGTGGCATTCCGGGTCTTAATCCACCACCAACTATGCCAACTTGTCCAATTAATGCACTTAAATTAGGGCTTTGTGTGGATGTGCTTGGAGGATTGGTGCATATAGGGTTAGGGGATCCAGTTGAGAATGTTTGCTGCCCAGTGCTTCAAGGGTTGCTTGAGCTAGAAGCAGCTATTTGTCTATGCACTACCATAAGGCTTAAGCTGCTTAACCTCAACATATTCATTCCACTTTCCCTTCAAGTCCTAGCTACTTGTGGGCTTACTCCTCCACCTGGTTTTGTTTGCCCTCCTCTCCTAAATTAACTACTACACAATGAATGTAGCAATGGCATTTTTTTTAATCTATCCTTGTAAGTTGCCTTTAATTAGGGTTTTCATGCATGTTTGTTTAGAACTTAATTAGTGCCCATTTAGTTGATTGCCAAAATACTACTGGTGTTTTGGCCTCTTTCTCTCTACATATATATGTATTTCGCAGGTAATCTTGTGGTGAGTTTCATCACTTTCATAATAATATATATTAACCATGGACAGTGTCATCTCCAAAACAGTGATAGAAGATTAAACTCACGAAGGTCATGGACAGTCGTGGCTAGTAAAATTTTGTATGGATATATTGTTAATTACTTTGTATGACATAGATAAAATGTAAAATCTCCATTGCAGATAATTAAAAGAACTTGTGGTAGTAAATAGAGTAAAAAGAACGAAAAAAATATTGTTTTTACTTCCTCCGTCCTTTAGTATAAGAAGTTTTAGAATTTTAAGTAAGCATTAATTGTTTTAGTTCTGTCATTATTTTTTATCTAATAAATAACAATCTATTTTTCTAATAAAAGGGCAATATAAATATTTGATATTATATTTAATACTATACAATCATTTCATTAATACTTGTGCATAACTCTAAAAAAATTTTATAGACGGAGGGAATAAATTACTAAGAAAGAAACACTAGTTGCTGGTTTCCAAAGCTAATGGTTTTGGAACTCATTTAACAGATCTTATCCTATCTTTCAATTATTTTTTGTTTTCTTCTTTTAAATTACACGTTACAGTAGGAAACACAGGTCATATCTGGATTCCTTGTCTCCCGCCCCCGGGGTTATATTTCACATGAACTGGTTGGCATAAACAGAATATAGCTGTCAATCTAACACCTTCGTTTTTAAAAGATTAATGTTCTTTAAAGTTTTTACACATAGATTAAGAAAGTTATTTAATATTATGAGAACTTGAAAATTACTAATACAAGAGAGAGAATTTCTTGAGACAATAAGAGAAGGTAAATAAATTATAAACGACAATAAGTAAATAATTTATTCTCTTAGAAAGTTATAAATGACAAATAAATTAAAATAAATTTTTTCTTCTCTAAAACGACAATCTTTTAAGAACGGAGAGAATAAAATATATGCTTTCGTGTAATTATTTTTATAACTAGCCGATGGCTCCATTCCACATGTCTTGATGTCTTAATTCTTATACGTATTCCGTCAGTTGATTTTCATTCGCAAAAATATTTTGTTTCATAAAAAGAGTTTTTTTTTTATTCATGATATTATAAAATGACATAATGTTTTCAAGTTTAAGAATACAAATTCATTACCATGCCTTCATGTCACTGCTACTAAACTAAAAACTAATTATATCCGGATAAAAATGGACAAACTCGATCAATCTGAAAGCAACTAATTTGGAAATTATATGAATTTTGAAATTGCCCAAAGAATTTCGAATTCACGGGATTGTATTACCGGTTAATAGGACCAATAGTGATATGATTGAAGAGACCATTGATTAGATATATGATTCCAAAAGTATTAATTCAAGAGGAGTTATAAAAGTATTAAATTTTGACAAAAAATGTGACTCGTTTTTACCAACAAAATAGACAAGGGAACATACGTGAAGAAATAAGAGAATTGTAATCATTTCTCCCCTCCACTTCAGGAGAGCAGATCTTCTGTTCCCTTGTGTCCTTCTATTTAAATTTTGATATCTAGCATTTTATTTAATTTTAAAATTAATTAGTGTTAAGTAAAAGGTTAGGTGTCAAAATTTAAGTGGGGGGACACAAGAGAAACAGGAAAAATTGAGACAGAGGATCTGGTCTCCCACTCCAGAAACAAAAAATTGAAATACTACACTATGAAACGTTTTTGCCTTTTTCGGTGCTAATAAAATAAATAAAACCTCCCTTAATATACCATCAAGTTGAAAATTAAATAAGATTTTGTAAAAAGAAAATGAAGTATAATAAATGAATATAAATGCTTATATCGTTTAAGACTGAGAGATCCAACCACAGCATTCTAAATCCAAGGTCAAAATTTAACTTAATCCACATGGAGAGAACCGTGCGATTGATTCGTTTCACTTGCTTTTACAAAATATAAAAACAAATGATCTTACATTTTCAAAAGTAGTAATTGGTTCTTAATTAATATGAGCTATCTGTTTGCAACTCTATTGTAGCATATGGATAATACCAAATGTACTGGCACTGCAATACTACCAAACAAGAAAATGTGGGATGACTGCTTCATCGAGAGAAAATGAAAAAGGATGAAGAGATCAGTAAACTTTGCAGCTTGTGGAATCTAAGTTTAATTTTTGATTTGAGTTTTATGTCTTTACGGATCCGGTTAGGGTGAAGTTGACATTAATTTTTCGTAGTAAGTTCTATAGCTTATTATTGCGTTAGTTATAAAAAATGTTGCATTGATAAATTTTATAATATTTTATTATATTAGTTAATGCAACATTTTAATCTATAATCAATGCAATAAAAAATTATTAATTGAATTTACTATAGCGAAAATAATGTCAATTTCATTATATCCGATCCCTCATTTACCATTGCATACTTACCACGCTGTTATTAAGGTAAACTTTATTCGCAGCTTGTGGAATCTAAGGTAATTTAGTTTCTAATTTTTTTTAATTTTAAATATTTTTGGAGAAGGAATTATATAAGCAGTAATATACATGAAAAATTGGCTCCATTCATCTTTACATGATCAGTATTAAAACTTTGGATGATCCATGATATTTATAGCTTTATTGACCCAAAAAAAAGAAAAGGAAATGAACATCATTAAGAAAATTTGAGAATTTACTAATACTTTTAAGGAAACCATTAAGTTTGGTATGGACTAATGGAGTGGCCTTTTTTAAAGTGAATAATGTGATCATTCTCTTTCTTTCTTTCTTTCTTTCTCCATGTGGCCGATATTGCATTATTATCATCAATATCTGAGTCACGGAGAATACAGTGCTACAAAATGCTATACTTTCTTACAAGAGGTCACATCCCATGAAAAGGATAGTATCAATTGAGTAATTTAAAAATAATAATGTTAGTATCACATAAAAGTATAACGTATTTTTCATATATTATTCAATTGAGTAATTGAGTTAAGTAGGTCATATCAATAATAAATACACGAGTGTCACCCATGCATTATGTGAACGGTATGTATGCATGCGATACTTTTATGTGATAGTAACATTATTAATTTAAAAAATCTCTAAATTATGAAATTAAATCACAAATAAATTAAAAAAAATTAAGAAATAAAAATAAAAATTGGGGAGTCTTAAAATATTTATTAAGATTATGATTAATAAAATTTATTAAGATTAAGTTAATAAAATTTCTGACTATGATATAGAAAAGTTTATTATGATTAAGTTAAGATAAGATTAAGTTTATTATTAGCTTATGCAAAGTTTATGATATAGAAAAGTTTATTAAGATTAAGATTAAGTTTATGATATAGAAAAGTTTATTAAGATTAAGTTTATTATTAGCTTATGCAAGGACTATATATTTTTATTGTTTTATTAGAATCCATGTGTTGGAGATTAAACAACTCTATTTCAATGAACAAAGGTTGTTTATCAATGTAATTAGATACGATCGGATCAAAACAAGATATACGTACATATGTATGAAACATTAATTCTAAACTCTTATACATTTTATTATTATTAATGGTTAAATGGTCATATGAATGAAGATGGGTACTTAATTCAAGTTCAGAACATGTAAAGAAATACTAAACAACATGCCCAGAAAAAAAAAGAGAATGTAAATAAAGCGCACAATGACGAAATTTTAATCCACATAATAAACACCAATTGATCTTTCACTTCACATGAAACTACACAAGTAGTATACAAAGAAGCAAAACTTATTACATTCACTCCACCAAATGAGCATAGCTAGTACCAAGAAAGGGAACAATAAGTTACCAAAAACCAAAAACACCATAATTTTTCAATAATCGAAAATTCGTACTAGGTTGAAGAGAAGTGAAAGCCACAAAGATAAGATGAAGAAGGGAAGTAGTGTTTAGGTACATTCGAAGCCATTTGGGAGTTTCTTGCCGCAGTTATTTAGAACTAAGTTGAGTGAAACAGGAACATTAAGGTTAATCCCCAAAATGTTGGCTTTAATGGCAGTGCATAGGCATAGAGCTGCCTCAAGGTTGACAAGGCCTTGAAGAAGACTGCAGCATGGGAGCGTTGGTGGGGATCCGACAATTACATTATTCACCAAATTGAGCACATCTGCACATACACCTAATTTTAGGGCATCTCTAGGGCATTTGCCTGTATTAATAGGATTGGGAGTGGGATTGGGATTTGGTTTGGGCTTAGGACCAGGGCAAGTGTTACATGAACTGACTAAGGAAAAGAAGAGAATGTTAAGAGAGAGAAAGAGAGCAATTGAAGCAGTGTTCTTATTGGAACCCATCTCTCAAACTCAAAGCCTAACGATATTTTTGTTGCTTGCAAGTGCTTAGAGGGAGAGAAGGGGTTTTGAATTGGTGGGTAGGTTTGTAGTTAGGGGAGGGTATTTATAGGGCATGTTTTGTAAATTGAAGCTAAAAGAACAGGATCCATGAATTAATGTCTTTGGAAATTGAGCTGGCAAGCACATTTAATTTAGGTAAAACTTTTGGTGCATAGTGTAGCGGCCGGAATCTAATATACAAATTGCCATGTTCCTTGCTCAAGCCTATATCTGTGGGACATTTTACCTTACCTCATGAGTTCATGTACTAGTTTAAACTCATAGAACATCTAAGATCACAGTCAAATTACCTACATACTGTATGCCTTATGGTGCCAATATGGATTCTTGCGATTAAGGTGCATATCTTGCGGATGCAGATGCAAACTACTTTCAATTATCTTGAAATTCTTTTTACTACTTGTTCAAGTAACTTCTAAGCTTAGACTATAAAGACATTCGCTAACAAAAGATCGAATGACTTCTTGTGGAAGTACATATTGCCTAATAAGATGCTACATATACACATGCACTCAAGAAAAATGTTCACATCCTTCATAAAACCTCTTTTTCATCGGACCTCTTTCATTTTTGGTACCAAACACAGTATACTTGATCAACAATTCCAACCTGATCAAGCATCTCAAAAATTGTTTTGGCTTGCTTCATTTACAGCCCTAACACTCATGTTCTACTTGCAATTCGATTCCTGGACTTCTCTTGTCACGGGTACCATTAGTACCTAATTATATATCATTATGTGGGTTCCTCTACATAGTCTTATTTATTATACTCTAATACATAATGAATTATATATATTTCTATTCACACTAATTAATTGCCTTGATTCTCCATATATAGAATAATCAGAAGAAAACAAACCTTGCGCTCAAAATTTTATAGCTCACGGGAATTACATAGCCAAATGGGCCGGCCAAACCCAGGAACCAACTATCAATCTGCATATGCTAATTAATAGAATTTTTAGTCACAAGAAATTTTATCAGAATTTTTAAGAGCCTAAATCTTACAAAATTAGCCTGTTCATATTTATAATTGTTAATTAAATACATACGTATTAATTGTACCATAACATTATTAATTGGACGATAATCAGGACCAAGGTTAAGATAGGAGCAGGATCCAGCATTTGTTATTAAGTTTATGTTATTAGGACCATGGAGTCGATGCTTGCATTTTCTGTAGAAGTTTGATTAAGTTTATGTTATTAGCTTCTCTTTGGACCAAAAATATTGTTTTTAGATATGATATAAATGGACAGAAATCCTCGTGATTCTTAATCGATCTGTTATTGATGTGTTATATCAGATCAGTTGTCATATCAGACTTTGTAATTAATTACTTAATAAAGTTCTGCGATCCCTTTGGAATTGAGAAACCTTATTATTTAATTTTTTGTTGTCGATTTTTCATCATGGATATTAAGATTTACATATAACACATTTGTACATATATAAAGTATTTTATTCAAAAAATTTTTATTTAGAATAAATTTTATTCCTTAAAAGTTGATATAAAAAAAGTAGTCTAAAACAATTGTGTTTGTCTTTCAAACCATAATATTTAGGGGCGGGGAAAGTAGGACCCTTTTGTTTTGTGACTTTAATTATTGGGGGAGGAAAGGAATAATAATGAAAAGTTCTTTTTACAAAAAAAATTAAAAAGAATAATTTTTCCTCCCCATCGTTCGCTTTCCTCCAAAATAAAACTAACAAACTGTCCATTGAAGGTGGTTTGTGGTTGTGTTTTATTCTTTTTGTTTTTATTTTTTTGCCTCCCGTTTGTTGTTTAGATTATGCTTTACCTTAGATTTTTGTAAAAAAAAAATTTATAACTTATTTTCCAAAATTCCTTAGTGTAAAAATTTTTAGAGAGGAAAAATATATAAAACATTAGAGATAGAAAATGAAGGAATATAAAAATTAAATATTATAAATAATTTATTTAATTGAATCATAATATGGTAAGCTTGAAATTTGAAACATGAGTTGACCTAGACCCATAACTATATGATTCCAACTTACCCAACTCATATTAAAAATAGGTAATGTGATTTTAGTTTTTAAATAGAATCATAACCAAATTTTATAAACCAAAACTAACCCATAACCATATTTTATTGCAATAACATAAAAACAGTCATAATTAGAAAACTTAGGCTAGCTTTTCGAGTATTTGATAAATTTTTTTATGATTAAATGTTGTAAATATATATTTTTAAGAACTGATTTTTAGTTAATTTTAAAATTTTAGAATATTTTAATAAAGTGATTTAAAATCATTTACCAAACACCGTTATAGATGTTGCATTAGGAATATTTTCTTCTACAACAGTATTAGTTAAATTTTTCTTTGTTTGTAGCGCAGGCAAATCAACATTACTACATCATACATACGTCAAATTTGTACTTAACAATCTGTATGCATGTTTAGTAATTTCGTTTTCATCAAATTACTTTGACTTAAATTAGTGTAAAACCACATTAATTCAATCAGTCATTCAAATCTCCCAAAGGAAAATGACTTGTACTCGGACTTTTTACAATATATGTAATGAAATGCCTATAATAATGAAGGTTAAGATAAGATATTACAGGCTGCTACTGTGACTGTGAGAACTGGATCAACCCAAGTTGGGTAGAAAATCTTGTAACGCATTTATTAGACTATTGCATGCAGCTTCTTTTGACATAAAATTGCAAGTTGATTGCTGGAATGAAGCGTCACGGGCACCATTAATTAGTATATATTGTGGGCTCCTTAATTTATCTAGAAAATGACCGTACGTTTAATTAGAAACCATCAATATCTTTTTTTAGGTCGATGTTTTGGCTGGTAATGGTGATAGTAATATATTCCATTCATACTAATTTGGTGGTTTAATCATCTTTGTAGCCTGTGGAATACATAGAAATATGAGCAGCCCTTTTAATTATATATGGTATGTACGACCATTTTACTCAATGATCAGAAGTCGTGATCAAGCCCAAAATTTGAGCATGATTAGTGAATAGGCATGTTGTAATGAATTACTAGCATTGGTCTAAAACAATGGTGTGTAGAAAAGTATATAATAGCACCATTTATCATTGGCAATTGTTTAATTATAACCATACCATTATTTAATACAAATTATAACCATATCCCAGGTTAACTAATCTTAACATTACATGCCCTATAATACAAAAGGTTTAAACCAAAATATAATTTAATAATTATCATTACACAATTGATTCTACTTGGTCGTCTTCGCTTTGCCTTTATCCTTCTTAGATCCTTCAATTGCCTCGGCTTTAGCTGAAATGTTTTATTTAAACAAGAGTGACCAATGAGTTTGCTCATCAAGTTAAAGTGTACAATAAAAGATATAGAAGAATTTAACTTTCTAGAATGTCAATAATGTTCAAAAGATTTCGAAGTAGCTGAACAATAAATCATTTTCAATAACAAGAATTTCCTTGAATTCCAGAATAAATAACATTTCAAGAATGAAAGAATTAAATCCGTTCGAAGATTCAATAATATTCATTTGATTAGGAACAATTAGCAATAATGCAACAATATTCAATAAAGTGGGATATTCCCATATTTCATTTTGAGTGATCACAAATTGATCAAGAACTAATAGAGGAATTATCAGTTAATTAATACTGAATTACCCCAAGAGTATCAGTTAACCATAAAGATTAAATCATATTCTTCTGTGAGTACATAAAGTGATCAGCCTTGTTGTACCCTATATTATTCATAATACTCAAAAATAGCGCAAGGGTCGGATGTTCGACAATAAAGTTCCCCTTTTTATAAGGGTTATTCATCTTAGTCTTACATCATGAGTCCGTACTACAACAATATGGTTTGGATTGCTTTCAAATAAATGTTATGTGTCAGGAATAAGCATGTGAATGATATTCCTATGTATATTTACATATGATTTGATTATGATATATATATATATATATATATATATATATATATATATATATATATATGAATATGCAAGTATGCTTGCATTAAGAAAAAAGTCAGAAAGTCCTTTGATAGATAATAGAAACATATGTACAAGGACTTAGAATGAATTGATCAAATGTGTTAGGTTGATCCTACATAAGCAAAACAGCTTTGTAAAGTCCTTTAAAAGAAATGATGTACAAGGACTATAAATATAGAAAGATCAAACATGTTAGGTTGATCTTATGATGTAACAGATAGGCTTGTCTGATCGTCGAGCACTGCACCAGAAATCGTAGTCTGCCAGGAGAGTCAAGGAAAACTAGAGAGCTATCGAGGCAGAATCGTAGTCTGCAAGATAGTAGATCTCGGAGTTCGTAGACTTCCAGGAGAGACAAGGAAGGATCGTAGTGTGTCGAAGAGAACTTCCTCAGAGCCGTAGTCTGCTGAAGAAGTCATGTTCAGAATCGTAGAGACAGCCTGCCTACGAGCCGACCGAGCGTCTGCCAAAGTCAAGTGAAGAATCGTAGACTACACTTGGAGTCGTAGAGTCTACTAACGGCCAAATCAAGGATCGTAGACTGCACTCAGAATCATAGAGTCTACTGATCGTATCAAAGGCAGAAATCGTAGTCGAGCAAAATCAGATGAAAACAAGCACAACAATAGAAATCGTAGAGTGTCAAGATCTGATCTCGGAGTCATAGTGTTCGCACAAACCAAGCGTAATCGTAGAGTCTGTAACTAAGATGTAAACAGATGTGCTCACAATGCCAAGTCAGAATCGTAGAGCAAACACGATTCTCAACAATTGAGCACTCCCAGAATATCCAAAGGAATGAAGCCTCTGGTTGGCACTGCATAGATACGTCCCATCTAAAGGAAACCAAAGAGCACTCAACGAATGGCATGCAAGCTAATAGAAGATCTAAGCACCAACCCAATCAACATCAAGATTGAGTTGTGAAGCCATTCAAGACGAAGTCTTCCACAAGAAAATCAGAAGAAGACTTCTATAACTGACTAAGGAAAGTCAGCAAGTGCAGTAGCTGTCAAGCAAATAGAAGACAACGATCTTGGAAGCAACCAGGATCGTAGTGTTTGCCAAGCAAAGAAAGAACTGATGGAGTGTACATGGAGATACTGGTCAGTCTCTCAAGAACAAGGCTAAAGTGATTAAGCATGGGTCAGTCCATTGATGATAGGTGAACGGGAGATCACAAGGAGAAAGCGAACTGAGCATGCTACAAATCTAAGATGTCTTGCTATTCGTAAGGACCATAACAAAGAGTCAAGTCATCAAGATCTCGAGAACAATGAGGCAAAATGTAAGTATCAAAGCAATCGCACAAGAGAAGGAAGAGGTGTTTCACATACGAGATCCAATCAACACTCTTCAAAATCGTAGTGTTGTCTCTACCAAGAACAAGACACTACGATCAAGTCCATGAATACATGCATCGAATCGTAGAGTTCGAATAAATCAAGACCAAGCATTGACAACGGTTCAATCAAGGGTAATATTCAACAAGAGCTTATCGAGAGCATCGATGCAAAGACAACCTCCGATCGAGAAATCGGAAGGGTGAAATAAAGTCGTCGACCGCCCAAGATATCAAAGTGACATATCCGATGGGTTGGTGAAACAAAGAGACTACAAAGGTCGGGGATGTCATAAAAGATGTCATGTCACATCTGCAGTCTGCAACAAATAACTCGAGATCTGCGAAACAATTTGAATAACTTTCAACGGCTACTTTCTAACGGGAAGAATGGGAAGTAGTACAAATCAATAGAGCCTCAAAGATCAAGAGCTGCTGATGATTATGAAGTTGCAGAATCGTTGAGTTGGTGAATGCTATTGTTGACTCTACAAGTTCCACCAAAGATCAATAGAACAAGTCTTAGTGACAGTGAGACTATCAAGGTGGAAGTGAAGCAGCTTTGAAGAAGGAATTAAATAGATAGAAGCTTCACTCAATAAAGATGAGAATGCCACTGAAGATGGCAGCCAAGCTGAGAGCCGAGAAGGCCAAGAAGATAGCATTCAGGAAAGTGGCTAAGTACAAAGAAAATCAAGAGAGCCACTCTACGAATCACCATGAACCGAAAGCTGAAAATGAACAAGTACAGAACCATGTCTGCAAAGTATTCAAGAAGGGTTCAGGGATTGCTAAGTGCCAGACAAAGTCTACTAAAAGCACAGAGACTTAGCAAACCCAGATGGTGATGGTGCACAGCTGATACCAGATGAAGATAAGCAGAAAAGAGTGAAGATCAGCTGCACCAAAGAAGATGTGGTCCAGACCCGAAGCAGAATGCAAAGAGGACCACACCAAGCTGCTAAGTATAAAAGATATTCAGAGCTTAATGACATCTTAGCAGCGAAGCACCACCACCACCACCACCAACAACTACAACAAGAAGCCAGGGCCTGAGGGGTCCTTGTCCGGAGGGACTAAATGAAGTTCCAAGCCTGTTGGGCTTGAAGAGTTCCTAGAGAACTAGAGAAGTTCCAAGGTCACGGGCCTTGAAGTTCTTAGTGAATCAAGTCCCAAGGTCACGGCCTCAAGGAATCTTAGTGATTCAGGTGTTGCCTTTCCTTAGTGGAAATCTCTGCTAGTTGAAAGCGGAAGAGTAGATTAGAGCTTGAGTCTCCGAACCACTTAAAACCCCTTGTGTCTTTTACTTTATGTCATTTACATTATGTACATTAACCGCTATAATCGCTATGTATGTTTTAATTGCTTACTCATCAAGTAACTCTACGAACAATGTATGTGTGATTATTATGAATATATCAATGAAGGGATCTTTTACTTATTCCGCCAGGCTTGAAAAAGATTCTTAAGTTTGTCATGAGTTACTTAATGAGCAATACAACTTAATAGAGAAAAGTATTTTGTAATTCTAAGGATCTATTCAACCCCCCCTTCTAGATCTATATTGTGCCTCATCGAACTAACAATTGGTATCGAAGCGGTGTTCTCATGCTACATTCAAAAGCTAATCGCTTTGAGTCTGATCCTAAGCACAAACATTGTTCTAAACTTAGTTTAGTAGTAAGTCACTTGTTATATGCAGATGAGCTCACACGTTGAAAATATTGCGTACAGGTAAATGTACATATACACCTGAAGCTGTTCAGATTGGTCCATGTCTTTGATCATCATATCAACAAGACCAATCCTTACTCGATGTTAATCTTGTTGTCTGAAGACTAGTCTAGAAAGCTCAAGAGATGTCAACAGGAAAAATTCAAACATCCACCAGCCTGAAAAGATAAAAAGGCCATTCATGCTAAGTAATGCTTATCCAGAGAAGAAAGAAGAACTTCTCAACCACATGCTTGGTCAAACCGCAGCTGGATGTAAATCTTATGAACTCAAAGATGTTAAAGAATTAGAGATACTGACACTCTCTTAGTTTGTATCTTCAAGACCACGACTGATTGACTGAAGATCAACTGGAGTAACTGCCTGTCAGAAGTAAATGAGAAAACATGCACATCAATGCCTAAACTCAGTATATCTAAGATAAATGACTGTTAAGAAACTGACAGCAAAAAGGTACGATTCCTCGCTAACGTAGATATGAACATCTTATGTGCATCTTACTCATGAACTATAACAGTTTTCCTTCAAATATTGATAATCTATCTAAAAAGGTGAAGAGAGAAAGTACACTAATGATAGAAACTCAAATGTCTATAAACTTTCTCTCCATCCAAGTTTTAGGTTGAAGATGATAACTTGAAAGAAATCTGAAATAGTTTCAAGAGCTTCATAGGTCGATTGAATGTGAAGAAATCTTTGCTGATGGGTTAATGTGCTTTGTACATCCTATGGTCTAAGTGTTTAATGACACACAGAGTATGATCAGATCTACAAAAGAATCTCGAAGATTCATAGAAACTGATCACCTCCATGAATCAACCAGATGCTAATAAATCGTAGAGCTGATTCTCACTCTGAGAACATTTAAACTCTGTGATCATAACTTAGCATATGATGAAACCATCAAAGAAAAGAGCGTTCTATTAAAATGTTAGATTTCTCTCACACTCACCAATATGCATCTCAAAATGTATTATCTAAATAACGTACATACATGGATACGACTGATGGTGGTCAATGTGATGTTCATCCAAATATATGAGGAACATGGGTTTTAGTAACTAACCTAGCAGGACCCATCTAACCATGGGTACCAAATATTAGAAATGAATAACCTGTAGGTACTTGGTCTATCTGACCACACTAAGGAATGCTAAAGAAAAAGACTTCAGTCAAGAAGAGTCAACCAGTAGAAGTCTTAGGACTGTTTAGAAATAATTCTGACAAAATTCCTATATGTCAAAGCCTATCTTTAAAGACCTGTTAAGCTAATCTAAATGAAGCTCAAAAGGCTGCATATCCTTATATGGAAGCAGGCCACTCAACAAAAGAAGAAAAGGGTCTTATATGCTCAATCGTGCAAAGCATGTCATAAGAGAAGAATCCTCAAGGAAGCTGACTACAGAGGATCATCGAGCATCAATCATAAAGAACTCACTATGGGAGCAGAACTCAGCAAGCACAAACTGACAAGGAATACTACGTTCGTAGTCCTGTCAAAGGATCGTAGAATGATCAACCCTGAAAATGCCCATTTCTATGATACAAGAAGATTTAATTGACTTCAGCCAGAATGAGATATGCATGGATGCCTTCTGTTACACTAAACTTATGTCTCTCTGAGAAAACAGTATCAACTATGGGGAGCAAAGAATCGCTAACAAGATAAAAAAAGCTCTGCACCATCGAAAATATACTATGAAGCAAAGATACCAACTACAGAGTCCCAAAACTTTGTGGTCGATGAACCAAATGAAGATCCATATTCAAGAGAACGCCTCAAAACGCATTTCACTACGATAACCTTTCACCACCCAACTCAAAATCATGGAAGCCTACGATCAAACATGTAATTAAAGTGTAAGAGCAGGAGGACACCATAATTGTAGCCAGTGCAAATGCCTAAAGTTGGAAAAGAGACTCCCCAACAGAAAAGGTCAAATGAGATATCAGTGCAAATCACTTCTAAAGTATTTCATCCGAAAGCGCCTCGTGGAAAAACCGACCCTTAGCTCACTCTAAGAGGTTAGCCCTTCCCGAGCTACCTTGACCTGTAAGGAATGCTTAGTAAAGCTCATCTCAAGGACCAAGTCAGTCAACGATTGTAGAATAGAGCTTTAAGAGAACTCAACGATCGTGATGCAATCTCAACAATCGTAGTCAAAACTCAACAATCGCGGAAGTAGACTCGACGATTGCAGACTTACCAGAAGACACTTTAGCTCATGAGAAGCTTGGAAGAACGAGACAATTGCTCTACCATTCTGAAGTTTGAGGAGATTAGTTCAAATACAATTTGGAAAGACATCTTGCAAATGCACATCAGAACTTAAGTACCCAAACTAGCTTGGGGTACATCAGTGGTTGAGCTATACAATTTCAACATGAGGAGAAATGTCTAAATCATCCACTGTAACATCCTTCAGAAAATTGATTGTTGAGCCAACAAGGAAAACGTAGAGTCAATAGCTGTCCTATCATGCTACTCTATGAACTAAAAAGGTCAAAGGTCAATCCACGTTAATCAAACGTCCACTCTTCTAAAAGAGACAACTAACTGACAAGTTACTGGGGAGTTACAGCTTGATACTGGGTATCGTGCAACCAATGACTGGGTGACACATCACAGCGTTTGCAGGGATAGAAGAAACTACCTTAAAGACAAATTCAAAATCTACAAACAGTTGTTAGAAACTATCAAAACTTCTTCCCTCTCTTTTTCAAACCCTAAAAGCCTGTTTACTTCCTGAATCCATTAACCCTCCAAATCCTTACCTAAAATCACAGTCCACTATCTCTCACAAGACTTCCTAAAACCAACACCCATATTCCTCGAACTCCTCAAATGGCGATTAATGAATAATCACTACCGGCATTCAACCAGAACCAAGACGCTCGAAAGATCCGAGAAGAAGTTCAGGGATATTCTTGAACTTGTGAGGAAGGCCGGGTTCTCAGAATGTCTTGAGGAAAACACACGAATATATGGTGACCTGATCAAGGAATTCCATTCAAACGCAACCATAAATTCTAGAATCCTCTCCACCAAGGTTAAAGGTCAGATTCTGAAACTAAACTCTTCTGACATCAATCAATGCTTAGGCCTTCCTGATCGAAATCTGAAAAGCCTGGAAGAGATCGACACAGAAAAAGCTAAGAAGATTATGCAATATAGAAGATACCCTAGTCTGAAGGACATGAAAAAAAAGGAGTTTCCTGAAGAATTCGAGTTCCTGGCTGAAATCGTGGGGAAATGTATCTTATGCAAAGATACTGCTCATGATACTGTGATTGACCAACAACTAAAGATCATGTCTGCCATAGTCCTGAAGGAACACATCAACTTTGGAGTCATCCCCGCTTTCGATCATATGTCTAAGTGGTACGGATAAGGAAGAAAAGAAAAGATTAACTGAAAAACCACTCACAAAGGTTTTTCATGGGAGATTCTTAAGAATCATCCTGAAAAAGAAATTGAAGAATAAAATTAAGGATTATGATGGTGAAATCCTTAATGTTCACAAGGTAATGTCTCCACAGCTGTTCATAAACTGGAAGAAAAACCCAAAGGAGAATAGGAGGTTGACAACTAGGAGCAGCATCAAAGCCTCTACAAATAAGAGGAAGGCAAAGGAGGTAGAGAGCTCTGAATTTGATAATTCTGTACCAACAGCAACTGCAGTAGCCAAGAAAAAACCAAAGAGCATGAGGAAAACTGAGGCCCCTCCAAGAAGTCTATCCACAGAAGACAAGGTTGAGGATGAAAAGGAATCAATTGCAGAGACCACTAAGAGAAGAAGTAACAGATTACTTCAAAGGCCATCCAGCAAGAAAGCTAAGATGTTAGACAGTCCAACTTCAACTCACCATGAAGGTTCGTCTAATGAAGAAAAAGATGTAGAACCAAAAAAAGAAAAGGCTGAGCCCCCACGCACTCAAGTTCAAGAATGATGTTGAAGTCGGATTCATGGAAGAATATGTAGAATCTGCTGATAAAGAAGAATGCATAAGACCTGTGGCTATCTCTCAGAGTATTCACTCTGATGATGAAGAAAAGCTGCAAGATGACCTAACTACATCTCCAAATGCAAATGCTCCAACAAGCTTAGATGATGGGTCAAGTGATGGTGATTCTAATAAAGGACATGCCTCTGCAAATGATAAGAGTGAAAAAAGTTCATCTGATGATTCAAAGGCCTTAGAGTCCAAGAGGAAGAAGAGTCCGACTCTCCAATTGCTAAACCACCAAGAAGAAGGAGTCACATTGATAGCTCAATTTGCCTCAAAGAAGAGAAATGATCAATCTATCAAATCATTGAACTAAGTGATGATGGATCCGACTCACGTAAAGAAGATGTCAAGATTGGTCTAGTAGTAAAGAAGGTGAATCAGATGCATTAAGGAAGGAAATGCTAAAGATAGGACCAAAGATGAAGGAGATGATTCTAAGGAAGACATTCACAAGAGGGATTCTACGATAATAAAATTCAATAAGAAGACTTCACCAAAGAATCGATGAAAGAAATCGTCAAGATTCTCGGATCAAAAGGAAGAAATAGGAAAGAGTCCGATTTTGTACTTTAGGAATCGGAGGAACCGAATATTACCCTTTTCTCTCTCCCACCCGAATTACTGTAAGAATTGTAGTGGAAGTCCTTGATGAGCCACCGTAAGAACCACCAAAGAAGATGGATAAATCGTGAAATGAACAACTTCGAGTTGTAAGGATGACTACAGATGAAGTGCTCCATAATTGAAAAAATATGGAGTTAGATTGCACAACTATACTGTACAACTCAGAAGATCTTCTGATGAGGTGGTTCTATCCATGGATGCCTTGGTCCGAAAAGCACACAAAGGAGAAAGATGAGAGTTACTTCAACCGGTGCTACTACTCTCGCCTTCAAACTTGAACTGGTATCACAAAACTTCCCTGTGGTTAAGAAGTTTGAAATCATGATGATCAATGACAAGCCCCACTACAAGATCTACCGACATGCTGAAAATCATTATATTCCTTATGATCGTAGAGTGGACTCTGATGGAAAAAGGAATTTGGCCAAGACACTGATCGTAGAGTCTGTTCATTCTACCACTGATAATGATCAAGTCCAGAATCAGATGTCTCCATCTGCCCAAGCACAGCTATCTAACATTCCTGTAACCTCAACCAGTAATTGGAACTCAACAATTCTTCAAATTCTCAACACCTTCAAAAATCTGTCCAAGGAAGCAGATCGTAGAGTCCAATCTGATACTCAACAAGGGGATGCCCAACCAGATGATTAAATTTCCATGGAGAAGGAATTATTAAAGAATTACGATAACTTTGATTGAGAAGATGTCTCAAATCAATGAAAAGTCAAAGATGATGACAACAAAGAAAAGACAATTCAATTCAAGATGAATCCAAAGCTCACTGCGGTGATGTATCTCTAAAAAATCAAAGAGAGAGATGACATCTATCCGAGGGCCATAAATGATCAAAAAATAGAAGCTCTAAGTACACAAAAGGAAAATGAAGGACAACTACAAGCCCTCTCTGACAAGATTGACCACATGAATCAGTCCTTCTCCATGCAACTTGAGTTAAGCCAACAAGAACTCAAGTTTGAAGTTGTCAATTCCTCCTATCTAATGGAGCAGCTTATGTCCAACATGGAACAACTCTCTCAAGTGATTAATGACAAAAAGGGGGAGAAAAAGAGGCGTAGAAAGGAGAAGAATAAGAGGCACCCTAGAAAGAGTAAGGAGAGCAAACGAAAAGAAAAGAAGAAGACAACACCAGGTGGAGCTGAATTATCATCTAAGGGGGAGTCAAAGGATGATGCTTCAAAGGCTGAGGGGGAGCCAGAGCCAGAACTAGAAGAAGAAGAATTGAATAGCTCCACATCCCAAGGGGAGCAAGGGAGCAGGACCAAAGGAATCAAACAGATGAATAGCTGATCAACAGACATCCTGGAAGCATACATGGAACCAAAGAGGTACATCTCTAACTAGTTAGGTATGTTCTGAATCTAGGATGTAAAATGTTAGTGTATTAAATTCCATATCATTATAAATGACATTCATGATTATCTGTTTTAGAAATACAGCTGCTCACTGTATATAAGAGTCATTCATAACATGCATATGCACTTATTATTTTTGTCATAATCAAATAGGGGGGGATTGTCAAGAATAAGCATGTGAATGATATTCCTATTTAAATATGATTTGATTATGATATATATATATATATATATATATATATATATATATATATGAATGAATATGCAAGTATGCTTGCATTAAGAAAAGCTGTAAAGTCCTTTGATAGATAATAGAAACATATGTACAAGGACTTAGAATGAATTGATCAAATGTGTTAGGTTGATCCTACATAAGCAAAATAGCTTTGTAAAGTCCTTTAAAAGAAATGATGTACAAGGACTATAAATATAGAAAGATCAAGCATGTTAGGTTGATCTTATGATGTAACAGATAGGCTTGTCTGATCGTCGAGCACTGTACCAGAAATTGTAGTCTGCCAGGAGAGTCAAGGAAAACTAGAGAGCTATCGAGGCAGAATCGTAGTCTGCAAGATAGTAGATCTCGGAGTTCGTAGACTTCCAGGAGAGACAAGGAAGGATCGTAGTGTGTCGAGGAGAACTTCCTCAGAGCCGTAGTCTGCTGAAGAAGTCATGTTCAGAATCGTAGAGACAGCCTGCCTACGAGCCGATCGAGTGTCTGCAAAGTCAAGTGAAGAATCGTAGACTACACTTGGAGTCGTAGAGTCTACTAACGTCCAAATCAAGGATCATAGACTGCACTCAGAATCATAGAGTCTATTGATCGTATCAAAGGTAGAAATCGTAGTTGAGCAAGATAAGATGAAAACAAGCACAACAATAGAAATCGTAGAGTGTCAAGATCTGATCTCGGAGTCATAGTGTCTGCACAACCAAAGAAGAATCGTAGAGTGCAGAGCTAAGATGTAAACAGATGTGCTCACAATGCCAAGTCAGAATCGTAGAGCAAACACGATTCTCAACAATTGAGCACTCCCAGAATATCCAAAGGAATGAAGCCTCTGGTTGGCACTGCATAGATACATCCCATCTAAAGGAAACCAAAGAGCACTCAACGAATGACATGCAAGCTAATACAAGATCTAAGCACCAACCCAATCAGCATCAAGATTGAGTTGTGAAGCCATTCAAGACGAAGTCTTCCACGAGGAAATCAGAAGAAGACTTCAGAATCGACTAAGGAAAGTCGCTAAGTGCGAAGAGTCATCAAGCAAACATGAAAGACAACGATCTTGGAAGCAACCAGATCATAGTGTTTGCCAAACAAAGAAAGAACTCGATGGAGTGTACACGGAGACCGGTCGATCTCTCAAGAACAAGGCTAAAGTGATTAAGCATGGGTCACCCCATTGATGATAGGTGAACGGAGATCACAAGGAGAAATGAACCGAAGCATGCTACAAATCTGATGTCTTGCTATTCAGAAGGGGCCATAACAAAGAGTCAAGTCATCAGTATCTGAGAATAGTCGAGGCAAACAGAAGTATCAAAGCACTGCACAAGAGAAGGAAGAGGTGTTTCACATGGAGATCCAATCAACACTCTTCAAAATCGTAGTGTTGTCTCTACTAGTCAATAAGACACTACGATCAAGTCCATGAATACATGCATCAGAATCGTAGAGTTTGAATAGCTGAAGACTAAAGCATTGGCAACTGTTCAATCTGAAGGGTAATATTCGAACAAGAGCTTATTGAGAGCATCGATGCAAGGACAACCTCTGATCGAGAAATCAGAAGGGTGAAATAAAGTCGCCGACCGCCCCCAGATATCAAAGTGACATATCCGATGGGTTGGTGAAACAAAGAGATCGCAGCAGTCGGGATGTCGAAAAAGATGTCATGTCACATCTGCAGTCTGCAACAAATAACTCGAGATCTGTGAAACAATTTGAATAACTTTCAACGGCTACTTTCCAACGGGAAGAATGGGAAGTAGTACAAAACAACAGAGCCTCAAAGATCAAGAGCTGCTGATGATTGTGAAGTTATAGAATCGTTGAGTTGGTGAATGCTATTGTTGACTCTATGAGTTCCACCAAAGATCAATAGAACAAGTCTCAGTGACAGTGATACTATCAAGGTGGAAGTGAAGCAGCTTTGAAGAAGGAATCAAATAGATCGAAGCTTCACTCAACAAAGATGAGAATGTCATCAAAGATGGCGTAACAAGTCGAGAGCCGAGAAGGCCAAGAAGATAGCATTCAGGAAAGTGGCTAAGTACAAAGAAGATCAAGAGAGCCACTCTACGAATCACCATGAACCGAAAGCTGAAAATGAACAAGTGCAGAACCATGTCTGTAAAGTATTCAAGAAGGGTTCAGGGATTGCTAAGTGCCAGACAAAGTCTACTAAAAGCACAAAGACTTAGCAAACCCAGATGGTGATGGTGCACAGCTGATACCAGATGAAGATGAACAGAAAAGAGTGAAGATCAGTTGCATCAAAGAAGATGTGGTCCAGACCCAGAGCAGAATGCAAAGAGGACCACACCAAGCTGCTAAGTAAAAAAGATGTTCAGAGCTTAATGACATCTTAGCAGCTAAGCACCACCACCAACAACAACAACAACTACAACAACAAGAAGCCATGTCCTGAGGGGTCCTTGTCCGGAGGGAGTAAATGAAGTTCCAAGCATGTTGGGCTTGAAGAGTTCCTAGGGAACTAGAGAAGTTCCAAGGCTACTGGCCTTGAAGAGTTCTTAGTGAACTGAAGTCCCAAGGTCACGGGCTTCAAGGAATCTTAGTGATTCAGGGTGGTGCCTTTCCTTAGTGGAAATCCTGCTAGTTGAAGCAGAAGAGTGGATTAGGAGCTTGAGTCTCTGAACCACTTAAAACCCCTTGTGTCTCTTACTTTATGTCATTTATATTATGTACATTAACTGTTATAACTGCTATATATATTTTAACTGCTTACTACTAAAGTAACTCTACGAACAATGTATGTGTGATTATGAATATATCAATGAAGGGGATCTTTTACTTATTCCGCTGTGCTTGAAAAGATTCTTAAGTTTGTCATGAGCTACTTAATGAGCAATACAACTTAATAGAGAAAAGTATTTTGAAATTCTAAGGATCTATTCAACCCCCCTTCTAGATCTATATTGTGCCTACTGGGAACTAACATTATGATTTCAACATATAATAACAATATTGATATATCTAGCCAAAATAAATGACATAATTCTTTCAATAAAAACTTAGTTCAAATAATAGAACGATTTATCAATTATTAGTCTAGCCGAAACGAATAGCTGAGACATGGCTTATAAACAGTTTATGAATAAAAGAACTTTAAATTTATTTCACAGTTTTCAATAATGAAACAAGAAATCAAATGCACTATGTGCGAATAACAATAATCATTATAGATGTGAATAACCAACAATAATTATCCACTAGTCATGCTTTGAAATTAATAACTCAAATTGAGTTAGGAAACTTGCCTTGGTCATTGACTACTGCTACACAATTTAATTTAACTTCGTTTGAAAGACCTATCATTAATAATATTGATCTCTCAATTAACATAACATATTATAACTCATAACACCACTATTCTTGTAATAAATTATCTAACATGTAATCATGAAATCAAACATTCAATAATACCTTACTCATTAGGAATATTATCATCCTTTAATAATATTATTATCATATATTCGTTGTCTTAAACTCTTGTCTAATATTATTAATCCTTTAATAATATTTTATTAATATTATTAACTATTTAATAATATTTTAATCCTTTATTAATATTATTAATCATTTAATAATATTTTAGTCACTTGATAATATTATTAATAACTTAATAATATTTCGTACATTAATCACATCTTATCCAATTACTAATATTATTAATAAATTAATAATATTTTAATCAATATTTAATATCTTAACCGTGGCGCCCCAAAAGCAGTATACATCACTCATCTTGGGTCACCAGATACATGGTATAGAAATCAACTACAAACTTAATTATACAACAGTCGTGCAAAATACGACAAAACATAGCTGAGAGTTTAAACATGAATATTGCCTTCTAGACAATATCCACACTCAATGGAGTCCTCATTACAATTATTATCACACTATTTTATAAAAATAGTGAGGACTACTATAGCCACCATCTCGGACCATCACTCCATTTCCCGACTCGTCCCAACTATATTCTCATTTCCTGAAGAGAACAGTGAAAGAAAGGGTGAGCTCAACTAGCCCAGTAAGAAATATTATGACTAAGATAATGAAGAATAAATTATCCTTAGCCTTCAACAGTATAACAACTGATATAATACAATAGACAATAAGTTTTAGATCAACAACTGCAGCGGAATAAGCAATCCATTAGAAGAGTCAAGTAGAACATAATGTCTACTATCTCCTCTAGTTTTTAAAAGTTTATCATCAATTTTATCCCTGTAATACTCATCAACAGTTCTTTATTATACCCAAGACAAATAGAACTTTCATCACCTGAAACCACCAAAGATGTTAGTTAAATTCACAATTCATGTTTATAATAATGTGAATCAACAATTTCTTCTTGCCACAAAGGCTTAATTAATAGAACATTTACTCAATATCCTTACCCCAAATGCTAACGATATTCAAATGTAATAACAATGATCATACCAATCAGTTGTCTATCTTTGCACTACTGGCCAAAGATATTCAACTATAAAACAAATGGTTATGATCATACCAATCAATCGCTCGTCGATTAGACTACTTACGAAAAAGACATTCAACTGTTAACTAATGGTCATGATCCCGCCAATCACATCATCGAATTATCCCTGCACCATGACCAAGGATATTCATTAGTATCACAAGTGGTCATGATCATGTCATACACCTGTCCATCTTTACACTACAGGCCAAAGCTATCAATTAACAGTTCATCTTTGCACTACGATCAAAGAAATCAATCAACAGTTCATCTTAGCACGTAAGCCAAAGATATACTACTATAAAACCAATAATCAATAGTTCATCTATGCACGTAAGACAAAGATATACAACTGTAAAACCAATAATCAACAGTCCATCTTTACACGTAAGCCAAATATATACAACTATAAAACCAATAATCAACATTCCATCTATGCACGTAAGCCAAAGATGACTTTCATCACACTATAAGCATGAGGATGATGACAATGATATAAGCATTAATTAAACGAAATCAAGGATAAATATTAAAGACTTTAAATTTATCCAGAGTTTAAAAATATCCAAATTGTCAATATGATACTGCTTTGTGGAGTAAAATTCAAGAATAATATTCATGTACCAAAAAAATTTGGATGAAAAAGAAATATATTTTTCGGTGAATAGTACCCGTGAATAGTATTTCGGAATAAGACTCGGGAATAGTACCCAAACAAAAAAGTGTCCCAAATACCGAGTGAATGATACTAGAGTGAATAGTAACTCATGAATAGTAACTCGTGAATAGTACTCCTACACGAAAAGTGCCCCGAATACCTTGAAATAATAATACTAGAGTGAATAATAATAGGTGAATAAGAACCCATGAATAAGTAACTCGTAAAAGAAAAATACCAAAGAAAATGATATTCCATGACGAGCACAAAAGAAATGATATCTCATACGAGTATAATAGAATATACAAAACTGCAAATGGATTTTCACCCGCCATGCGGTAATCCACATAGACAGATCATTTCCACAATTTAGTAAAGAATGAATACAAAGGATCATTCACCATGCATGCGGTAATTCACATAGACAGGTTATTCCAACAGAATAATAAACAATGAAATAACAGAAGAATTCACCAGGCATGCGATAGATCACATGAACGAGTTATTCCAATGTAATAATAAATAATGGAACCAATGTCATGCGTACTGCGAAAGACAGGATATTCAAAATGAATAATAAAGAATGGAACCGGTCATGCGTAATCCGCTTGCAGACGATATATTCTAACGTAATAATAAAGAATGGAATAATGAAGAATTTCACCATGTATGCGGTATTTGATGATTAAGTATTCCAACATAATAATAAAGAATGGAATAACGTAAGAATTTCATCATGATGCGGTACTTTGTATAGGCGAGGTTATTCTAACATAATAATAAAGAATGGAATAATGTAAGTATTTCACCATGTATGCGGTACTTCACATAGGCAAAGTTATTCCAACATAATAATAAAGAATGGAATAATGTAGCTCTCTTCATGAATACGAAAGAAATAATACCCCTTACCTTAAAAAACTGGATAATTTGGAATAGTGAGGTACCGATTTCTTTCTTTTTCTCTATAATAATTGCTCTATAGCTTTAATGAATTGGTGAAAAATAATGAAAGAATGAGCTTCTATTTATAGGAAAATATAGTTTTCATAATTGCACATTTTGGGGCTCGAAATATTACAGTATAATACCTTCATCTTTTCCTTCATTTTTAATTTAGTCATGCAAGTATTATCAAACTTGCACCACCTCCCCTAATAGTAAATCATGTGAATCAATAGTAAATCATATGACTTAATAGTTCTAAACATGTGAAAAAATTAATTATAGTATAGTACCTTCATCTATACCTCTATTTTTAACTTAGTCATGCAAGTATTATCAAACTTGCACCAACTCCCCTAATAGTAAATGAATGTGATTTAATAGTACACACATGTGAATAAATAGTTATAATCATGTGAATTAATAGCAATTAATTGCTTATTTATCCGGTTAATTACCCGATTGGTCAATATAACCTCCAGACATTAATTATTATCGAAATAACTGTCGATTTCCACTAACACTAACAATCCCAACACAATGGAAATATTTTTATCAACAATTTCATTTTTGAAATTTTGAAGTTTGACTTTTTTCGAAAAGTCAATCATTGACTTTTCACCAAAGAGTCAACCCCGGAAATTTTGTGTTTATAGTCTATTTTTACTAATTTCATCGTTCCGGACTCAAATATCACGTTCGCGTCTCCAAATTCAACTCCGAACTCAAATTTAATTTTTAATAACATTCATCATTAATATTATAACTCACAATATTAACAACTAGATCGTTCCCAGGAAAGAGGGGGCTTTCTGATAAAAATTTCCCCTTATTGGCGCGCAATTAGGTGACCAAACCTCTCCTTGACAGAACTTCTAGACATCGTCAATATTGCAAATAATAATATGAATAACTGTGTCATCTCAATTATTGATTTAATAATATAAAATATTGTGACAATAATTGAATAAAACTGAGTGACTTCTCACGTAAGCATCAATAATCAAAGATACTGTACAATACCGTGTGCTACTATGCAACCACGCATATTACTATACTTTTATCACCGATTATTTTATGACAACTTGTTTACTTTGAAAATTTTTCACATATCACCCTTAACTTTAACCTTTTATCAATTTAACCATTTACTAAATAGAATATTTATAAGAAAATTGAATACTTTCATTTCATAAAATTTGGGGTCTCACAATCTCCCCTCCTTATGAAATTTTGCCCTCGAAATTTACGTACCTGGTTGTTCGAAGAGATGAGAATACTTTGCTTTCTTTTCGGATTGTACCTTCCCGGTTATTTCCTCTCTATCATGATTTTCCCATTTCTCATCTTCTGTAATTCAGATATCATTCTAGAATATAGTTTCAAAATAAGGGTTAATTGACATACGCATTTAATCCCTATATTCTCGATGCGATCAATTAAATACCAAATAACTTAGTTAGGTCATACTAGCGAAGGAATTCCCCGTCTCTCCCCTCCTAGTTCTTGTCTCACATCTCAGCCAGGGATCATATCCCTAAGCTTTGATACCAACTGTGACGCCCCCAAAACAGGTATACATGTAACGCCCCCAAAATAGGTCCATTCCATCCAACCTATTTTGAGTCGCCAAATACATGGTACAGAAAACAACTACAACTTTATTATAACAATTGTCTTGCAAAATACAACAACACATATGTTGTGAGTTTGGATACAAATATATATCAACTGTGACTCATGTCCCAACCGTGGACAACAGCTCATAATGACACCTTACATAAAGGTATAGTCGAAAACTGTTTTAAAAATTAGAATCTTTGGGAAGTGCTCAAGGAAACCTTCGTACATGGGAGGCCATGCGTATAGGTTATGATAGATATCATATGGCCATAGAATAATCCTTGGTTGACCCAATAGACCCCAAAGAAAAATGAGAAGATTACTATCATATTCTTCCCAATGGTGAGTTTTCTCTTGACATATCATTATCTCTACTGTCTCTAATTGAGAGTTAAATTTCAAATAGACTCCAAGATCATATAGGTAGTGCTGGTAGATATACTCAGCAAGTGGATGAGCACAATCCTGTCTTATGATGACTCGAGGTTGTATGTCATTAAACATCTTGTATAATAGTGACAAAACACCTTTCAAAGTTGAATTCACCTCACCCTCAACATCTATAGACCACCGTTCTATTCCCCTGTTATTCCCCGCTTGTCCCAAATTTACACTTTTATTACACCCCGAGGAATTGTGAAGCAAAAGGGTGAAACACAACTAGCTCAATAAAAATATCATGACTAAAGATAATTAAATTATCAATAGCCTTCATCAATAATAAATCGAGATTTAGAACATATAGTAGATGATAAAAAAAATTCAACCATAGTTGCAAATGAACGAAGCAATCCATTAGAAGAGTCAAATAGACTATAAAAGTCTATTATCTTCTCCATGTAAAAAGTCCACCAACAATGTTTTATCCTCGTAACATCAATCAACAATTCACATCCCACAATCACATGTATAACTCATAATCGTAATTGTTGTTCTAAATTTCTTTTCTCATTCAGGACGAAGATAATTTTTATCACTTGTCTTTACTTGAAATATCAAAGATCATGGTTATACCAAATCACAGTTCCTGTTCATAATCATACTAATAAATTCATCTTTACACTACGGGCCAAAGATATTCATCAACAGTTCATCTTTGCACTACAGGCCAAAGATATTCAACAACATGTCATCTTTGCACTACGACCCAAAGATATTCATCCACAATTCATCTTTGCACTACAGGCCAAAGATATTCCTCAATAGTTCATATTTGCATTACAAGCCAAATATATTAATATCTCAAAGAAATATATAATCATTTCAAAATTTATATAAACAATAATTATAACCATGTTGATCAATTCACCTTTGTACTTAAGCTAAAGATATTCAATTATAAATTCAATGGTCATGATCATACTAGTCACAATTCAACTTTTCACTATCGCCAAAAGAGAACCCTAGTCATGATCATACCAATAATCTACCCATCTTTACACTCCAGTGAAAGAGAATTTCAACATCAGTGTTATAAAAATGTTATATAAAAACAATATAATCAACATATAGATTTAATCTCAAGAGTAAGATTCATAAATCAATGATTTCATAACAACTTAATCAAAATGTTATAAATCACTTAATAATCTCATAATCTAATATTATTAATACTACCACAATATTTTAGTCATTTCTTAAACTTATAAACAATTTATTTACACTTTACTAATAAATGAATTTAATCATCTTAAAATGCCAAACTCATAAGATCTCATCATCAATAACCAAAACCCTTATCAAAAATCTGCATATACATCATATATGATTCTCAAGCCATAAAATCCTATTTTCTAATTTTCTTACTTCACAAAACATATTTAATTCATTTACTCATAACTAGAATATTTTCATGAAAAATATCAAATCAGTTCCAAAAATATTTCTTTTCTGAAATTTAGAAGAATATAGTCCCATATTGAATATATATTTTTCTCAGAATTTTTAAAAGTCATTTACTATTTTTCACATGGCCAAAACCACCGAATATTTAAACATTTATCATAAATTGTACTTTTATCCAAAACTTCTGAAATTTACACGATATACTGATATTATATAGATGTACACCCAATAAAAATTTCATCAATTTTGGAGTTAACCACAAGGAGTTATAAGCGGTTACTTTTAAAATAGTCTTTTCTCATAAAATCCATAACTCATAATCTATACATCCAAAAATCGCCATTTTTGGACACAATCAACAAAACTCATCAAATTATCATTTCAAATTTTTCCAGAATTTTTGAAGGTTCAGAAGAATTTCAAAATAATAACCCTTAAAATCCTTTATTATCCCTTTACCTCAAAAGATCGGTACTTACATTTGAATAACGAATCGAACTTGCAATCAGTATATCAATACTCAAAGTATACTCAAAATACTCACAAGAATATGCTCGATAATATAGAGAGAAAAACTTCAGCTTACGGTGTGATTTTCAATTATAACCTAAGCACCCTATTTATAGGAAATTGCTAGAACACCAAAACAGAAAATTTATTATAATATTAATATATTATATAATAATTCCTACTCACTCATTCTAGAGTTTGATTTCAGCCACTTAGCATTTCTCACATGCCACCTTCTAGAAAAAGTAATAAAAAAACGTTTTTTTATATAATAAATAATTAAAACTTCCAAAAATCAATTATTTTGGAGCTTCGGAACTTCAATAATTCATAATAAATAGCCCTTTTGCCAGAAAATTCGAATCTCGCGAGTTGTTATAGGAAATTCAATTTTCTACAACTTTACAGAAAAAAGTTTTTCCAAATTCCAAACAAAAATTGACCGAAATCCATAAATGGACGATTTTATAGGCTATAATCAAATTTCAGTCAAGAAATGGGGTCCACCGACACATAAAACATGCTTTAAATATTTTTGGTAACAAAATACTCCTCCATATATACTCATATATCCCACATTCATCGTAAAAATATCATCATTAATATATTATTAAAATAATACATTTAATTGAATTATTTTATCAGAAAAAGATAAAATATTAATTTTCAACAATTGTCACATTAAAAATTTTCTCCATCTATATCCTCATAAAATCAATATTTTCCTCATCGTATGAATCAATAATTAATTATTCATAAATAATATTACAGAATCACAATATTGACAACCAGCGCCTCCAGGAAGAGGGGCTTTCCAATTAGAATTTCTCCTTATCGCACGCAATTAGGGTGACCAAACCTCTCCTTGAGCAGAACTTTCTAGACATTGCCAATAATGTTATCAAATAATATTATTCAAATAATATAAATTATTGATCCGATAATGAAAAATACCGTAAAGTGACAATTATAAAATATCAACGCAGCAATCATTGAATCAAAAAAAATATTGAACAAGAATTATTCTTGTAACAATTATTGAGTAGTGCCTTCTTCACGTAAGAATCAATAATTGGTGCAATACCGCAGTATCTTCTTGTGTTTTAACCACCGAGTATTTTAACAATGATAATTGGTAATAACTA
Source organism: Panax ginseng (assembly GCA_020205605.1). NCBI lineage: Eukaryota > Viridiplantae > Streptophyta > Magnoliopsida > Apiales > Araliaceae > Panax > Panax ginseng. Next base: position 2,243,929 of record CM035128.1, read on the forward strand.
CGCCTGGCCATTTATAAACAACTTATATTTGTCGCTTTCTTCATCCAATCGTCATTATGGGCCCACAAATGGTTTTGCACCTGGCCGTCATTTAATATTCCCCAACGTAAAAGAATATTCCACGACCAAACGAATATTCTCCGACAACAATGAATATTTTATAGCCACTTGCGTATTTTGTAAAAGCTACAAGATGACCCAACTACATCTCCAAATGCAAATGCTCCAACAAGCTTAGATGATGGGTCAAGTGATGGTGATTCTAATAAAGGACATGCCTCTGCAAATGATAAGAGTGAAAAAAGTTCATCTGATGATTCAAAGGCCTTAGAGTCTGAAGAGGAAGAAGAGTCTGACTCTCCAATTGCTAAACCACCAAGAAGAAGGAGTCACAGATTGATAGCTCAATTTGCCTCAAAGAAGAGAAATGATCAATCTACTAAAATCATTGAACTAAGTGATGATGGATCTGACTCACAGAAAGAAGATGCTGAAGATTGGTCTAGTAGTAAAGAAGGTGAATCTGCATCAAGGGAAGGAAATGCTAAAGATAGGACCAGCATTGAAGGAGATGATTCTAAGGAAGTCATTGCTGAAGAGGATTCTGATAATAAAATTCAATAAGAAGACTTCACTGAAGAATCTGATGAAAGAAGTCAGCAAGATTCTGGATCAAAAAGGGAAGAAATAGGGAAAGAGTCTGATTTTGTACTTTAGGAATCAGAGGAACCAGAATATTACCCTTTTCTCTCTCCAGCCAGAATTACCAGAAGAATTGTAGTGGAAGTCCTTGATGAGCCACCAGAAGAACCACCAGCAAGATGGATAAATCAGGGAAATGAACAACTTCGAGTTGTAAGGATGACTACAGATGAAGTGCTCCATAATTGAAAAAATATGGAGTTAGATTGCACAACTATACTGTACAACTCTGAAGATCTTCTGATGAGGTGGTTCTATCCATGGATGCCTTGGCTGAAAGCACACAGTGAGAAAGATGAGAGTTACTTCAACTGGTGCTACTCTCAGTTTCCAAACTTGGAACTGGTATCACAAAACTTCCCCAGGGTTAAGAAGTTTGAAATCATGATGATCAATGACAAGCCCCACTACAAGATCTACCGACATGCTGAAAATCATTATATTCCTTATGATCGTAGAGTGGACTCTGATGGAAAAAGGAATTTGGCCAAGACACTGATCGTAGAGTCTGTTCATTCTACCACTGATAATGATCAAGTCCAGAATCAGATGTCTCCATCTGCCCAAGCACAGCTATCTAACATTCCTGTAACCTCAACCAGTAATTGGAACTCAACAATTCTTCAAATTCTCAACACCTTCAAAAATCTGTCCAAGGAAGCAGATCGTAGAGTCCAATCTGATACTCAACAAGGGGATGCCCAACCAGATGATTAAATTTCCATGGAGAAGGAATTATTAAAGAATTCTGATAACCTGATTGAGAAGATGTCTCAAATCAATGAAAAGTCAAAGATGATGACAACAGCAAAAGACAATTCAGTTCAAGACAGAATCCAAGCTACTGCGGCTGATGTATCTCTAAAAATCAAAGAGAGAGATGACATCTATCTGAGGGCCATAAATGATCAAAAAACAGAAGCTCTAAGTACACAAAAGGAAAATGAAGGACAACTACAAGCCCTCTCTGACAAGATTGACCACATGAATCAGTCCTTCTCCATGCAACTTGAGTTAAGCCAACAAGAACTCAAGTTTGAAGTTGTCAATTCCTCCTATCTAATGGAGCAGCTTATGTCCAACATGGAACAACTCTCTCAAGTGATTAATGACAAAAAGGGGGAGAAAAAGAGGCATAGAAAGGAGAAGAATAAGAGGCACCCTAGAAAGAGCAAGGAGAGCAAACGAAAAGAAAAGAGGAAGACAACACCAGGTGGAGCTGAATTATCATCTAAGGGGGAGTCAAAGGATGATGCTTCAAAGGCTGAGGGGGAGCCAGAGCCAGAACTAGAAGAAGAAGAATTGAATAGCTCCACATCCCAAGGGGAGCAAGGGAGCAGGACCAAAGGAATCAAACAGATGAATAGCTGATCAACAGACATCCTGGAAGCATACATGGAACATAAGAGGTACATCTCTAACTAGTTAGGTATGTTCTGAATCTAGGATGTAAAATGTTAGTGTATTAAATTCCACATCATTATAAATGACATTCATGATTATCTGTTTTAGAAATACAGCTGCTCACTGTATATAAGAGTCATTCATAACATGCATATGCACTTATTATTTTTGTCATAATCAAATAGGGGGGGATTGTCAGGAATAAGCATGTGAATGATATTCCTATTTACATATGATTTGATTATGATATATATATATGAATGAATATGCAAGTATGCTTGCATTAAGAAAAGCTGTAAAGTCCTTTGATAGATAATAGAAACATATGTACAAGGACTTAGAATGAATTGATCAAATGTGTTAGGTTGATCCTACATAAGCAAAATATCTTTGTAAAGTCCTTTAAAAGAAATGATGTACAAGGACTATAAATATAGAAAGATCAAGCATGTTAGGTTGATCTTATGATGTAACCGATAGGCTTGTCTGATCGTCGAGCACTGCCCCAGAAATTGTAGTCTGCCAGGAGAGTCAAGGAAAACTAGAGAGCTATCGAGGCAGAATCGTAGTCTGCAAGATAGTAGATCTCGGAGTTCGTAGACTTCCAGGAGAGACAAGGAAGGATCGTAGTTGTGTCGAGGAGAACTTCCTCAGAGCCGTAGTCTGCTGAGGAAGTCATGTTCGAAATCGTGAGAGACAACACGCGCCTGAGCCGATCGAAGCGTCCCGCAAAGTCAAGTGAAGAATCGTAGACTACACTTGGAGTCGTAGAGTCTACTAACGTCCAAATCAAGGATCATAGACTGCACTCAGAATCATAGAGTCTATTGATCGTATCAAAGGTAGAAATCGTAGTTGAGCAAGATAAGATGAAAACAAGCACAACAATAGAAATCGTAGAGTGTTAAGATCTCGATCTCGAGTCATAGTGTCTCAAGACAACCAAAGCGAGAATCGTAGAGTCTTGAGCTAAGATGTAAACAGATGTGCTCACAATGCCAAGTCAGAATCGTAGAGCAAACACGATTCTCAACAATTGAGCACTCCCAGAATATCCAAAGGAATGAAGCCTCTGGTTGGCACTGCATAGATACATCCCATCTAAAGGAAACCAAAGAGCACTCAACGAATGACATGCAAGCTAATACAAGATCTAAGCACCAACCCAATCAGCATCAAGATTGAGTTGTGAAGCCATTCAAGACGAAGTCTTCCACGAGGAAATCAGAAGAAGACTTCTGTAACTGACTAAGGAAAGTCAGCAAGTGCAGTAGCTGTCAAGCAAACAGAAGACAACGATCTTGGAAGCAACCAGGATCATAGTGTTTGCCAAACAAAGAAAGAACTGATGGAGTGTACACGGAGATACTGGTCAGTCTCTCAAGAACAAGGCTAAAGTGATTAAGCATGGGTCAGTCCATTGATGATAGGTGAACGGGAGATCACAAGGAGAAAATGAACTGAGCATGCTACAAATCTGAGATGTCTTGCTATTCAGAAGGGGCCATAACAAAGAGTCAAGTCATCAGTATCTGAGAATAGTCGAGGCAAACAGAAGTATCAAAGCACTGCACAAGAGAAGGAAGAGGTGTTTCACATGGAGATCCAATCAACACTCTTCAAAATCGTAGTGTTGTCTCTACTAGTCAATAAGACACTACGATCAAGTCCATGAATACATGCATCAGAATCGTAGAGTTTGAATAGCTGAAGACTAAAGCATTGGCAACTGTTCAATCTGAAGGGTAATATTCGAACAAGAGCTTATTGAGAGCATCGATGCAAGGACAACCTCTGATCGAGAAATCAGAAGGGTGAAATAAAGTCGTCGACCTGCCCAAGATATCAAAGTGACATATCTGACAGGGTTGGTGAAACAGTAGACTGCAGTGTCAGGATGTCAGAAAAAGATGTCATGTCACATCTGCAGTCTGCAACAAATAACTCGAGATCTGTGAAACAATTTGAATAACTTTCAACGGCTACTTTCCAACGGGAAGAATGGGAAGTAGTACAAAACAATGAGCCTCAAAGATCAAGAGTCACGATGATTGTGAAGTTACTGAGAATCGTTGAGTTGGTGAATGCTATTGTTGACTCTATGAGTTCCACCAAAGATCAATAGAACAAGTCTCGAAGGATAAAGGATATCTATCAAGGTGGAAGTGAAGCGACTTTGAAGAAGGAATCAAATAGATCGAAGCTTCACTCAACAAAGATGAGAATGTCATCAAGATGGCGAACAAGTCGAGAGCCGAGAAGGCCAAGAAGATAGCATTCGGAAAGTGGCTAAGTACAAAGAAGATCAAGAGAGCCACTTTCTACGAATCACCATGAACCGAAAGTGAAAATGAACAAGTGCGTAACCATGTCTCAGAAGTATTCAAGAAGGGTTCAGGATTGCTAAGTGCCGCATAAAGTCTACTAAAAGCACAAAGACTTAGCAAACCCAGATGGTGATGGTGCACACCGTGATACCAGATGAAGATGAATGCGAAAAGAGTGAAGATCAACAGATCAAAGAAGATGTGGTCCGGACCAGAGCGCGAATGCAAAGAGGGCCACACCAAGTCAAGCTAAGTAAAAAGATGTTCAGAGCTTAATGACATCTTAGCGACTAAACACCACCACCACCAACAACAACAACTACAACAACAAGAAGCCATGTCCCGAGGGTCCTTGTCCTGGGAGGAGAAATGAAGTTCCAAGCTCGTTGGGCTTGAAGAGTTCCTAGAACTAGAGAAGTTCCAAGGCTATCGGCCTTGAAGAGTTCTTAGTGAATCAAGTCCCAAGGTCAGCCGGGCTTCAAGGAATCTTAGTGATTGAGGTGGTGCCTTTCTTAGTAGAAATCCTACTAGTTGAAAGCAGTAAGAGTGGATTAGAGCTTGAGTCTCGAACCACTTAAAACCCTCAGTGTCTCTTACTTTATGTCATTTATATTATGTACATTAACCGTTATAACTGCTATATATATTTTAACCGCTATTACTAAAGTAACTCTACACAACAATGTATGTGTGATTATGAATATATCAATGAAGGGATCTTTTACTTATTCATTTGTGCTTTTGAAAAGATTCTTAAGTTTGTCATGAGCTACTTAATGAAAGCAATACAACTTAATAGAGAAAAGTATTTTGAAATTCTAAGGATCTATTCAACCCCCCTTCTAGATCTATATTGTGCCTACTGGGAACTAACATTATGATTTTAACATATAATAACAATATTGATATATCTAGCCAAAATAAATGACATAATTCTTTCAATAAAAACTTAGTTCAAATAATAGAACGATTTATCAATTATTAGTCTAGCCGAAACGAATAGCTGAGACATGGCTTATAAACAGTTTATGAATAAAAGAACTTTAAATTTATTTCACAGTTCGAATAATAGAACAAGAAATCAAATGCACTATGTGCGAATAACAATAATCATTATAGATGTGAATAACCAACAATAATTATCCACTAGTCATGCTTTGAAATTAATAACTCAAATTGAGTTAGGAAACTTGCCTTGGTCATTGACTACTGCTACACAATTTAATTTAACTTCGTTTGAAAGACCTATCATTAATAATATTGATCTCTCAATTAACATAACATATTATAACTCATAACACCACTATTCTTGTAATAAATTATCTAACATGTAATCATGAAATCAAACATTCAATAACACCTTACTCATTAGGAATATTATCATCCTTTAATAATATTATTATCATATATTCGTTGTCTTAAACTCTTGTCTAATATTATTAATCCTTTAATAATATTTTATTAATATTATTAACTATTTAATAATTTTTAATCCTTTATTAATATTATTAATCATTTAATAATATTTTAGTCACTTGATAATATTATTAATAACTTAATAATATTTCGTACATTAATCACATCTTATCCAATTACTAATATTATTAATAAATTAATAATATTTTAATCAATATTTAATATCTTAACTGTGACGCCCCCAAAACAGGTATACATCACTCATCTTGGGTCACCAGATACATGGTATAGAAATCAACTACAAACTTAATTATACAACAGTCGTGCAAAATACGACAAAACATAGCTGAGAGTTTAAACATGAATATTGCCTTCTAGACAATATCCACACTCAATGGAGTCCTCATTACAATTATTATCACACTATTTTATAAAAATAGTGAGGACTACTATAGCCACCATCTCTGGACCATCACTCCATTTCCGACTCGTCCCAACTATATTCTCATTTCACAAGAGAAAAAGTGAAAGAAAGGGTGAGCTCAACTAGCCCAAGAAGAAATATTATGACTAAGATAATGAAGAATAAATTATCCTTAGCCTTCAACAAAGATAACAACCCATATAATACAATAGACAATAAGTTTTAGATCAACAATCGCAATGAATAAGCAATCCATTAGAAGAGTCAAGTAGAACATAATGTCTACTATCTCCTCTAGTTTTTAAAAGTTTATCATCAATTTTATCCTCGTAATACTCATCAACAGCTTCTTTATTATACCCAAGACAAATAGAACTTTCATCACCTGAAACCACCAAAGATGTTAGTTAAATTCACAATTCATGTTTATAATAATGTGAATCAACAATTTCTTCTTGCCACAAAGGCTTAATTAATAGAACATTTACTCAATATCCTTACCCCAAATGCTAACGATATTCAAATGTAATAACAATGATCATACCAATCAGTTGTCTATCTTTGCACTACTGGCCAAAGATATTCAACTATAAAACAAATGGTTATGATCATACCAATCAATCACTGTCGATTTTTTCTACGACCAAAGACATTCAACTGTTAACTAATGGTCATGATCCTGCCAATCACATCATCGAATTATCCCTGCACCATGACCAAGGATATTCATTAGTATCACAAGTGGTCATGATCATGTCATACACCTGTCCATCTTTACACTACAGGCCAAAGCTATCAATTAATGCTCATCTTCAGACTACGATCAAAGAAATCAATCAACAGTTCATCTTAGCACGTAAGCCAAAGATATACTACTATAAAACCAATAATCAATAGTTCATCTATGCACGTAAGACAAAGATATACAACTGTAAAACCAATAATCAACAGTCCATCTTTACACGTAAGCCAAATATATACAACTATAAAACCAATAATCAACATTCCATCTATGCACGTAAGCCAAAGATGACTTTCATCACACTATAAGCATGAGGATGATGACAATGATATAAGCATTAATTAAACGAAATCAAGGATAAATATTAAAGACTTTAAATTTATCCAGAGTTTAAAAATATCCAAATTGTCAATATGATACTGCTTTGTGGAGTAAAATTCAAGAATAATATTCATGTACCAAAAAAAATTTGGACAGAAAAGAAATATATTTTTCAGGTGAATAGTACCCCGTGAATAGTATTTCGGGAATAGTACTCCGGGAATAGTACCCCGACAAGAAAAGTGTCCCAAATACCCGAGTGAATGATACTAGAGTGAATAGTAACCTGTGAATAGTAACTCGTGAATAGTACTCTACATCTAAAAGTGCCCTCAATACCCGAAATGAATAATACTAGAGTGAATAGTAACAGGGTGAATAGTAACCCATGAATAGTAACTCGTAAAAGAAAAATACCAAAGAAAATGATATTCCATGACGAGCACAAAAGAAATGATATCTCATACGAGTATAATAGAATATACAAAACTGCAAATGGATTTTCACCCGCCATGCGGTAATCCACATAGACAGATCATTTCCACAATTTAGTAAAGAATGAATACAAAGGATCATTCACCATGCATGCGGTAATTCACATAGATGAAGTTATTCCAATGTAATAATAAACAATGAAATAACGTAAGAATTCACCGTGCATGCGATGAGACCGCATGAGATGTTATTCCAATGTAATAATAAATAATGGAACTGAATCACGCGCGTGTCGCAAAGATGAGGATATTCCAACGAGAATAATAAAGAATGGAACCAGTCATGCGTAATCCGCATTGCAGACGGTGATATTCTAATGTAATAATAAAGAATGGAATAATGTAAGAATTTCACCATGTATGCGGTATTGAGATAGATCGTTATTCCAACATAATAATAAAGAATGGAATAATGTAAGAATTTCATCATGTATGCGGTACTTTGTATAGACAGGTTATTCTAACATAATAATAAAGAATGGAATAACAGAAGTATTTCACCATGTATGCGGTACTTCACATAGACAGGTTATTCCAACATAATAATAAAGAATGGAATAATAGAAGCTCTCTTCATGAATACGAAAGAAATAATACCCTTACCTTGTAAAGAAACCGGATAATTTGGAATAAAGGAGGTACCGCACTTTCTTCTTCTTTCTCTATAATAATTGCTCTATAGCTTTAATGAATTGGTGAAAATAATGAAGGAATGAGCTTCTATTTATAGAAAATATAGTTTTCATAATTGCACATTTTGGGGCTCGAAATATTACAAAGATAATACCTTCATCTTTTCCTTCATTTTTAATTTAGTCATGAAAGTATTATCAAACTTGCACCACCTCCCCTAATAATAGTAAATCATGTGAATCAATAGTAAATCATATGACTTAATAGTTCTAAACATGTGAAAAAATTAATTATAGTATAAGACCTTCATCTATACCTCTATTTTTAACTTAGTCATGTAAGTATTATCAAACTTGCACCAACTCCCTAATAGTAAATGAATGTGATTTAATAGTACACACATGTGAATAAATAGTTATAATCATGTGAATTAATAGCAATTAATTGCTTATTTATCCTAGCTTAATAATTATCGGGTCAATATAACCTCCAGGACATTAATTATTATCGAAATAACTGTCGATTTCCACTAACACTAACAATCCCAACACAATGGAAATATTTTTATCAACAATTTCATTTTTGAAATTTTGAAGTTTGACTATTTTTTCGAAAAAGTCAACTGTTGACTTTTTGACCAAAGAGTCAACCCCGGTAAATTTTGTGTTTATAGTCTATTTTTACTAATTTCATCGTTCCGGACTCAAATATCACGTTCGCGTCTCCAAATTCAACTCCGAACTCAAATTTAATTTTTAATAACATTCATCATTAATATTATAACTCACAATATTAACAACTAGATCGCTCCCGTGAAAAGGGGCTTTACGATAAAAATTTTCCCTTATCATGCGCATGATTAGGTGACTAAACCTCCTCGATGTAACTTCTAGACATCGTCAATATTGCAAATAATAATATGAATAACTGTGTCATCTCAATTATTGATTTAATAATATAAAATATTGTGACAATAATTGAATAAAATTGAGTGACTTCTCACGTAAGCATCAATAATCAAAGATACTTTGATAATACCGTAATGCTACTACTATGCAACCACGCATATTACTATACTTTTATCACCGGTTATTTTATGACAACTTGTTTACTTTGAAAATTTTTCACATATCACCCTTAACTTTAACCTTTTATCAATTTAACCATTTACTAAATAGAATATTTATAAGAAAATTGAATACTTTCATTTCATAAAATTTGGGGTCTCACAATATCCCCTCCTTATGAAATTTTGCCCTCGAAATTTACGTACCTGGTTGTTCGAAGAGATGAGAATACTTTGCTTTCTTTTCGGATTGTACCTTCCCGATTATTTCCTCTCTATCATGATTTTCCCATTTCTCATCTTCTGTAATTCAGATATCATTCTAGAATATAGTTTCAAAATAAGGGTTAATTGACATACCACATTTAATCCCTATATTCTGACCGATCAATTAAATACCAAATAACTTAGTTAGGTCATACTAGCGAAGGAATTCCCCGTCTCTCCCCTCCTAGTTCTTGTCTCACATCTCAGCCAGGGATCATATCCCTAAGCTTTGATACCAACTGTGACGCCCCCAAAACAGGTATACATGTAACGCCCCCAAAATAGGTCCATTCCATCCAACCCATTTTGAGTCGCCAAATACATGGTACAGAAAACAACTACAACTTTATTATAACAATTGTCTTGCAAAATACAACAACACATATGTTGTGAGTTTAGATACAAATATATATCAATCATGACTCATGTCCCAACCGTGTGGACAAGAAATTTCATAATGACACCTTACATAAAGGTATAGTCGAAAACCTGCTTTTAAAAATTAGAATCTTTGGGAAGTGCTCAAGAAACCTTCGTACATGGGAGGCCATTCGTATAGGTTATGATAGATATCATATGGCCATAGAATAATCCTTGGTTGACCCAATAGACCCCAAAGAAAAATGAGAAGATTACTATCATATTCTTCTCAATGGTGAGTTTTCTCTTGACATATCATTATCTCTACTCCTCTAATTGAGAGTTAAATTTCAAATAGACTCCAAGATCATATAGGTAGTCTTTGGTAGATATACTCAAAGCAGTGGATGAGCACAATCTCGCTTTTATGATGACTCGAGGTTGTATGTCATTAAACATCTTGTATAATAGTGACAAAACACCCTTCCAAAGTTGAATTCACCTCACCTCAACATCTATGACCACCGCTTCTATTCCCCGTTATTCCCCGCTTGTCCCAAAATACACTTTTATTACACGAAAGGAATTGTGAAGCAAAAGGGTGAAGCACAACTAGCTCAAGAAAAATATCATGACTTAAGATAATTAAATTATCAATAGCCATCATCAATAATAAATCGTAGATTTAGAACATATAGTAGATGATAAAAAAAATTCAACCATAGTTGCATAAATGAACGAAAGAATCCATTAGAAGAGTCAAATAGACTATAAAGTCTATTATCTTCTCCATGTTAAAAGTCCACCAACAATGTTTTATCCTCAGTAACATCAATCAACAATTCCGTCCACAATCACATGTATAACTCATAATCGTAATTGTTGTTCTAAATTTCTTTTCTCATTCGGAGACGAAGATAATTTTATCACTTGTCTTTACCGAAATATCAAAGATCATGGTTATACCAAATCACAGCTCATGTTCATAATCATACTAATAAATTCATCTTTGCACTACGGGCCAAAGATATTCATCAACAGCTCATCTTTGCACTACAGCCAAAGATATTCAATAATGTGTCATCTTTGCACTACGACCCAAAGATATTCATCCACAATTCATCTTTGCACTACTGGGCCAAAGATATTCCTCAACAGATTCATATTTGCATTACAAAGCCAAATATATTAATATCTCAAAGAAATATATAATCATTTCAGAATTTATATAAACAATAATTATAACCATGTTGATCAATTCACCTTTGCACTTAAGCTAAAGATATTCAATTATAAATTCAATGGTCATAATCATACCAGTCACAATTCAACTTTTCACTACTGGCCAAAGAGAACCCTAGTCATGATCATACCAATAATCTACCAATCTTTACACTCCAGTGAAAGAGAATTTCAACATCAGTGTTATAAAAATGTTATATAAAAACAATATAATCAACATATAGATTTAATCTCAAGAGTAAGATTCATAAATCAATGATTTCATAACAACTTAATCAAAATGTTATAAATCACTTAATAATCTCATAATCTAATATTATTAATACTACCACAATATTTTAGTCATTTCTTAAACTTATAAACAATTTATTTACACTTTACTAATAAATGCATTTAATCATCTTAAAATGCCAAACTCATAAGATCTCATCATCAATAACCAAAACCCTTATCAAAATCATGATATACCTCATATATGATTCTCAAGCCATAAAATCCTATTTTCTAATTTTCTTACTTCACAAAACATATTTAATTCATTTACTCATAACTAGAACATTTTCATGAAAAATATCAAATCAGTTCCAAAAATATTTCTTTTCTGAAATTTAGAAGAATATAGTCCCATATTGAATATATATTTTTCTCAGAATTTTTAAAAGTAATTTACTATTTTTCACATGGCCAAAACCACCGAATATTTAAACATTTATCATAAATTGTACTTTTATCCAAAACTTCTGAAATTTACACGATATACTGATATTATATAGATGTACACCCAATAAATATTTCATCAATTTTGGAGTTAACCACAAGGAGTTATAAGTGGTTACTTTTAAAATAGTCTTTTCTCATAAAATCCATAACTCATAATCTATACATCCAAAAATCGCCATTTTTGGACACAATCAACAAAACTCATCAAATTATCATTTCAAATTTTTCCAGAATTTTTGAAGGTTCAGAAGAATTTCGAAATAATAACCCTTAAAATCCCTTATTATCCCTTACCTCAAAAGAGCAGTACTTCTGACTGGAATAACGCTGAACGAACTTGCACCGTATAGCAATACTCAAAGTATACTCAAAATACTCACAAGAATACGCTCGATAATATAGAGAGAGAAAACTTCGGTTTCTGGTGTGATTTTCAATTATAACCTAAGCACCCTATTTATAGGAAATTGCTTAGAACACCAAAGCAGAAAATTTATTATAATATTAATATATTATATAACAATTCCTACGCACTCATTCTAGAGTTTGATTTCAGCCACTTAGCATTTCTCACATGCCACCTTCTAGAAAAAGTAATAAAAAAAACGTTTTTTATATAATAAATAATTAAAACTTCCAAAATCAATTATTTGAGCTTCTAACTTCAATAATTCATAATAAATATCCCTTTTGCCAGAAAATTCGAATCTCGCGTGTTTTTATAGGAAATTCAATTTTCTACAACTTTACAGAAGAAAGTTTTTCCAAATTCCAAACAAAAAGAAATTGATCGAAATCCACAAATGGAAGATTTTATAGGCTATAATCAAATTTCAGTCAAGAAATGGGGTCCACCGACACATAAAACATGCTTTAAATATTTTTGGTAACAAAATACTCCTCCATATATACTCATATATCCCACATTCATCGTAAAAATATCATCATTAATATATTATTAAAATAATACATTTAATTGAATTATTTTATCAGAAAAAGATAAAATATTAATTTTCAACAATTGTCACATTAAATTTTTTTTCCATCTATATCCTCATAAAATCAATATTTTTCTCATCGTATGAATCAATAATTAATTATTCATAAATAATATTACAGAATCACAATATTGACAACCAGGCAGTTTCCAGGAAAGAGGGGGCTTTTTAATTAGAATTTCTCCTTACTGGCACGCAATTAGGTGACCAAACTTCTCCTTAGACAGAACTTTCTAGACATTGCCAATAATGTTATCTAATAATATTATTCAAATAATATAAATTATTTCATAGGTATACAACACCCATTACGAAAATAGTGAGGACTATTATAGCCACCAAAATACATGGTATAGAAAGCAAACTACAACTTTGACAATACATGGATGTAGTGTAGAATACGACAATGTCTGTTTAATTACATGAGTTTGAATACAAATATTGTCTTCTAGACAATATACACACCCAAATAAGTCCTCATTAATTATTCATACACTATTTTACGAAAATAGTGAGGGCAATTAAAACATCTTCCTAGAGCCATCACTCCATTACCCAGACTAGATCTGCTGTGTTCTTCTCACCTCACGAGAAGAAAAATGGAACAAAAAGGAAAAGGGTGAGCTCAACTAGCCCGATAAAGAATATTATGACTAAGATAATATACAACAAATTATCGTTAGTCTTCACGAGGAAAAATCTAACGAGAATACAATAGACAACAAGTTTTAGATCAACAAATGCGTGAAGCTTGACAATCCATTAGAAGAGTCACGTGAAAAAAAATTCTCTTGTCTTCTAAGGTTTAAAATTCCATCATCAATAGTTTATCCATGTAATAACAATCAATATACATCTTTAATCATCTTTTGCACTCTGAGGCCAAAGATATTCATTTTATCACCAGTTGGTCATGTTCATCTCACACACTGTTCATCTTTTGCACTCTGAGGCCAAAGATATTCATCGATTAATCGTTCATCTTTTACTTTTCTAGCCCAAGATATTCATTTATATCACCATTTAGGGTAGAGGATGATGAAAAACATTTTTAAAAAGCGAATCCGATGAAACAAAATGACAAGGATTAAGGATTAAGGATTAGTACTTTGTTTTACCCATGTCCAAAAATACTTGAAAATAATCATATTGGTGTAAAATTCAAGAATGATCAAAACATGGATACAATCAAAGCTAGTATCCGAATAGATATTTTGGACAAAAGAAAAATTTTTATTTTTAGGTTGAATAGTCTTAATGATAAGTGAATAGTATAAGTATCGTGAATAGTGTCGTATCGTGAATAGTAACCAAACACAACAAGTTCCAAATTTGATAAAAAAGTTCACCAATACTTGACATAATGATATTGAAGAAAATATCATTTAAGAAGAAAATAATACCCCCACCCTCAAAATAATCGTACTTACATTTGAATTTAGGGTATAGTCTTGTGAAACCCATATAGTATAGCAACACTCAAAGTATACTCACAAGAATACGCTCGATAATTTAGAGAGAAAAAAAAAAACTTTGTTTACGGTGTGATTTTCAATTCTAACTTAGCCCTCTATTTATAGGAAAATGTTAGAGCATGAAGGAGACTAAATTAATAAATTATTATTATTTACCAAATATTCAAGCCCACCACCAAGGAATCTGATTTTAGCCACCAACCACATGTTAAAGATGCTCACCAACCTTTGAAAAACGTTTTTCTTGAAAATAATAATTAAAATTTCCAAAAATCAATTATTTGAACTCAAAACATCAATAATTCACAATAAATATCCCTTTTATCAGAAAATTCAAATCTCGCGACTTTTTATAGGAATTTCAATTCTCTACAACTTTGAGAGAAAATTTTTCAAAATTCCAAGCAGAAATTATCCAAAATCCACAAGCGGGCAATTTTACGATCATAATAAATTTTTCGGTCGAGAATCGTGTCCCGCAAACACACAAAACATATATTAAACATTTAATGCCACAAAATACTCTACCTCCTCATATACTCATATATCCCACAATTATTATAAAAATATCACCGTTAATATATTATTAAAATAATATATTTAAATGTATTATTTTATCGAGAAAAAGATAAAATATTAATTTTCAACAATTGTCACATTAAAATTTTCTCCATCTATATCCACATAAAATAAATATTTTCTTTATCATAATAATCAATAATTAATTATTCAAAAATAATATTCTGAGAATCACGATCTTGACAACGGTAGTTCCCGAGGAAGAGGGGCTTTCGATAAGGATTTCTCACTTCTTGGCGGCGCATTAGGTGACCAAACCTCTCCTTAGAGCGAACTTTCTAGACATTACCAATAATGTTATCGATAATATTATTCAAATAATATGAATTATTGATTTGATAATGGAAAATCTTGTGTAATGACAATTATTGAAACAATAATAATATAAATATCAATCGACAATTATTGAATCAATAAGATAAAATAATGAGCGATAATTCTTGTAACAATTATTGAGTAGTGCCTTCTTACGTAAGGATCAATAATTCAACAATCTTTGTGCAATCTGGTAATCTTTCTTGTGTAACCACGCAGCGTATTCTTTATATTTTAACCACCGAGTAACCCAACGATGTTAGCGGTAATAATTTACGTCGTTATTTATAAAACTCAATCTTTGTCGTTTTCCTTCATCCAACCGTTTTTTTCCGTTATGGGGCCCACCATGATTTGCTTGGCGTAAATGCGGAGATTCCCGAAACAAAAAAGAATATTCCACGACCAAGCGAATATTCCCAGAGCAATAATGAATATTTTATAACCACTTGCTTATTTTGTAAACTTTGCACATTTCACCCATAACCAAAGAATTATATCAAATTAACCCTTATTAATTTAGAATAATGAATAAAGAAAAATTCAATTTTATTTATAATAAGTTGGGGTCTTACAACCTCCCCTCCTTATGAAATTTAGTCCTCGAAATTGACATACGATACTGGTATATCGAAAAGGTGAGGTACCTTGCTTTCATCTCGATTCAACTCCCATGTCATTTCCTCGATTGCATGGTTTCTCCACAAAACCTTAACTTGTGGTATAACCTTCGTCGTAAGACATGCTCTTTCTATCCAAAATCTCAGCAGTATCTCCTCGTGGGTTAAATCTTACGCTATCTCAAATGCGGTTCTAATGCAATAATGTGGTTCGGTCTTTCACATATTCTGAAGCATAGATATGTGGAATACATTGTGAACACGAGACATACTTGGAGAGTAGCTTAGCGAGTATATAGCTTCACGTTCCTATTCGGTCAAGAATCTCAAATGGACCAACAAACCTTGGATTGAGCTTTCCTCTTTTCCCAAATCTTGTAACTCCCTTCCATGGAGCAATACGTAACAATACATGATCTCGATATTAAACTCCACGTCCTTTCTATGAAGATCGGCATAACTCTTTTGTCGATCTTGTGAAGTTTGAATCGTTGTCGAATCATTTGGATCTTTTACGTAGTCATGCGTACTAATTACGGTCCCAACAATATTGCTTCTCCCACCTCGTCCCGACATCTTTGGAGAGCGACATTTTAAATCCATCCTAGCGCCTCAAATGGAGCCATGCCTATACTTGCTTGATAAGCTGTTGTTGTAGGAGAATTCCACCGATGGTAGGTACTTATCCCACTTCCTTTGAAATCTAGGACCACGAGTCTTAATAGATCTTGAGGGTTTGAATAGTCCTCTCTGATTGTCCGTCCGGTTTGAGGATGGTATCTTTGAACTAAATAAATAAATCCGTGCCCATAGCTTTACGCAAGCTAACCCAAAATCTTGAAGTGAATCTCGGGTCACGATCTGAAACTATGGATCTTGGCATGCCATGCAATCGTCTGATCATTCCGCGTCACATCTGAGCAAAGCGTTCAAGGAATAAGTCTCGGCGTGTCGGTAAGAAATGGGCGGAACTTGGTTAATCTATCAACAATAACCCAAATTGCATCTACGCCTTGAGAAACTTTGGGAAGACACATAACAAAATCCATAGTAATGTGTTCCCATTTCCATTCCGGAATCTCAAGTGGTTGCAATGGACCTTTTGGCACTTGATGCTCGCCTTTACTACGTTAGCGGGTTAAACATCTTGAGATAAACTCATGATCTCTCTCTTCATATTGTTCCACCAAAATGTATGTCGAATATCATGATACATTTTGGTACTTCGAGATGGATTACAAGCGGGGTGTTGTGTGCCTCCATCATGATTTTATGCTTGGTCGAGAATCGTTAGGAGCATAAAGTCTAGAATTGACTCAAAGTATTCCTTCCTCATCAATTCTTGCTTAGGAATAGCTCCTTCTTGCACTTTCTTCTTCATACATCATTGATTGGTCAAGTAGCTTGGCGACTTTAACTTTATCGATTAAAAGTCGGTTCTACTTTCGTATATTACGCCATCATCATGTGGGACCACAGGTCTTTAATTCTATCTTCATCCTTTGTAAGTCGTATAAAATGGGCCTTTGCGTTGACAATATTGCACTTTCGTACTTGCATATGATCTTACCTTTCGATCGTCGGCTACCACGTTAAACTTTTCGGGATGATATTGAATAGTGTGATCATAATCTTTTAACGACTCCGATACGTCGGCTGCCGCATGTTGAGAGTTTTTTTGGGTGAAGAAATATTTGAGGCTTTTATGGTCGTATAAATCTCCACTTTCTCTCCATACAAGTAGTGTCTCCATATCTTCAACGCGAATCATTTGCTTTGCCCAATTCTAGATCATGAGTAGGATAATTCCTCTCATATTCTTTGAGTTAATAAATGAGGCATAGGCTATGACTTTCCCATGTTGCATGAGAACACATCCTAACCCCTTTCCGGAAGCATCGGCGTAGATAACAAATCCATCCCCGAACCGGATGGTATTGTCGAAAACAGTCTTAGAAATGAGTCTCCTCTTGAGCTCTTGGAAGCTCTTCTCGCATTCCTCGCTCCATAAAATTTTGCATCCTTAAGTCGGTTTGAGTTAGCGGATGGCGATTCGAGAAAATCCTTCCACAAATCTCAGATAATAACCGGCTAAGCCCGAAAAAATTGCGTGCTTGATCACCAAACTTGGTTGCTCCCAACTTTGTATTGCTTCAATCTTGGCCGGGTCAGCGAGATACTCCTTGTTTTGACACCACGTGCCCAGGAATGCTACTTCCTCAAGCGAACTTCGCATTTCTTGACTTGGCATAAAGCTTGTGTTCACGAAGTCTTTGTAGTACCGACTTCAAATGGTGCTCATGATCTTCACGGCTTTTGGAATAGATGAGGATGTCATCAATAAAGACAACAACGAAGCCCGATCCAAATATTCCTTAAATACGGGTTCATCATATCCATGAAAGCGGCGGGAGCATTAGTCGATCAAAAGACATGACCAAGAATTCATAATGCCGTGTCGAGTCACGAATCTGTCTTTGGAATATCCTCGGTTTTAATCTTGGTGATGATATCGAGCGAAGATCGATCTTTGAAAAGAATTGCGCTCCTTATGGCGGGTCGAGCGGGTCATCAATGCGAGTAGCGGATACCTATTCTTGATGGTGACATGGTTCAATTCTCGATAGTCGATACAAAATCGCATACTCCGTCTTTCTTCTTTCTGAATAAAGCAGGGAGCACCCCGAGGAGGCGTCTTGGGGGCCAGAATGAAACCGATGTCTAATAACTCACAGTAGTTGGACTTTTAACTCCGAAGTTCAATAGGAGCCATTCGATATGGGGTTTTAGAAATGGGCTTTGTGCGGTTCAAGGTCGATAAAGAATTCAACATCACGTTACGGGGTAGGCCAGGAAGCTCTTGAAATACATCGAGGAATTCTTTAACCACGAAATATTATTCAAATCGACTTGTCTTTATTCAAATCCATAACATGGGCTAAGAAAGCTTGACATCCGTTTTTCAATAAGCGAATAGCTTTGTGGCTTGATATGACGATGGTGATTTTAGTGGTTTAGTGGTTTGAATTAAGTATATGACAGAGTTGGTTAGGAATATGAAAACTAACAACCTTACGAAAACAATCAATTTTGGCATGATGGTGGTTAACCAATCAATTCCTAAAATCACATCAAAAGCAAGTATCTTTAAAGAGATAAGATCAGCGGTAATGTGATAGTGCCAACTTGGATCATGCAAGATTTATAAGCGTAGATGTATGAAGGTTTCACCCAGCGGAGTTTCAGCGAGATAAATCAAAATCTAATTTCTCGAGTCAAGTTTAAGCGTTGAGCACAAGCGGGAGAGATAAAGAATGGGTAGAACCAGGTATCTAGTAAGGTATAAACTTACATGAAATTCAAGATTAGCTTACCGTGATCACCTCGTTTGGGTTCCTCACGTTTTGTCGATCGCGACAAAGCGCTCTTCCGAGGACCGTGATTTAAACTTATCAGGGAACGACCCTTGGAATCACCACTCCTGCTTTGAACTTGGTTTCGCGATAGTACAATCTCGGCGATGTGGCCTTCCTTTCCACAGTTGTAACATACCTTGGATTGTTGTGGGCGGTTTGGGTGATATGTCCCTCCTTCCGCATTTGTAACATCTAAGCGGCGGTCGTTCTCCTCCCCTAGCATTTGTTGTTGGTCTTTGGTCTTTGCCGTTGATATCTTCCGTCATTGTTGAATCTTCTCTTTACGAAATTTCCACAGAGTCACCTCTCCTATTATCATGTCCACGATTACCACACAGTGGTTCTGCCTTTGTCCGTATTCTTTCTCCTCGTTGGTTATCATCGTTACGATGACTACCACGATTGTGGTCCCTCGGTTGAGTATACTCACTATCTCGTTCTAATAAGCGAGCCACATTGACAACATCTGAATCTGAGAGAAAATTTATGAGAGATAAGGTATTGGCCGAATCTACGGTTTTAGACCTCTCGAAACACATCTGGCGTCATTAGTTCCTCATTCTCCACCAAATGAGGTGCAAACACAGATAACTCTGCGAACTTTGCCTCGTCTTTGAGACAAATCATGTTGTTACATTAAAGTCTAATAAACTCTACCTCCTTCATATAGCGAATACTTTACGGAAAGTACTTGTCATTGAGCGATTCTGAAATCTTTCCCAAGACATGTTAAGTGCATCTGGTTTGAGTGCAACTTCCTGATTCCCACCGATGTCTGCTTCACCACGAAACATAAAGGTGGCGAATGGAACCTTACATTCCTCCGTGCACCCCAGACATCGAATATCTTGGTAATTTGCTTGACCCACGTTTACGCCTTGATCGGATCCGGCTTTCCATGGAAATCTGGTGGTCCCAACTCCTTAAAGCGCTTGGTTGTGTGACGGGCCAGTGCATTGCCATCATTTCCACCGTATTTTGTACACGAGTCTCCGCATGCGATTTTGCATGAGCTGCAAAAAAGCTTCTAAACATCCGTCGTTCATCATTTTCTCGATGGCGTTGTTCACGGGAGGAACATTGCCCGACTGTTGCACGTTCTCCTCGTTGGTGAGTCTTAGGCGTCTCCACGGTCTCATAAACTCCATTGTTATCGTTCTCGTGACCATTCTTAAATCTTGCCATAAAACAAGGGTTAATTAAACAAATTAACATATCACATAATATCCTATATTATGATGAGACCAACAAATAAGCTTAGGTAGGACACACTGGCGAAGGATTTACTCGTCTCTCCCCTCTGGTTCTATTCCCGATCTCATTGGAGATCATATCCTAAGCTCGATACCAAGCTGTGGCGCCCCCAAAATAGGTATACAACACCCATTACGAGTCGCCCAAAATACATGGTATAGAAAGCAAACTACAACTTTGACAATCTGAGATGTAGGTGTAGAATCGACAATACAAGCTGTGAGTTTGAATACAAATATTGTCTTCTAGACAATATACACACCCAAATAAGTCCTCATTAATTATTCATACACTATTTTACGAAATAGTGAGGGCAGACTAAAACATCTTCCTAGAGCCATCACTCCATTACCCAGACTAGATCTGCTTATGTTCTCACCTCACGAGAAGAAAAATGGAACAAAAAGGAAAAGGGTGAGCTCAACTAGCCCGATAAAGAATATTATGACTAAGATAATATACAACAAATTATCGTTAGTCTTCAACGGGGAAAAATCTAACGAGAATACAATAGACAACAAGTTTTAGATCAACAAATCGTGAAAAAGCTTGACAATCCATTAGAAGAGTCACGTGAAAAAGAATTCTCTTGTCTTCTAAGGTTTAAAATTCCATCATCAATAGTTTATCCATGTAATAATAACAATCAATATACATCTTTAATCATCTTTTTACTTCTGAGGCCAAAAGATATTCATTTTATATCACCGATTGGTCATATTCATCTCAACACACTGTTCATCTTTTTTGCTGAGGCCAAAGATATTCATCGATTAATCGTTCATCTTTGCACTCTGGGCCAAAGATATTCATTTATATCACCATTTAGGGTGAGGATGATGAAAAACATTTTTAAAAGCGAATCCGGTGAAACAAAATGACAAGGATTAAGGATTAAGGATTAGTACTTTGTTTTACCCATGTCCAAAAATACTTGAAAATAATCATATTGGTGTAAAATTCAAGAATGATCAAAACATGGATACAATCAAAGCTAGTATCCGAATAGATATTTTGGACAAAAAGAAAAATTTTTTTATTTTTAAATTGAATAGTCTTGAATGATAAGTGAATAGTTATAAATATCGTGAATAGTCTAGTATCGTGAATAGTAACCCCAAACACAACAAGTTCCAAATTTGATAAAAAAGTTCACCAATACTTGACATAATGATATTGAAGAAAAATATCATTTAAGAAGAAAATAATACCCACTTACCTCAAAATAATCGTACTTACATTTGAATTTGGTATAGTCTTGTGAAACCCATATAGTATAGCAACACTCAAAGTATACTCACAAGAATAAACTCGATAATTTAGAGAGAAAAGAAAGAAAACTTTGTTTACGGTGTGATTTTCAATTCTAACTTAGCCCTCTATTTATAGGAAAATGTTAGAGCATGAAAGGAGACTAAATTAATAAATTATTATTATTTACCAAATATTCAAGCCCACCACCAAGGAATCTGATTTTAGCCACCAACCACATGTTAAAGATGCTCACCAACCTTTGAAAAACGTTTTTCTTGAAAATAATAATTAAAATTTCCAAAAATCAATTATTTCGGAACTCAGAAACATCAATAATTCACAATAAATATCCCTTTTATCAGAAAATTCAAATCTCGCGACTTTTTATAGGAATTTCAATTCTCTACAACTTTGCAGAAGAAAATTTTCAAAATTCCAAACAGAAATTATCCAAAATCCACAAGCGGGCAATTTTACGATCATAATAAATTTTAGGTCAAGAATCGTGTCCCAAACACACAAAACATATATTAAACATTTAATGCCACAAAATACTCTACCTCCTCATATACTCATATATCCCACAATTATTATAAAAATATCACCGTTAATATATTATTAAAATAATATATTTAAATGTATTATTTTATCAGAAAAAGATAAAATATTAATTTTCAACAATTGTCACATTAAAATTTTCTCCATCTATATCCACATAAAATAAATATTTTCTTTATCATAATAATCAATAATTAATTATTCAAAATAATATTACGAGAATCACGATCTTGACACGGTAGTTCGAGGAAGAGGGCTTTCGATAAGGATTTCTCACTTCTTGGCGGCGCATGATTAGGTGACCAAACCTCTCCTTAGAGCGAACTTTCTAGACATTACCAATAATGTTATCGATAATATTATTCAAATAATATGAATTATTGATTTGATAATGGAAAATCTTGTGTAATGACAATTATTGAAACAATAATAATATAAATATCAATCGACAATTATTGAATCAATAAGATAAAATAATGAGCGATAATTCTTGTAACAATTATTGAGTAGTGCCTTCTTACGTAAGGATCAATAATTCAACAATCTTGCATGCATCTGGTAGTGTCTTCTTTGTGTAACCACAGCGTATTCTTGTATTTTAACCACCGGTAACCCAACGATGTTAGCGGTAATAATTTACGTCGTTATTTATAAAACTCAATCTTTATCGTTTTCCTTCATCCAACCGTTTTTCCGTTATGGGGCCCACCAATGATACTTTGCAGTCGTCGGAGATTCCCGAAACAAAAAAGAATATTCCACGACCAAAGCGAATATTCCCAAACAATAATGAATATTTTATAACCACTTGCTTATTTTGTAAACTTTGCACATTTCACCCATAACAAAAATTATATCAAATTAACCCTTATTAATTTAGAATAATGAATAAAGAAAAATTCAATTTTATTTATAATAAGTTGGGGTCTTACAATTCCCAGATCTCTCCCAACTATATTCTCATTTCGTAAAAAGAAACAAAAAGAAAGATATCAATCAAGATAATGAAGAATAAATTATCATTAGCCTTCAACAATATAACAACCGATAAATACAAAGCCAGATCAACATATACTAGTAATCCACTGTAAAACCAATAATAATGTCTAATCTCCTCTAGTTTTTAAAAGTTTATCATCTTTTATCCTTGTAATACTCATCAACAGTTTATTATACCCAAGACAAATAGAACTTTCATCACAACCATCAAAGATGTTAAAAAATTCACAATTCATGTTTATAATAATGTCCATTTCTCCTTGCCACAAAGGCTTAATAGAACATTTACTCAATATATATACAACTAAAGATATTCAAATATAATAACAATGATCATACAATCATTGTCTATCATTGCTATGGTCAAAGTATTCAACTATAAAACCAATAGTCATGATCATACCAATCAATTGTTTTAGTGCATCACAAAGACATTCAATTTGTTAACTAATGGTCATGATCATGCCATCACATCATGAATTATCCTGCCTTACTATATAAGGATATTCATTAATCACAAGTGGTCATGATCATGTCATATCAAGAATGGGCCAAATATCAATTAAAGGCTTTAAATTCAATCATCAGTTCATCTTAATAAGCCAAAATATACTATCCAATAATCAACAAGACATCTATACACGTAAGCCAAAGATATACAATCGTAAAACCAATAATCAATAGTCCATCTTTGCCGAAGCGAATAAAAACTATAAAACCAATAATCAATATCTATGCACGTAAGCCAAAATGACTTTCATCACAATATAAGCATGAGGTTGATGGCAATGATAAAAGATTAATCAAACGAAATCAAGAATAAATATTAAAGGCTTTAAATTTATCCGGTCAATATGATCTTTGCTAAAAATTAGTGAATATTCATGTACCAAAAAATTTGGACGAAAGAAATATATTTTTTTGGGTGAATAGTACCGTGAATAATACTTGAGAATAGTGCCCGTGAATAATAGTACCCAGACAAAGAAAAGTGTCCCGAATACCGAGTGAATGATACTAAAGTGAATAATAATTGGGTGAATAAGTAACCCATAAATAGTAACTTTCGTGAATAGTACTCTACGCACGAAAAAGTGCCCCGAATACCCGAAATAATAATACTAGAGTGAATAGTAACCGGGTGAATAGTAACTCATAAAAGAAAAATACCAAAGAAAATGATATTCCATGACGAGCACAAAAGAAATGATATCTCATACGAGTATAATAGAATATACGAAACTGCAAATAAATTTTCATCCGCCATGCGGTAATCCACGTGAGACAAATCATTTCCAAAATTTAATAAAGAATGAATACAAAGGATCATTCACCATGCATCACAGTAATCCACATGATGCAGTTATTCCAACAAAATAATAAAAATAAAATAACGTAAGAATTCACCGTATGCGATAGGCCGCATGCATGTGTTATTCCAATGAATAATAAATAATGGAACCGTGTCACGCCAGAATACGCAAAGACGTGATATTCCAACGAATAATAAAGAATGGAACCAGTCATACAGAATCCTTGCAGACGGTGATATTCTAACGTAATAATAAAGAATGGAATAACGTAAATTTCACCATGTATGCGATTGCTTAGATGACCGGGTTATTCCAACATAATAATAAAGAATGGAATAACAGAAGAATTTCATCATGTATGCGGTACTTTGTATAGACAGGTTATTCTAACATAATAATAAAGAATGGAATAACAGAAGTATTTCACCATGTATGCGGTACTTCACATAGACAGGTTATTCCAACATAATAATAAAGAATGGAATAACAGAAACTCTCTTTATGAATACGAAAGAAATAATACCCCTTACCTTAGAAGAAACTGGATACTGGAATAGTGAGGTACCAGACTTCTCTTCTTCTTTCTCTCTATAATAATTGCTCTATAGCTTTAATGAATTGGTGAAAAATAATGAAGGAATGAGCTTCTATTTATAGGAAAATATAGTTTTCATAATTGCACATTTTGGGGCTCGAAATATTACAGTATAATACCTTCATCTTTTCCTTCATTTTTAATTTAGTCATGCAAGTATTATCAAACTTGCACCACCTCCCCTAATAGTAAATCATGTGAATCAATAGTAAATCATATGACTAAATAGTTCTAAACATGTGAAAAAATTAATTATAGTATAGTACCTTCATCTATACCTCTATTTTTAACTTAGTCATGCAAGTATTATCAAACTTGCACCAACTCCCCTAATAGTAAATGAATGTGATTTAATAGTACACACATGTGAATAAATAGTTATAATCATGTGAATTAATAGCAATTAATTGCTCATTTATCCTAAGTTAATTACCCGATTAATTCAATATAACCTCCAGACATTAATTATTATCGAAATAACTGTCGATTTCCACTAACACTAACAATCCCAACACAATGGAAATATTTTTATCAACAATTTTATTTTTGAAATTTCAAAGTTTGACTTTTTTCGAAAAAGTCAACTATTGCCTTTTTGACCAAAGAGTCAACCCCGGTAAATTTTGTGTTTATAGTCTATTTTTACTAATTTCATCGTTCCGGACTCAAATATCACGTCCGCGTCTCCAAATTCAACTCCGAACTCAAATTTGATTTTTAATAACATTCATCATTAATATTATAACTCATAATATTAACAACCAGATCGTTTCCAGGAAAGACGGAGCTTTCCGATAAGGATTTCTCTTTATTGGCGCGCAATTAGGTGACCAAACCTCTCCTTAACAGAACTTCTAGACATCGTCAATATTGCAAATAATAATATGAATAACTGTGTCATCTCAATTATTGATTTAATAATATAAAATATTGTGACAATAATTGAATAAAACTGAGTGACTTCTCACGTAAGCATCAATAATCAAAGATACTGTACAATACCGTGTGCTACTATGCAACCACGCGTATTACTATACTTTTATCACCGATTATTTTATGACAACTTGTTTACTTTGAAAATTTTTCACATATCACCCTTAACTTTAACCTTTTATTAATTTAACCATTTACTAAATAGAATAATTATAAGAAAATTGAATACTTTCATTTCATAAAATTCGAGGTCTCACATTTACCATTCATAAATATTATTAACCATTTAATAATATTTTAATCAATTAATAATATTATTAATCATTTAATAATATTATTATTTAACTTTAATCTAATATTATTAATCATTTAATAATATTTTAATTTAACTCTAATATAATATTATTAATCATTTAATAATATTTTAATCCAATTTTAATCTAAATATTATTAAATACTTAATAATATCTTAAACTAATATTATTAAGATCTTAATAATATTTTAATCATTATGACAATTAAGTATAATTGTTTACCCTTTACTAATTCATTCATTTAATCATCCTAAAATGCTATAAATATAAAATTTTATCAAAAATGACCAAACTACCCTCTAAAAATCTGATTACCTTATATCAAAAGTCTTTGGTCAAAAAATTACATTTTTACCCTTTATAACATCACATTACTTATTTTATTCATTTATTCATAACTCAATCATTTACATGAAAAATACTGTAATAACCAAGAATTTCTAAGTCACATTGTAAATAAATATAATAATTAAATATTAATGATATTGAAAACTTTGTGACATGTAGTGATTAAGTATATGGATTAAATGGATATTATTTATCAATTATGATAAATATGAGATAACCTATATGAAGCATGTATATGATTTAATAAATATATGTGTTACAATATGTATATATTTATAAAGAGAATTAAAAGGGAAAGTTACATAACCTAATATATATATATATATATATATATATATATATATATATATATATATATATATATATATATATATATATATAGGTATGAGAATTAAATAACCTAAGGGTTATGGTATTGTAGAGTATTAGTATTTAAGATATATATTAACTCTAAGAGATTTATTTTAAACATTTCAATTAATTAATTTTATAATTTAATTAAAACAAGTCTAATTGGGCTATGAAATTAAATGTACATAAGTACTGATTTAAATTTCAAAATTAGTGGAATGAAAATCCTAATTAAATAATTAGGGTAATGTAAAAACTTAATTATTGGACCATGCCATTTGACATAGCCCAAACTAATTAAATTGAGAGCCCAAACAATTTAAGTAAAGCCCTAACTAAGCCCAACAAGTGAAACACATTTAATTAAGCAAAATTGGGCATTAAAAATAAATAAAAATGGGCATTAGGGGGGAGGGGGGGAGTACCCGGCCAAGTTAAGGGCAAAATAAACATGTGATTTTTATTTTTGTCAAAGTTTACTCTTACACTCCATCTAGGTGCCACTAATTAATTTTGCCACTTATTTTATTTAAGCTTACAAGCAATTAGAGAGAGAAATAACATGAGATGTTGGAAGATTTGAGATAGATATACTAACTATATGTATATTTTTTACTAATACTAGAAACACCTATATCACTTTTGTAAGCAAAATTTCTTCTTATTTCCAAAAGTAGCTAACAAAACAAATTAAAGAGAGAGAGAAAAGAAGAAGTTCGGGTAGCCCCTTAAGGAGAAGAGGAAGAGGTTTAATCCTTCATGCACCTTAAGTTCATAACCTATTTTGAAAGATCAAGAAAAGTAGCTAAAAGAACAAGGTATACAACCTAAACTAATTTTTTCCTTTTGTTATGGT
This sequence comes from Panax ginseng, assembly GCA_020205605.1. Taxonomy (NCBI): domain Eukaryota; kingdom Viridiplantae; phylum Streptophyta; class Magnoliopsida; order Apiales; family Araliaceae; genus Panax; species Panax ginseng. Next base: position 2,272,225 of record CM035128.1, read on the forward strand.
TTGAGTTTAATAAAACAAAGAGTTAATGTTCTAAACTCAAAACCCTTAGATCTACATGTTTCATAGTGTTTCATGAACGGATCTAACCATTTTGAGTGTTAGAATGTTGATCAAAAGGAAGAAAATGAAACTATGTATGAAGGGTGAAAAACCCTTGATTTTCTTCATTTTAATCATATATTATTTTAGATCTACAGCTCTTATTTGTGATCCGTCAAAAGAGGGTGTTAGATGTATAAGTTAACTAGTCAACCCAAGTGGTAGCGCTAAAAAATAATTATTTTTCAAGCATTGGGAGCTGTTTTTAGCAAAACTGTTCAGATCAAGAAAGATCAAGAAAAGTAGCTAAAAGAACAAGGTATACAACCTAAACTAATTTTTTCCTTTTGTTATGGTTTGAGTTTAATAAAACAAAGAGTTAATGTTCTAAACTCAAAACCCTTAGATCTACATGTTTCATAGTGTTTCATGAACGGATCTAACCATTTTGAGTGTTAGAATGTTGATCAAAAGGAAGAAAATGAAACTATGTATGAAGGGTGAAAAACCCTTGATTTTCTTCATTTTAATCATATATTATTTTAGATCTACAGCTCTTATTTGTGATCCGTCAAAAGAGGGTGTTAGATGTATAAGTTAACTAGTCAACCCAAGTGGTAGCGCTAAAAAATAATTATTTTTCAAGCATTGGGAGCTGTTTTTAGCAAAACTGTTCAGATTTTACAAAAAAAGAAAAGAAAAATAGACTGTTTTTGGGCAGTTCATAGCAGAGGATTTTTCGTCCGTTTTTTGTACTTTAAAAATTTCGAAAAAAATTAAGATGTTAATATGATGAGTTAAATGCATCCTCTCCAAAGATGGCGATTTTTGGATGTGTAGGATGAAAGTTATGGATTTTCCGAGAAATGACTACTTAAAAAGTAAAAGGGAATAACTCTTCGTGTGTAACTCCAAAAATGGTGAAATTTTTACAGGAGGTACATATACATAACAAGAACATTTTCTAAATGTTTCGGAATTTTTGGACAAAAACTCAATTCATGAAAATTGTTGCAATATCCGACTGTTTTGGCCATTTTAACCATAATAAACGAAACTGAAAATTCCATAAAAATTGTATGTTCATAAGGATAATATTAACTATTGTTCCAGAAAATTATAATTTTTGAAACTGTTTTGGTATTTTTCATAAGTGAGTTTGAGATATGAATTTATGAATAAAGTAAGTTACTTAATGTTAAAAATTGTGAAAAATGTGATTTTATGACTTAAAGACCCGTGATGTGATATAATCAGATTTTTGGGAAGGTACTTTGGTCATTAGTAATAAAATGTTATGTGTATAACATTTTAGGATTATTAAATAAATGAATTTGTAAAGGTTAAACAATTAAATAAATTGATCAAATATTTAATAAATGATTAAAATATTATTAAGATATTAATAATATTAGATTAAGATATTTTAATGTAATTAATAATATTAGATTAAAATTTGAATTAAAATATTATTAAATAATAAATAATATTAGATTAAGAAATTAATAAATGAATAAAATATATATTATTATATAACTAATAATATTAGATTAAAATATTATTAAATGATTAATAATATTAGATTAAAGTTAAATTAAAATATTATTAAATAATTAATAATATTTGATTAAAATATTATTAAAAGATTAATAATTGGGAGCTGTCATTTACACTCCTAAAGTAACTTCACTTTCACTTTACAAATTTAAATAATTAGCACAGTAGTAAACAAGAATCGATCCCACAGAGAGTGGTTTTTTATATTTATCCTATAATTTCTAATGAAAAGGGGATTTTGAATTAATTAACTAAATTAACAAGAATAAACAATGAATAAAAAGCTTTAGTTCTTCAGTTCAGTATCACCTTTTTACAACAATAGATTAATAGTGTAACATTATTTATCGTTCAATGAAACTAATAGCCTTAGGTAACAACAAGCTCTACTACCTGAAACTCCCCTTAGATTGTCACTCAATGAAAAAGCTCTTCACAAGATTCTAACCATTATATAACCTAGAACAAGCTCTCTAGATTTAATATAACAATAGCATTAAGAATTAGGGAATTAGAATATTTCAAGAAACAAACACATAAGCTCAAATTGTTTAACTTGTCTTATGATAATCATAGCAATACTCAAAAGCTTGTCCACTTACTACTTGTGATTAGGAACAATATCAATTACACGTAATATTATTCCTTGATCTAGCATATGATATTCGTTAACCAACTCAATCCTGCAGAAATCAAATCAGTTAAGCCAAATGGCATTCAGAAATTAAATCAGATTATCAAGAATGAATTTCATGTGAGAAGCAATAAATAATGAATACTCAATTAACCATTAATTATAAATAAGGTTCAACATCCCTTAGAACTGAATAAAAAGAACTTAGCTCATGTCTTCAATCCTCCAATGTTGTAGATGAGAGAATGTAGTAGATGATTGAATAAATAAAATCATGACTATCACCCTTTATTTATAGTGCTAGACAAAGACCTAAATCCTATGAGAAGTAGAAATCCAAATCCTAAAAGGAATTACAAATCACACTAGTTTCCATAGAGAAATAGAATCCAATTTAGAAATAAATCTTAGTTTAAAGGAAATTCTAAATCTAATAGAAATAATAATCCCATTCCATGTTGAAATATGCCAAAATCAGCTTTTAAAAACGTTCCAAAAATCAAAGATTTTCCAATTTTCCCGCTCAAATTCGCTGGGGCGAATTTCCATTTCCTGCTGCGACATTTTTTTGGTAAAATGACCATGACTTTTGATCTGGGAGGATTTACGGGGTGTGCTACCTATCAAATTGAATCTCTCGACGAGATCTACAACTTTACTTCTTTGAGAATTGACAGATTCTGGCTAGATCAAGGTCGAAATTGGGCTCCAAGTGACTGTTATGTAAATTGCAACTCCAAACTTTGAGGTTCAACGTCCGTTTGGTAAAAAGATCTTAAGTTTTTTGTATGAATTCTGATAAGGACGATTTAAGATGTTCCGAAAAGCTAAGAAATAGCCCTATAATAAAATCCAAGTCCCAAGCCAAGACCATCCATCCAACTTAATGCTAAAAACCCTGCAATTTTCCCTTTTCCCTCATTTCAGCTCCAATTCTTCCTGAAATCATTAAACACCTTAATAAGCTCATATACACATGAAACATGCAATAAAACTAAACATAAAGGAATCAAAATAAATGAATAATAAGCACTCATCAATAATATTCGAAATTTATTAAAATATTATTAAGAGATTAATAATATTAGATAAAGATTAATATTATTAAGAGATTAATATTATTAGATAATAATTAAAATTTTATTAAATGGTTAATAATATTAGTAAATGACTAAAATATTATTAAAAGATTAATAATATTAGATGATTTATGACTAAAATATTATTAAATAATTAATAATATTAGAAGATGATTAAAATATTTTTAAGTGGTTAATAATATTAGTAAGTGAGCAAAGTATTATTAGTGATTAATAATACTAAAGAAGTAAATAAAACACTATTCGAGTAATAATATTAACTACGATAATTGTTTTGTGATAGTAATATTATAATATTACTAAAGAATTAATGTAATGTCTAACATTTAACTATGTGACTAAATGTTAGACAATTTAATATATATAGAGTACTGAAATTATAAGTAATGTTATGAGTAATTATAGGAGATGCTAATTGAAAGATCAATGATTGGTCTTTTCAAAGGAAGTTAATTTAAATTGCTTAAGCGGATAGTAGCTAGAATTGCGTAGCAATAGACCACGATTGAGGCAAGTTCTCTAACTCAAACTTGAGTTATTATTTTGAAAGCATGTTAGTGGATAATTATTTTTGATTATTCCACATACTTAATAATTATTGTTAATCGCACTCTGTGCCATTGAATTCCTCTTCTATTATTATTGAACTGTGAATTAATTAAAGTTCTTTCATGCATGAACTGTTTATGAGATAGATCTATGCTAGTTGTTTCAACTAGATTGAATATGTTTAAATTTGTTAAATCAAATATGTTTTAAAAGTTGTTCTTAACCAATTGATTTAGTAAGGACTCGAGACTAAGAAAAAAAATATTTTTTAAAGCATTATATTGGAAAACAATTGTTGCTCGACTATTAAGTGTTTATGCATAATACACCGGGCATGAAAGACTGATCCCCTTGATTACCAAAACTTGTTAAAAGGACCAGTTTAAATACTGACAACCTTAGTATATGTTCATGGTTATTTTAAACCACTCAACGTTGAATATTTAATTATTCGAATATTCAATTATTGAAACTTAATTCATGTTCTTTCACAATTGATTCTATTATTGAACATTGAAAGCTAAATTCCTTTCTAATCATGATATATCTCTTTTGTATGTAAACTTGCTAAGTAAATTAGTTGCTTACTCTTGCTATATCATGATATTTATTTCAGCTAAGCCAAAGACGTCCAAGAAGGACAAAAGCAAGGGATCAAAAGTCTAAGAATAGTTTAATGAGAATGTTTAAGTATTATTTTACTTTGATATAATTTGAATATGTAAACATTTTATAATATTAAGGGTATGTTTTATAAGTTAAGAAGACGGGAAAAAACACTTTTACCCCACTATGGTTGTAGTGTTTTAAGAAATTAGCTACTGTGCTTTTAAAATATTCAATTAACCCACTGTACTTTTTAAAAATGTTCAATCAAGCAATTCCCTCCAATTTTGCTCACGGACGTTAAAAAATTGGGCCAATTTTCCTACGTGGCTTTAAAAAATAAAATACAAATGATGTGTATTTGCTGATGTAGTCAGCATGACCAATTAGTTAAGCCTTCGTGGAATGGGCGGGAGGAAACCGCAACAGACAAAAGAAAAAAAAAAACACAAATAAATAATTCATCTAGGGCTCAAAAGCAAACTTTTGTCTGAGAAGAAATCAAGTAAGGAGGTGGGGGTATCTGGCGATACAAATAGATGAACAAGGTGGGGTATCATTCTCAGAAAGTTAGGGTTCCAATTGTCTACCAAACATGTAAGTGTGGTCTGGGTTCCACCAATTTTTTTGAATCATAAAATATTGCACCGTTTTTCATCTTTGTTTTTTCTTAAAAGCGAAGGTATATAATGGGGTTTTGTTACAAAAGTTTAGTTTTTAGTAGTTGAAAGTGTAATATTATCGTCTACCGAACATGTAGGTGTAGTCTGGGTTACACCAATTTTTATCTGAAACATAAAATATTGCATCCTTTTTCATCTTTGTTTTTTCTTAAAAGCGGAGGTATATGGGTGGGTTTTGGTGCAAAATTTTAGTTTTTAGTAGTTGAAAGTGTAATATTATTGTGTTTTATAGTTAGTTTTGTCAATTAACAGGAACTCTGTATTGTCCTTTGTGTTGACTACTTTTGAGTAGTTAATCTTTTTAACTACTGCAAAGTATAAAAATAGGGTATTTGTTTAAAGTAGATAAGTTGTGTAAAGTGGGAATTTGTTTAATGATTTGAGTTGTGTTTCTTTAATGTCTACAGATTTCTTTAATTGGTGACCATGTAATAAGTTTAATGTTTACAGTTGTGTAGTTTGTTTATTCAGTTAATAGTTAATGTTGGTGATTAGTTTGTTTATTCAGTAAATGGTCATGGTACTAACAAATTGAACATGTTGTTTAATGCAACATGAACTACTTTGATGTTGAATTGTACCATGGAGGTTAGTTTGTTACTAAGGAGGATGGATCATATGTTTATGAGGGTGGAAGGAAAGAAACTTATAAGGGGGTTGATGGAGATTACTTGAATGTTGAGAGGATGGTGAAGTTGGTAAAACACCTAGGGTATAAAAGCCACTTTGATATGTACTTCAAATTGGTGGGGTGGACTTTGAAGGAGGGTCTAGAACTTCTTCATGATGATAATAGTGTAAGACTGTTAATAGATGAAGCTCTAAAAATTGGGAAGATTGATATATACTATGACCATGAGGATAATGAAGAAACACCTGCTGAGGTTGATGTCAGAGATGAGGAAGCACCAAAGCAGACAAATGATGATGATTCAAGTGATGCTAGTTATGAGGAAAGTGATGAGGAGTTAAGTGATGCTACTGATGATGATGGGAATGAGGAGTTGATAAATATAAAGAAAAGAAAGGGAATGATAAAAAAATCAAGAGAACAACAGTTGGTTTGTGATTGTGAAGTAAACCTTGATGAAGATCCAGTTGATATTGGTCACTTACATGTTGAGGAGGTTGGGGCTTCATCTATCCCAAGAAAGCAGCCTGAGTCCTCAAGTACTACTAGAGGTAAGGCTAAAAAACCAACATTTGCTGAACCAAATATGGAAGCTGGCACACAAGAGAGCAGTAGCAGGGGGAAAAAGACTAGGGCATCCAGAAAAACTAAGGCTGCAGAGGAAGTTGAACCAACATTTTCAGATGTTGAGGATGAGTTGGGGTTTGGGACAAAAGGAATGAGGCCTTGAGTAGAAACTGAAGAAGATTTTGATGAAAAGATTCCTCCAAGTGGTGATTATAGTAGTAACAGTGAATGGGAAGGAAAGGAGCCACAAAGGAAAAAGAAAAGAGTGGTTCCAACATATAATCCCAACACTCAAATTAGCAAGATAAAATTTGAAGTTGATATGATATTCATTGGACCTGAATAGTGTAGGGAAGCTATAGTGAATTATACAGTTGGTAATGGAAAGGGAATCTATTTTTCTGTAAATGAGAAAACAAGAATACAAGCGAAGTGTGCCACTAACTATCCATTGGGGTTGTGGGCTAGTTATGTGCCACTTGAGAAGGTGTTTCAAATTAAATCATACAATGAGCAACATTATTGTGTGAGGAAAACAAGGATTAAGATTTTTAGGTCTAGATGGTTTGTTGACAAGTTTGGGGGTACAATAAGAGAAAAACCAAGAATGAAGTTGAGGGAAATACAAGCTGTAATTAAACAAAAGTTTGGACTACAATCATCATTACCTCAATGTCGATGAGTAAAGAAAATGGCTTTAAGTGAAATTGAGAGCACCTTGACGGAGCATTATGCTAAAGTCTGGGAGTATGAGAATGAGATTCTAGCTACAAATCCTGGGAGCACGGTCCAAATTAGAGGTGATGGGGGCACTCCACCTAGATTCCAAAGAATGTACATTTGTTTTAAAGCTGTTAAACAAAATTAGTTGGAAGGATGTAGACACATAATAGGGCTTGATGGTTGTTTCTTAAAGACATACTGCAAGGGTGAGTTGTTGTCTGCTGTTGGTAGGGATGCAAACAACCAGATGTTCCCAATTGTTTGGGCAGTGGTTAAAAGTGATAACAAGGATTCATGGAGTTGGTTTCTAAAATTATTGCTTAGGGATGTTGTCCTGGAATTAGGTAGAGGATGGACCTTGATAACTGACCAACAAAAGGTATAATTTACTTAATTATATTAACATTGAACTTTCTATTTTTTTGTCTGAATGTTTTATAGTTTTGATTACTTTTTATTGGAGTATATTTATATAAAGAAAGGAAATGGCTTTAACAGTTTATAGTTTCAGTTTCAGTTTTCTTCTTTCTTTTTAATTACTGAGTAATTTGTTCATTCCATTGTTTTATAGATAAGGTAAAGTTTCATTTTCAGATGTTGAGGATGAGTTGGGGTTATTATATTTTATAATATTAGTACTAAACCTTTGTTTATTGATTAAATTACAAGGGTTTGGTTCTTGCCATACAAGAGTTTTTGCCAGAGGTAGAGCATAGATGTTGTGCCAGCCACATCTATGCTAACTTGAGGAAGAAGTGGCCAGGAGCAGTCTTGAAGCATATGTTTTGGAGAGCAGCCAAGGCCAATAATCCTCATGATTTCAGAAGGGCAATGGTTGACATCAGGTAGGAGAGTAAGGATGCTTATACTCATCTTTTAACTATTCCTCCTACGCAGTGGAGCAAAGCCTTTTTTTCTTGTGAAACAAAATGTGATGTTGTGACTAATAACATGGCTGAATGTTTTAATAGTTGGATCTTTGAGGCTAGATATAAACCAATACTAACTATGTTTGAAGATATAAAAATACAAGTCATGGGTAGAATTTATACAAAGAGGGATGAGATGCAAAAAATAGAGGCAAAGTTATGTCCTAGGATTATGACAAAGGTCAATAAGGCCATTGAGTTAACCAAGTACTGTGAGTATGACTGGGATGGGGGGCACAAGTTTGAAGTGTTTGATAGGAGTAGAAAATACAAGGTAGACATAGAGGTTATGAGTTGTTCATGTGGGGTATGACAGTTATCTGGTATTCCTTGCCACCATGGAGTAATTGGAATCCTTCACATGGAACAACCAATTGAAAACTATGTTAATTCCTGCTATTATGTGGAGACTTACCTGAAATCATATAACCACTTGTTAAATCCAACGGGGGGTTCAAACGATTGGCCTCCTGCCAACAAGACAACATTGTTGCCTCCACAAACTGAGAGAATAGCAGGCAGACCTAAGAAAAATAGGAGAAAAGATCCTAATGAAGAGCCTAGCAGCAAGACCAAGTCATCTAGGAAAGGAATTCCTGTTAGATGCTCTAGGTGAAAGGAGTATGGGCATAACAAGTTAGGTTGTAAGATGACAAAACCAAGGACTAAAATTGGGACACAACCTACTGAAGAACCAAGTCAAGTTGCCCCACAATCTGCAGGTGCCCCAAGGCCTAATAAGCTGGGGGTAAGCTATTTTAAAACCAATTTTTATTACTAGTGTGAGACCCCGAATTTTATGAAATAAAAGTATTCAATTTTTTTTTATTTTGTTGAATAGTTAAATTGATAAAAGTTTAAAGTTAAGGGTGACATTTAAAATTTTTTCAAAGTAAGCAAGTTGTTATAAAATAATCGATGGTAAAATACGCGTGGTTGCATAGTAGCACACGGTATTGATTATTAATGCTTACGTGAGAAGTCACTCAGTTTGATTCAATTATTGTCGATATTTTATATATTATTAAATCAATAATTGAGATAACAAAGTTATTAATATTATTATTTGTAATATTAACGATGTCTAGAAGTTCTGCCAAGGAGAGGTTTGGTCACCTAATTGTGCGCCAATAGGGAGAAATCCTTATTGGAAAACCCTCTTTCCTGGGAACGACCTGGTCGATTAATAGTGTGAATTATAATAATGATGATGAAGTTTTGTTTTATTAGTATTATTAATGTAATAAAATAGAAAAGTTTTTTTATAAAACAGAATACTTTTATAAAGTTATTCGTTTTATTAGATTATAAATAGAATATATTATATTTTATTTAAAAGATTTTGTTTTATTAGAATATTTTATAGAAACCAATCTGACCGTCTGCTTAAAAAGTAAATCAATCTGGACCATTCAGAATTAGTTACTATTCAATACATTCTCCTATAAATAAAGCTCATTCCTTCATTATTTCTTACAATTCACCAAACTCTAGAGAGAAAACTATAGAGAGAAAGAAGAAAAGTATTCTGCTACTTCACTACTCCTATAGCCAGTTTGTTCTAAGGTAAGGGATATTATTTGTTGAACCCGTAAGGGGTATTATTTCTTTTGTATTCATGAAGAGAACTTCTGTTATTCCATTCTTTATTATTCTGTTGGAATAACCTGTATATGCGGACTACCCAATACTTGGTGAAATTCTTCTGTTATTCTATTCTTTATTATTCTGTTGGAATAACATGTATACGCGGACTACCCTATACTTGGTGAAATTCTTCTGTTATTCCATTCTTTATTATTATGTTGGAATAACGTGTCTATGCGAAGGTACCGCATACATGGTGAAATTCTTCTGTTATTCCATTCTTTATTATTATGTTGGAATAACATGTCTATGCGAAGTACTGCATACATGGTGAAATTCTTCTATTATTCCATTCTTTATTATTATGTTGGAATAACCTGTCTATGCGAAGTACTGCATACATTGTGAAATTTCTCTATTATTCTATTCTTTATTATTATGTTGGAATAACTTGTCTATGCGAAGTACTGCATACATGGTGAAATTCCTCTATTATTCCATTATTTATTATTATGTTGGAATAACTTTGTCATATAGCAATCTTACATGGTGGTGAAATTCTTCTATTATTCCATTCTTTATTATTATGTTGGAATAACTTTGTCTATCTGAATCTTCGCATACATGGTAAAATTCCTCTATTATTCCATTCTTTATTATTATATTGGAATAACCTGTATATGCGAAGTATCGCATACATGGTGAAATTCTTCTATTATTCCATTCTTTATTATTATGTCGGAATATACTATCTATGCGTTTACGCATGACCTGGTTCCATTGTTTATTATTCTGTTGGAATAACCTGCCTGTACGGTCTATTGCATGCATGGTGAATTCTGTTGTTGTTCCATTCTTTATTATTCGCATTTTAATATCCTCGTCTACGCGTTCGCACGGCCCGGTTCCATTATTTATTATTCAGTTGGAATAACCTGCATGTGCGGTATATCGAATGCATGGTGAATCCTGTTGTTATTCCATTCTTTATTATTTTGTCGGAATATCCTATCTGTGCGTTTACGCATGACCTGGTTCCATTATTTATTATTTTGTTGGGATAACCTGTCTGTGCGGTCTATCGCATGCCTGGTGATTTCTTTTATTATTCCATTCTATATTATATTGTTGGTTATTGATTTTACAGTTGTATAAATGAAGTTGTCAGTAGTGTCTTTTATGGCGACCCAAGATGGGTGATGTATACCTATTTTGGGGGCGTCACATTTGGTATCAAAGCTTAGGGATATGGTCGCTGGCGGAGATATGAGTCTAGAACTAGAAGGGGAGAGATGAGTAATATACTTCGCTAGTGTGTGACTTACCTAAGCTGAAATTGTTTACTTGATAAGTTGACAAATTATGATATGTCAATTAACCTTGTTTTGAAGTATATTCTAGAATGATTTCTGAAACACAAGAGATGAGCAATGGGAAAATCATGATACAGAGGAAATAACCGGGAAGGTACAATCCGAAAAGAAAGCAAGGTATTCTCATCTCTTCAAAATACCAGGTACGTACGTAAATTTCGAGGGCAAAATTTCATAAGGAGGGGAGATTGTGAGACCCCAAATTTTATGACATAAAAGTATTCAATTTTTTTTATTTTGGTGAATAGTTAAATTGATAAAAATTTAAAGTTAAGGGAGACATTTGAAATTTTTTTAAAGTAAGCAAGTTGTTATAAAATAATCGGTGGTAAAATACGCATGGTTGCATAGTAGCACACGATATTGATTATTAATGCTTACGTTAGAAGTCACTCAGTTTGATTCAATTATTGTCGATATTTTATATATTATTAAATCAATAATTGAGATAACAAAGTTATTAATATTATTATTTGTAATATTAACGATGTCAGAAGTTCGCTTGAATGAGAGGTTTGGTCACCTAATTAATGCGCCAATAGGGAAAAATCCTTATTGAAAGCCCTCTTTCTTGGGAATGACACAATTCGATTAATAGTGTAAATTATAATAATGATGATGAAGTTTTGTTTTATTAGTATTATTAATGTAATAAAATAGAAAAGTTTTTTTTATAAAACAGAATACTTTTATAAAGTTATTCGTTTTATTAGATTGTAAATAGAATATATTATATTTTATTTAAAAGATTTTGCTTTATTAGAATATTTTATAGTAAACCAATCTGGACCGTCCTTTTAAAAGTAAATCAATCTGGACCATTCAGGAATTAGTTACTATTCAGTCCATTCTCCTATAAATAGAATCTCATTCCTTCATTATTTCTTACGAATTCACTGAAACTCTAGAGAGAGAAACTATAGAGAGAAAGAAGAAAAATATTCTGTTACTTCACTACTCCTATAGCCAGTTTGTTATAAGGTAAGGGATATTATTTGTTGTACCCGTAAGGGGTATTATTTCTTTTGTATTCATGAAGAGAACTTCTGTTATTCCATTCTTTATTATTCTGTTGGAATAACCTGTATATGCGGACTACCCTATACTTGGTGAAATTCTTCTGTTATTCGATTCTTTATTATTCTGTTGGAATAACCTGTATACGCGGACTACCCTATACTTGGTGAAATTCTTCTGTTATTCCATTTTTTATTATTATGTTGGAATAACGTGTCTATACGAAGTACCGCATACATGGTGAAATTCTTCTGTTATTCCAGTATTTATTATTATGTTGTAATAACATGTCTATATGAAGTACTGCATATATGGTGAAATTCTTCTATTATTCCATTCTTTATTATTATGTTGGAATAACCTATCTATGCGAAGTACTACATATATGGTGAAATTCCTCTATTATTCCATTCTTTATTATTATGTTGGAATAACCTGTCTATGCAAAGTACTGCATACATGGTGAAATTCATCTATTATTCCACTCTTTATTATTATGTTGGAATAACCTGTCTATGCGAAGTACTGCATACATGGTGAAATTTCTATATTATTCCATTCTTTATTATTATGTTGGAATAACCTTTCTATGCGAAGTATCGCATACATGGTGAAATTCTTCTATTATTCCATTCTTTATTATTATGTCAAAATATCCTGTCTATGCGTTTACGCATGGCCTGGTTCCATTATTTATTATTCTGTTGGAATAACCTACCTGTGCAGTCTATCGAATGCATGGTGAATTCTGTTGTTATTCCATTCTTTATTATTCTGTCGGAATATCCTATCTGTGCGTTTACGCATAACCTGGTTCCATTATTTATTATTCTATTAGAATAAACTGTCTGTGCGGTCTGTCGCATGCCTGGTGATTTCTTTTATTATTCCATTCTTTATTATATTGTTGGTTATTGGTTTTACAGTTGTATAAATGAAGTTGTCAGTAGTGTATTTTCTGGCGACCCAGGATAGGTGATGTATACCTATTTTGGGGGCGTCACATTTGCTATCCGAGCTTAGGAATATGGTCGCTGGCGGAGATATGAGTCTAGAACTATGAGGGGAGAGACGAGTAATATACTTCGTTAGTGTGTGACTTACCTAAGCTGAAATTATTTACTTGATAAGTTGACAAATTATGATATGTCAATTAACCTTGTTTTGAAGTATATTTTAGAATGATATCTAATACACAAGAGATGAGCAATGGGAAAATTATGATACAGGGGAAATAACCGGGAAGGTACAATCCGAAAAGAAAGCAAGGTATTCTCATCTCTTCAAAATACCAGGTACGTACGTAAATTTCGAGGGTGAAATTTCATAAGTAGGGGAGATTGTGAGATCCCGAATTTTATGACATAAAAGTATTCAATTTTTTTTATTTTGGGGAATAGTTAAATTGGTAAAAGTTTAAAGTTAAGGGTGACATTTGAAAATTTTTCAAAATAAGCAAGTTGTTATAAAATAATCGGTGGAAAAATACGCGTGGTTGTATAGTAGCACACGATATTGATTATTAATGCTTACGTGAGAAGTCACTCAGTTTGATTCAATTATTGTCGATATTTTATATATTATTAAATTAATAATTGAGATAACAAAGTTATTAATATTATTATTTGCAATATTAACGATGTCTAGAAGTTACGCCAAGGAGAGGTTTGGTCACCTAATTGCGCGCCAATAGGAAAAATCCTTATTGAAAGCCCCTCTTTCCAGGGGAACGACACAGTCGATTAATAGTGTAAATTATAATAATGATGATGAAGTTTTGTTTTATTAGTATTATTAATGTAATAAAATGTAAAAGCTTTTTTTTTATAAAATAGAATACTTTTATAAAGTTATTCGTTTTATTAGATTATAAATAGAATATATTATATTTTATTTAAAATATTTTGCTTTATTAGAATATTTATAGTAAACCAATCTGGACCGTCCTTTTAAAAGTAAATCAATCTGGACCATTCAGAATTAGTTACTATTCAGGTCCATTCTCCTATAAATAGAATCTCATTCCTTCATTATTTCTTACAAATTCAATTGAAACTCTAGAGAGAAAACTATAGAAAAGAAGAAAAATATATTCACATTTCACTACTCCTATAGCCAGATTTGTTCTAAGGTAAGGGATATTATTTGTTGTACCCGTAAGGGGTATTATTTCTTTTGTATTCATGAAGAGAACTTACATTATTCCATTCTTTATTATTACATTGGAATAACTTTTGTATATCGGACTACCCTATACTTGGTGAAATTCTTACATTATTCGATTCTTTATTATTCATTGGAATAACTCAGTATCGCGACTACCCTATACTTGGTGAAATTCTTCATTATTCCATTTTTATTATTATGTTGGAATAACATGTTTATGCAATCTTGCGCATACATGGTGAAATTCTTCTATTATTCCATTCTTTATTATTATGTTGGAATAATCTGCATACGCCAATCTTGAATACATGGTGAAATTCCTCTATTATTCCATTCTTTATTATTATGTTGGAATAACTCGCATACATCACAAGTACTACATACATGGTGAAATTCTTACGTTATTCCATTCTTTATTATTATGTTGAATAACTTTGCCTACAAGCAATCTCGCATACATGGTGAAATTCTTCATTATTCCATTATTTATTATTATGTTGGAATAACATGTCTATGCCAATCTACGCATACATGGTGAAATTCTCTATTATTCCATTCTTTATTATTATGTTGAATAACTCATCTCATCTGAAGTATCGCATACATGATGAAATTCTTCTATTATTCCATTCTTTATTATTATGTGAATATCCCGCCTATGCGCTTACGCACGGCTTTGGTTCCATTATTTATTATTACATTGGAATAACTCGCTTGCGATCTATCGAATGCATGGTGAATTTCATTGTTATTCCATTCTTTATTATTCTGCTTTAATATCCTATCTCATGCGTAATGCTTATCGCACGACTTTGGTTCCATTATTTATTATTCTGTTGGAATAACCTGTCTGTGCGGTCTATCGTATGCCTGGTGATTTCTTTTATTATTCTATTCTTTATTATATTGTTGGTTATTGGTTTTACAGTTGTATAAATGAAGTTGTCACAGAGTGTATTTTCTAAGCGACCCAAGATGGGTGATGTATACCTATTTTGGGGGCGCCACATTTGCATCGTCGAGCTTAGGGATATGGTCACCAAGGAGATATGAGTCTAGAATTATGAGGGGAGATACGAGTAATATACTTCGCTAGTGTGTGACTTACCTAAGCTGAAATTGTTTACTTGATAAGTTGACAAATTATGATATGTCAATTAACCTTGTTTTGAAGTATATTTTAGAATGATATCTGAAACACAAGAGATGAGCAATGGGAAAATCATGATACAGAGGAAATAACCGGGAAGGTACAATCCGAAAAGAAAGCAAGGTATTCTCATCTCTTCAAAATACTGTGCGTGACGAAATTTTGAGGGCAAAATTTCATAAGGAGGGAGATTGTGAGACCCTGAATTTTATGACATAAAAGTATTCAATTTTTTTTTATTTTGGTGATTAGTTAAATTGATAAAAGTTTAAAGTTAAGGGTGACATTTAAAAATTTTTTAAAGTAAGCAAGTTGTTATAAAATAATCGGTGGTAAAATACGCGTGGTTGCATAGTAGCACACGATATTGATTATTAATGCTTACGTGAGAAGTCACTCAGTTTGATTCAATTATTGTCGATTATTTTATATATTATTAAATCAATAATTGAGATAACAAAGTTATTAATATTATTATTTGTAATATTAACGATGTCTAGAAGTTCTGCCAATGAGAGGTTTGGTCACCTAATTGCGCGCCAATAGGGAAAAATCCTTATTGGAAAGCCCCCTCTTTCTTGGGAACGACCTGGTCGATTAATAGTGTAAATTATAATAATGATGATGACGTTTTCTTTTATTAGTATTATTAATGTAATAAAACAGAAAAGCTTTTTTTATAAAACAGAATACTTTTATAAAGTTATTCGTTTTATTAGATTATAAATAGAATATATTATATTTTATTTAAAAGATTTTGCTTTATTAGAATATTTTATAGTAAACCAATCTGGACCGTCCTTTTAAAAGTAAATCAATCTGGACCATTCAGGAATTAGTTACTATTCAGTTCATTCTCCTATAAATAGAATCTCATTCCTTCATTATTTCTTACGAATTCACTGAAACTCTAGAGAGAGAAACTATAGAGAGAAAGAAGAAAAATATTTTGTTACTTCACTACTCCTATAGCCAGTTTGTTCTAAGGTAAGGGATATTATTTGTTGTACCCGTAAGGGGTATTATTTCTTTTGTATTCATGAAGAGAACTTCTGTTATTCCATTCTTTATTATTCCATTGGAATAACTTTGTATATATCTGACTACCCTATACTTGGTGAAATTCTTCTGTTATTCCATTCTTTATTATTATGTTGGAATAACGTATCTATGCAAAGTACCGTATACATGGTGAAATTCTTCTGTTATTCCATTATTTATTATTATGTCTGAATAACATGTTTATGCGAAGTACTGCATACATGGTGAAATTCTTCTATTATTCCATTTCTTTATTATTATGTTGGAATAACCTGTCTATGTGAAGTACTGCATATATGGTGAAATTCCTCTATTATTCCATTCTTTATTATTATGTTGGAATAACTTTTGTTTACATCAAGAATCACTGCATACATGGTGAAATTCTCTATTATTCCATTCTTTATTATTATGTTGAATAACTTTGTCTATGCTAAGCAATCTTTATACATGGTGAAATTCATCTATTATTCCATTCTTTATTATTATGTTGGAATAACTTTTGTCATCTTGAGTCTTGCATACATGGTGAAATTCCTCTATTATTCCATTCTTTATTATTATGTTGGAATAACTTTTATCTGTCTGAGTATTGCATACATGGTGAAATTCTTCTATTATTCCATTCTTTATTATTATGTTTAATATCCTGCATCTATGCGCTTACGCACGGCCTCGTTCCATTATTTATTATTCTCATTGGAATAACTTTTTGTCTTGCCTATCGAATGCATGGTGAATTACATTGTTATTCCATTCTTTATTATTATGTCTAATATCATATCTCATGCGCTTACGCATGACCGTTTCCATTATTTATTATTCGTTGGAATAACGTGCGTAAGCGGTCTATCGAATGCATGGTGAATTCATTGTTATTCCATTCTTTATTATTCGTTGGAATATCCAATCATGCATTTACGCATGAATTTGGTTCCATTATTTATTATTCATTGGAATAACTTTGTCTCTCTGGCTTCATCGAATGCATGGTGAATTCATTGTTATTCCATTCTTTATTATTCATCGTTTAATATCCTATCTGTGCGTTCTGCATGACACACCGTTTCCATTATTTATTATTCTCGTTAGAATAACTCATTCTGTGCGGCTCATCGCGTGCTCGGTGATTTCTTTTATTATTCCATTCTTTATTATATTGTTGGGTATTGGTTTTACAGTTGTATAAATGAAGTTGTCAGTAGTGTATTTTCTGGCGACCCAAGATGGGTGATGTATACCTATTTTGGGGGCGTCACATTTGGTATTCTGTTACTTCACTACTCCTATAGCCAGTTTGTTCTAAGGTAAGAGATATTATTTGTTGTACCCGTAAGGGGTATTATTTCTTTTGTATTCATGAAGAGAACTTCATTATTCCATTCTTTATTATTACATTGGAATAACTTTGTATATCTTGACTACCCTATACTTGGTGAAATTCTTACATTATTCGATTCTTTATTATTCTGTTGGAATAACCTGTATATACGGACTACCCTATACTTGGTAAAATTCTTCTGTTATTCCATTCTTTATTATTATGTTGGAATAACGTGTCTATGCAAAGTACCGCATACATGGTGAAATTCTTCTTTATTCCATTATTTATTATTATGTTGGAATAACATGTCTACATCTTAATCGCATACATGGTGAAATTCCTCTATTATTCCATTCTTTATTATTATGTTGAATAACTTTTCTGTCTGCCAGTATCGCATCGCATACATAGTGAAATTCTTCTATTATTCCATTCTTTATTATTATGTCGGAATATCCTGTCTATGCGTTTACGCATGGCCTGGTTCCATTATTTATTATTCTGTTGGAATAACCTGCCTGTGCGGTCTATCGAATGCATGGTGAATTCTGTTACTTCACTACTCCTATAGCCAGTTTGTTCTAAGGTAAGGGATATTATTTGTTGTACCCGTAAGGGGTATTATTTCTTTTGTATTCATGAAGAGAACTTCTGTTATTCCATTCTTTATTATTCTGTTGGAATAACCTGTATATGCGGACTACCCTATATTTGGTGAAATTCTTCTGTTATTCGATTCTTTATTATTCTGTCGGAATATCCTGTCTATGCGTTTACGCATGGCCTGGTCCCATTATTTATTATAGAGAGAAATTATAGAGAGAAAGAAGAAAAGTATTCTGTTACTTCACTACTCCTATAGCTTGTTTGTTCTAAGGTAAGGGATATTATTTGTTGTACCCGTAAGGGGTATTATTTCTTTTGTATTATCTTGTCTATGCGTTTACACATGGCCTGGTTCCTTACCTTGGAATAACCTGTCTATGCGAAGTACCGCATACATGGTGAAATTCTTCTATTCTTCTATTCTTTATTATTATGTCGGAATATCCTGTCTATGCGTTTACGCATGGCCTGGTTCCATTATTTATTATTTTGTTGGAATAACCTGCCTGTGCTGTCTATCGAATGCATGGTGAATTCTGTTGTTATTCCATTCTTTATTATTCTGTCGGAATATCCTATCCGTGCGTTTACGCACTGTTCCATTATTTATTATTCTCATTGGAATAACTTTATGCATGTAAGGGATCTATCGCATGCCTGGTGATTTCTTTTATTATTCCATTCTTTATTATACTGTTGGTTATTGGTTTTACAGTTGTATAAATGAAGTTGTCAGTAGTGTATTTTCTGGCGACCCAAGATGGGTGATGTATACCTATTTTGGGGGCGTCACAACTAGTTTTTAATAGTTGATTATATTTTATTTCACATGTGGTTCTATTCTACAGGTGAAAAGGAAAGAAAGGGATCAAGGAAAGAAGACTGAAATTGGAAATCAAACTGGGCAAAAAGAAGTAAGCATCCTTACTTTAGAAGGTATTTCAATGCTTGTTGGCAGCCAAACACTAATTGCAGTTGTCCATATAGGTCAGGAAAAGACCAAGACTGGCAGCAAGTGAACAATCTGTAGATGCAGGGGAAGGGCAACAAAGGGACCATCTACAGCCTAGAAGAGCATCAAGTGGACCATCTAATGTTGCTATTGGACCATCTGCAGACCAAAGGGAAGAGCCTAGAAGGGGAGCAGGTATAGGTGGACCATCAACCAGGTGGAAAGGAACGGCTAAAAGAAGACTAGGCTGAACAAGTTATGGTTCATTATTTTGTTGCAGTTGGACATTAGGTTGTACTTTGTTGTTCTGATTTGATCAAAAGGACCATATTCATGTAATATTTTGGTAACCAAATTTTGTATTAAATTGGTCTCAACATGTGGTTATGTTTTGCAGTTGAATGATTATGCTTATAGCAGTTGGCTTAATATACTTTATCAGTTGGCTATGCTTATAGTTATGCTTATAATTATGGTTATGGTTATGCTTATAGCAGTTGGCTGCAGTTGGTAACATTTGTTGTTGGTTGTGTTCAACTTAGGTTAGGATGTTGACTCTGTTTTTGACAATTGGTGTTGGCTCTGTTTTTGTCAACTGTTTTTGGCAATTGTTGTTGGCAACAATTTTTGGCAACTGTTTATGGAATGTAAATGAATGTAAACATTAACAAGTACATTGTCTCATTTTCAATGGGGGTACCATTACATCCTATTACTGTGACACCCCCAAATCCGGGTACTTCAATTCCACGGGATTTGGTGTTCACTGTACAAATATCATATATCTATCTACCCATAATAAATGCAAACCATGCAATAGATAGAAATAATAATAAATCTCCCTTATGGGGTTACATCAACTACATAATAAATACAATCCCAAAGTTACTCTAACCTTAAACATCTCATCTTGGAATCATAAACAATTAAGTCTTAAACAACATCATTAACTTAAGTCTTAAACAAATACATCATCATATAAAACAACAAGTCTTCATCACTTGTTAACCTTGCCCTTTGCCTTTTTTAGTAGAAGGTTCGGCTTTCTTCTTTTCGTTCTTAATCGCAATGTTATTATTACGCAAGAGTGAGCACAAATGCCCACAAGTATAACAATGAAATAACAAGATAATAACATGCGAAAGTGAATCAAAGACATCTCAATAAAAGCTCAACTTTTGAATCAAGAATGAGTAACAAGAATCAAAAGATTTACGAGGGTCATAAGACCTTGAACTATGTCCCTAGTTATCAAGGGTTATACTTGAAACCTTTAATACTCATAAGACTATGGACCTTTCTACTCATACTTAGGGGATCGTACCTCAGTACCATCTTTGTGCACAATATCTTAACGCTAACACATAAGTAAATCCCTTTGCGGGTTTTTCATCTCGGTTGACATTCGAGTCCGCACTAAAGGAAAGTTTGGTTTGGACAATTCATCAAGGGTTCGTAAATTTAGAATGCTTATCAACTATGGACTAGTCGAATCAATAAGGGTTCACTAGTCTAATAAGGTTCAATAATAATGATATTCAAATTGAATAATAATCTCGTGAAGTATACAATAGGACAATTATTGTATAAGCTGAATCATGATTTGAAAAGATAATCAATCTTTAATATAACATTTGAACATGAATAATAATAATGATAATTTACTCGAGGTAATTAATAAACTTGAACAATAATAATGACAAGTAGGGTTAGAAACTTGCCTCGTGCGTGAAGCTAAACGATTACTACTTAGCTCACCACAAATCCTACAAACTTACCATATGTATTCACGACATTCATTAGTTACATTTTCACTTAATTATTTAATATAAACTCCACTTTATTTAACAAATCATTACCCTTCTAATTTAATTACTTAATTAAATTAGAATATTTTCATTCTCTTACTATTATTACACTCGAATTAATTATTTCATAATAATTTCCATCGAATATTTAATTTATTCCATAAATATCTCAATTAAAATATTTACTTTATTTTATAAATATTTTAATAATAATTTTCATCAAATATTTATTTTATTCCATAAATATCTCAGCTTAAAATATTTAATTTATTTTATAAATATTTTAATAATAATTTTATCGAATATTTATTTTATTCCATAAATATCTCAATTAAAATATTTAATTTATTTTATAAATATTTTAATAATAATTTTCATCAAATATTTATTTTATTCCATAAATATCTCAATTAAAATATTTAATTTATTTTATAAATATTTTAATAATAATTTTCATCAAATATTTATTTTTTTATTTTTATTTTTATTTTTATTTTTATTTTTTTTTTTTTTTATTTTATTTTATTTATTTATTTTTGAATCGTCTTGGGCAAGGTAATTTAGTTTAGTAACGCTTGCGGGCAAGCGAAGTTACCAAGGCTCATTTTCTCAGAGTTTCTCTAGTAGCTACTGCGTTCATGAACATAACAAGGCCAAATTAGGCCAAAAATCAATCATGTAAAATTATACATGAATATGGCCATAACTTCCAATTAGTTATTTTTACACTAATTTAGCTTTACCCAATCATTGTAATACATATATAATCATTACTTAACCCATCTAGCATGATTTTTAACAAGTTACAACACATAATTTGCAAAATCAACACATTTACTTCCACTGTTCTTGATGTTCTCAAGGTTTTGAAAATAAAACATGAAAATTGTCCATACGGACTCGTTATAATACCTAATCCGCTCATTTAAACTTTGGTATCTTCAGATCAACATGCATAACAACATACGAGTGTAAAATTTAGGGATAATATACGATCAATACATAAAATATCACGATAAGGCCATAAGGCCAAAACCCATACTCTGTAATTTCGTAGAAATCATACACGACGTAATTTCATGAAACCCGATGATATGGTTTACAAAATATATATAATAAAATACGATTTGATATGCCATAACACAAACAAAACCCATAATCATTACTCCTATCCCAATTACGGATGTTAAACCAAAACTTTGAAAGCCATTTTTATAAAAACTAAATGACGAACAATAAAAATTGGGTTGAGAGAATTACCCAAGTGTATAATTAATAGAAGATGAATTCCTTCTCGATGACTCTCACAATCCTCTTAACAAACTCGACTTCTCAACTCTTTCTCTCATTTTTCTCTCATTATGATTTCTAGACTTAGGCAAATAATGAAGATGAAATAAAAGAATACGTAAACTAAATAATAACAACTGACGCGTTGGTGGTTAGTTACCCAGTCATGGGTTAACTGGCCCCAACTCCCTTTAGTGCCATGTTTGCCTAGCTAGAATAGGTTTCAAAAACCATTTAATTTAGTAAAACTTTATCATATAGTTTAATTAATGTCACACCCATTTCAAATATCTTATTTAATATAAATAAAATATAATAACTTCTCATAAATTCACATAGTCACATAATTAATTTCCTCATTAATTAATAATGTCAAATTATTAACTCTCTAATTAATAATTAAATTAAGTAAATAACATCATGCTTAATTAAATAATTCATTTAATTCAATAAGCTCACATAATTACATACTTGAATAATTATTATTCTCCACATTAATTTAATAATGTAACACATATAATTAAATTAATCTACCACAATTGCATCAATTGATATTTAATCTAATAATTAATTCATCGAAAAATATTTATTCAATTCAATAAATATTAAATTAAATTACAAAAATCTCGTTCGTCACAATTACAATCCATGAAAATAACCATCTTGACAACTGATAACCAAGTTTATTACAATCAACACATTACCATTACAAGATACCACATCCATTACAATCAATACAATACCTTTATCAGTGTGTAAATCCATGTCAAGATTAGAATTGCAGTGACAATCCATGAAAATACACAATTACATCTAAGTTTTGAGTTTGCCTCCTTAAGTCTATCAACTTCCATTTCCTTTATCAATGTTTCCTTCTTCAAAATTCTTAACTTCTACTTCAGTTTAGCATTTTTTTTCCATCACCAAGCTCACTTCTTCAACTGGCTTACTCATCACACTCGTTGCTTCATCAACATTGGAAGGCACTTTAACCCATTGAAAATATCCACAATATCTCCCAGATTCCTATCAAATACCAAACATTATTTAACAGAGATGGGGAAAACAGAGCCACATACCATATTAAACAAAGATAGGAATGAAATGCAGATTACAAATCCGACAGAGTAAACTAACCCCATAGTTGCAGGTGCTATAAAACCTTTTTCCTTTTGACCTATCTTTCTTCGAAATACAGATCCAAGCTGGTACATCACAAAAACACTTGTACAGTTATGAAGCAGTGGTTGACATTGAGCTAGTTCGGGATGAAGCTATATCAGATGCACAATACATTCACACTTACCTCGAAACCAATTTTCAAGCAAAAGCCTTAATTTTCGTGCACTTTTACTGAGAAATGGGGAACCCTAGTTTTTTTAATTCTTCAGTTCTTCACTTGACCCAATCGATTTCACTCGATCTTCAGTTCTTCAATCGACCCACTCAATTTCGCCTGATATACAATCAAGATCGTCCCATGTATTCTCTCTCTCAATTAACACAATCAAGTTCACCTTACATTAAGACAAACAATGGTTTGCTTGATATATGTCTGCAATTGGTTTCTGCTTATATCTTCGTCCCGATCAGTAAATACACGTCATTTGTATTTTATTTTTTAAAGCCATGTAGGAAAATTGGCCCAATTTTTTAACGTCCGTGAGCCAAATTGGACGGAATTGCTTGATTGAACATTTTCAAAAAGTACAGTGGGTTAATTTAATATTTTAAAAGCACAGTGGCTAATTGCTTAAAACACTACAACCATAGTGGGGTAAAAGTGCGTTTTCCCTTAAGAAGACATTGCGATTATATTGTAAGACTTTATATTAATGAATAATATATGTTTATTATTTCACAATAGATTATAGAATGTGTATGTTGATGATGGATCGTGAGCACTGAATCTGAGGTTAGAGAACTGGATTTGGGGGCGTCACATGTTGGTATCAAAGTTGTAGGTTATAAACATTATGAATGCGAAACCTAGGTTATAACCTTAAAAGAAAACTCTTATAGAGTATGTGAGGAGATGGATTGTGAAAATTCATCATAGTTTTGGTTGTACTTAATAAAATATCATTTCATTTTATCAATGAATATATTTTATTGTGGTACTGACGTTGTTTATTGTTTGTGGTTATAGGATGTCTGAGGATAGACAAGGTAGTCACTCTTTGGAGCAAGAGCCAGTTGAGCAAGAAGTGATGGAGGATACGCCCCCAAGATGTTTTGATCGGGGATTTGCTAGGTAGAAATCATAAGTTAGAAGAGAAAATAGCACAACTGGAGGCAGAGAATCATACTATCCAGTTTATAGAGCAGCAATATAAAGAGGTTGCATATCAGGCACGAATGGAATTAGCACAATTGCAAGGAAGATTGTTGCTGACTGAATAATAGTTGGGAAAAGTGAGGATCAAAAATAAGCTCTAAAGTACGATTTTGATTTAGAGATAACTGACAAGATCAGAGTGGAGGATGCTTTGATCAATGCATCAAAGGTGGTAGATCAGCTGTGTGATGAGATGGAGGCTAAGGATGTTAGGATTGACAGATTGGGGCGGAGTGAGGAGGCATCACTTTGAGGTTGATGAGTCTAGCTGTGTTGTTCAACACCGAGTGGATGATGGTGCATTCCCGGAGCAGGATCATGTTCATGCTGAGTTAGCTAAGCAGGACATGCAGTGTTGTGTTAGTTTGGTTGTAATGTAGATAGATGAATTACTACCCTTTATGTTTACTAGGGTTATATTATGGATGATTTACCTCAGACAATGTGAGGTAGTATGTAAATTGGATATATCCCCATCTTATGTGTATAATGGAGTATATCTTTTTGTAGATCCCATCTTTTTGATGTTTAAATGGGATAATTATCATTAATAGAAATATGCCAGGCATGTAAGTGTATGACACTAAGATTTGGTATATGAATAAAAATGCAGTATCAAAATCATATGGTTTATTAAGTTTTGATAATTAATCCAGTAAGTTAAATTATAATCCAACATTTTGATTATATGATTGTTCGATTTTAAATTATGTGTTATAATTTAAATACTAATAAGTTATGACATATAATGAAACTCAAAGTAATAATTTAAGGTTTTGTTTAATCAAAAAATGCCACCAAGATGGAGAGGAAGAGGAATATCAAGAACACAGAGAAATGTAACTGATGGAACAGAAACTGAAAATGAAAATAATGAAGGAGGTCAAGAGGACCCAATGCAGAACTTTGTAAACATGTTAGCTCAAGCTATGCAAAATAGAGCACCAGTAGCTAGAAATCAACCAGATAATAGATTGGTGAATTTTAAAGACTTTAAGGCAGTAGGACTGCCAATATTTAGGGGAACCACTGATCCTATAGAAGCCCAAACCTAGGTGAAGGAGATGGAGAATAAGATTTATCTATTTAAAAATAACTTGACATTTATCATTTAAATAATAAATTTGTTCTTCAATTCTGGTTAATTGTTTTCCTACGGTTTGAAGAAATACATTAGTATAATTATTTTTCTTTGTGAAAGGCAAAATATCTTTCCTAAGTTTTGTTCCTTGATTTTATTTTATAAAAGTGTAATTGAATTGGAAAAGGTAAATTACTATTTTTTTCTTCCTTGTTTCGTTTGGAAAGCTAAATTCTTTTAGTAGATAATTAAATAATTGATTAAATTAAAATTGTGGAGTCCATTAGGGTTTTGGTAACTCATATATTGATTCCTATTTATATTTAAAGAGTGAAGGTGTAACTTTTATCCTATTCTAATCTGATTAGTTGAATTCCCGAGTAGAATACTTATACGTGTTAGCTGCAGTCTATTAGAAAAATCTTAAATGATTCATCCGATGTCTGAATTGAGTGAGTCCAAAACATATTTCTTCAATATTTTTTGTTTTTTACAATTTTAAAGAAGGAAGAAACGGAGGCAATTTTAGATTGTCATGAGCGGGTTATGAGGAAGAGAATCTCATTTGTTAACGTTTTGTGGAAAAAAATCATGAAGTTGTTCTTCTTTTGATTCCGGGGACGGAATCCTTTTTAAGTGGGAGGTAATGTAATACCCGGTAAAAATAAATAAATAAAATTATCTATTTTAAAAACATATTATTTGGACTTTTCTTTTGTTTGGGTTAAATTAGTCAGTTAAATTATATGGACTAAAATAAGTAAGGGATGACATTAATTTGGGCCTTAAAATTAATTGGGTTTAATTTATATGTGTGTGGGAAAGGCAATCGTGCCTTGCTAGTTAGGATTTTGTGTTGGCTGAGGAGGAGAGAAATCCACGAAGAATACGGAATTGGTTGATTGATTGAAGAGGGGAGAAGAACAGGTGGTCGATTACTCCAATGACACGTGGCAGAACTCTTAGAATCCGGGAATCGTGTTAGGGTAGCAGGGATTCCAAGAGCATTCTTGAGTACTTCAAGTTGAGAGAATGTCCAAGTCCTGAGTACTTCGGGAGAGAATGTTCAAGTCTCTAGTCACCAAAAGAGAGTCCTCCCTTCCTAGAATGGAAGGGGTATTTATAGAGTTTCCTAAAATTAGGAAGTCACATGTCAGGCACATGTCTTTAGGAAAATTCCAGAAATACCATTTAGTCATTAGAATAATAACCATATCGCCCTGTCCTTTTAGCCTCCAATCCAATCCCTCAATCAATTTCCAAAATGAGCCACCTCGACGAGCCTTCTGCCTCGGGACACGTGGAGGCTTCTCCCGGTTCTAGCACATTTATTTCTGACTTTTTCGTCTTCATTTCATTAAGTTATGCAAACCTTAATTTGCACATTTAATGATGTCGTGGAACCCTAATTGTGCATTTAATTCAATTAGATCATGTGAACCCTAATTTTGCATTTGGGCCCACATTTGCCCCCTACGCGAGAGTTGCATTCCCAAATAGACGATCGTGCAAGAATACTTCAAGCCTTTGAACGATTTTGCGGGACTTCACTTTACAGGTCTTGAAGACAATGGTCCTAGTAGAGGGAATCCCTAGGGAGCCAAACCCTTAGGGTTAAACCCTAGGGAGGCAAACCTAGCAATTCTCTTCCTTGGACATATTGGGAAATCCTGTGAAATATTTTCATAACTTGCCTAAGTTTTGTTTTCCTTATTTTTTCTGGAAATTGAAAACAAGAAAAAATAATCAAATATCACCAAATAAAATTCAATTTAATAAAATCCTTCTTTTGGTAAATCAAATCTTCCCCATTTACCAAATCAAATCTTAATTTTTATTTTGGAAATAAAATCAAATATTTCTTTATTTTGGAAATAAAATCAATATTTCTTTATTTTGGAAATAAAATCAAATCTTTCTTTATTTTAGAAATAAAATAAAATCTTTCTTTATTTGATCTTGAAAGCAAGAGATTCATATATATATATATGGGGGATTATCCATAGCATCTATTTGCTATGGATCAAAAAGTGGCATATAACATCTTAACCTTCCATTAGAAATATAAACAGCCTAGATTAAAAGAGGAGATTCGCCGTCTGCTAGTAATTCTAGCGGACAGATTTAAAACATTTTTAGGTCGTAAATGCCCCTAATTAGCCGAGTAGTTAGTAAAAATAAAACACCCCGTCCGCTAGAATTTCTGGCGGACATATATTACATGATCGACTGTAGATCGGCCGGCAATTAGGACGGTAATCTGAAAAGGTAACAAACTCGCCTTCTCTGCAACTTTTCCATATGAACCCTAGCTCCAAATCGACTGTAGATCGGCAATTAGGAGTGCAAATTGAGGGTTGTGCGTCCAAATATCCTTGGATGTGAAAACGATTTGGGGGGAAAAGGTAACAAAAATTCCTTGTGCCTTCTATTAATATGTAATTGTTAAGCATACTAACTAGTTAATATGTTGTTTGTGGTGAACGATGGAGTTCCAAGTCACTGTAGTTGAAAAGGGGTTGGGGGTTGTTTTAGTGGAAGTATTTCAACTTCATACCCTGTCCTACCCTTTTTATTTTCATCAAGACAAAAGTAACATGATATGGTGGCCTAACGAAAAACGGAAGAAACCAAGTAGTGGTAGATGTCTTGGTTTACCTGATAAATGGAAATCTATTTTCCTGTTACTACATTCCAGCTAATTTAACTTTTCCTCCCTAAAGAATATAACACCAATTAATTTAACTTTTCCTCCCTAAAGAATATAACACCAATTAAAGTCATTGTCACACAAAAGTTACTTGACATATGTAATTGTTAAAGTTTAGTTGTCTTCTTCTAATATGTAATTGCTAAAGTTTTCCCCTAAAAAAAGTTTATACGCTTATTTTCTCAAAGAATGCTTATTACTATGAACTTATTACTAGTAAGTTTTCCTCAAAAAAAGTGCAATTGGCTTTGTTCTTGCTTTAGAAAATGTTTCCCCATGATCTAAATTTGATCATGTTAGTGTTGGTCTTCCGAGAATCCTGATCATGGATGTTAGTAAGTTAATGGTAAATATCACAATCCTTCTTCTTCATTGGTGGTATGTGTTGAAAATTGTCTACAGTGAGGGCATATATACTTCTCAAGTTGTGGTTATTAGGAGTAGAATAAGTTTAAGGCCCATAATTTGTTGGTGATTTGAAAACTTGATGGAAGATTTGTGTGTGTGTGTGTATGTGTGTATCCTTTTCCAACAGTCAAATTATTATTTGTGCTTTGGGGCATCAATGAATTTGTTTTTTGATAGGTTAGCCAGTAACCAAGTATATATAATTTGAGTTTATCTTAGTGCTCTACGATATTTATGGAAGAAGTTTGTATCTTGACACTTAATTACCAATTGACCATAGTGTGAACTGATTAGTTAGCCTGTAACCAAGTATGTATAATTTGAGTTTATCTTAGTGCTCTACGATATTTATAGAAGAAGTTTGTATCTTGACACTTAATTACCAACTGACCATAGTGTGAACTGATTACCCCAACTATAATATAACGTTGGCTGCTGTTGATCGATTTCATAATCAATGAATACGTGCAAGTATACACGGTCAACAAGTAATAAAGTGAAAGTAGAGTATCGTTCCCACGAGGAATTATTTAATAAAAATTACCAATTACTAACTCTTAACCAAATTAATTTTATTTAAACAATCATAAATTGTGATTTTTCTAATTAAGAAAACTAAATTAATCGATTAAAACTAAGACTCTAATATCCCCAATTATGAACTATAAACCAATTATCCAATTATCCCAATTATTATGTCTACTGAATTGTTAACAGGAATTCTCTAGTGCCAAAAGCCCTTTCTCAAGTGATCATTTGCCTTCTATTTAACCCAGATTAATTTTGCTATATCTCTATACAAAACAATTGAATTAAACTCGTTACAACCCCAATTCCTTATGTGTTACATGCGACAAATAGATATTCTCATTCTATTCACAAACCTAATTATTCTTCATGCAAATAACTAAGTCACATGTCACCATGCCCAGTTCTAACCCTAGAATTCCTCTCTCAATTCCTTCTAGAGTAACAAGGTAATTATTGATCAGATAATTAATCAATAAGCTCAAAGCAAGATGAACAATTCACTTCAAAATAAATAATTGCAATAAATCAAATAATCAATTCATAAAAAGTTTAATTGAAATCTTAATGAAAGAGTTAGTTCATAATTAATGAATTAAAATCAAGAATCCACAATTGAATAGACATTAAAAGATAAAAGTATGATAAGAGAAGAGAATAGAATCTGTTGTCAACAAACTTGATGCTCCCCTCTTGCTCTTGCTCTTGATCTTCAATGGTCTCCAAGTTGCTTCAATCTCCAAAACTAATAAGAACTAGGGTTATGTTCTAATCTAATGGAGTGTTTTATCTAGTCTAATCTATGTAATCTCTCCCTTATTTTATGCCTTACATCATGTATTTATAGGTTACAAGTCCAATTTTTAGTTTAGGAACAAACCCAATCCAATTTGGAGTCTAAAAGGTGTCAAAATTACCAAAAAGCGTCGTCAGCCGCATCAACCTCTTCCCAGTCAGCCCAAATACTGGGCACGATCTTCGACACTACTCCCGGTGCCTCGGCTAAGGCTGGGCATAGGCCTATTTTGGGCGCCCCGGCGCTGCCCCATGTTCTAACATTTTCTGCTCCGACGTCCTCTGGTAAAACGGTCATAACATTTGATCCGGGAGGAGTTATGGGGCCTGCCACCTATCAAATCGAAGATATTGACGAGATCTACAACTTTAATTCTTTAAGGATTGAGAAATTCTGGGTGTATGAAGGCGGAAATTGAGCTGGAAGTGACTGTTATGCAAATGACCACTCAAAACCATGACGTTCGACGTCCGTTGGTACAACGATCATAACTCTTGCATCCGAACTCTGATTGGAATAATTCAAAATGTTTCAGAAAGCTAAGACGATGCTCTTCAATGTAAGCTAAGCTCCAAACCAAGAACATACAGTAAACATGAAAGCCCAAATGATGTCCGGTTTGCTTTTCTTTGCGTTTTCTTTGCTTTTCCTTACCAATAGTCGCTCACATCGCTCCCAAACGTATAACCTACAATATGAACACAAAATGCATGAAAAGTAACTAAGACACATAAATATAAGTAACTAATTCAAGTAAAATACTTTGGATAAGTGTATATAAAATCCACTTATCAAATACCCCTCAACTTAAAACTGTTGTCATTGTCCCCAAGCAACACAACATAATGCAATGTAATGTAATGAAATGGAACTAATCTATATGCCTACGAATCCAGCAGTATTTGATAGAGTCAAATCTATTCACTTGGCCTTAGAGCAATCAAGCAAACACGACAATACTTCATATCAAAACCAATCAACAATTTCCTAGTCAATCATCAAGTCTTAAACTGTTATTACTGGTATAGTGCGTGTGTGTCCTCAACAACCATACTAACTGATATAAAATCAAATTTAACAGATAACAAGTCTCTTCGAAGGCATCATACAGTGTAAACTCAACTCAAGAAATCCAAAAACAAGCTAGATCCAACTAAAATCAAACAATTACCAATATCGAGGGTCAACATGGGATACTTATGCTTTATTTTCATCTACGGGGGCTTTTTGCTTTTTTTTCCCACTTTATTCTCTTTTTTTTATATACACATAGCTATGCAATGTCTTATTCCCTTAGGCTTTTCAATGCTACCTTAACGAGCTTTCGACCAACGACTCCCGGATCATTAAGACCTTAGGTATGCTTAGGTGTAAAGAACCAATCCCCTCTTAACTTACTTACTCAAGTAACAAAGGCCACTAAACTAGACAAGCATGCCATAGTGTTTATTCATACTTTTTTTTCTTTTTCTTTGTTTTTTTTTCTTTCTTCTCTGTTTTTTTATATAGCTTATATACCCCAAATATTCCCTCAAACTTAGGTTCTTGTCTAACTTTAGTCATCACTACTTATTCTTGTCATTCTTTCATTCAAACTAGCATTATCCTTTAGAGTCCCATTATGTATCAATTTAAACTCAATCAATCAACAAGTTATTTTTACTGTGCTATCATTATTATACTAGTTTCAAAGAAAAAGATTCAATTCATAACAAGAAATCACATCAAAGCTCTAATAGTCAGTATTATACTTGTCTACCCAATTCCAATCTCATCATTGGCCAAAATAAACTTAACTATAACAAACCATTGGACTTATGCAAAATGAACATAAGAATTAACTATTATTTTTGAATTTTGATTTTTTTTAATAATGAACTTAAACTATATTAACAACATATTCAAAATAACATAACATAAACATGAAACTAAACATACAATAACGAACTAAACTAAACTCCCCAAACTTAACAATTACAATGTCCTCATTGTAGAAGAATATAGCGATAAGTAGAGAGAACTTCCAGAATCGCCTAAGCATGAGGTGTCTTTGGTGGCGATGGTAGCGATGATCATTTTCCTATCCATTGAACCTCCAATACCGCAATGAAGAGAGACAACATGCATTAGATTATAAGAGAACTTACTAAGCAAATTAATTCCTATCTACTAAATAAACTAGTAAAGAATATAAATATAAAAATTCTGGGTTGCCTCCCGGTCGGTAACTTGATTTATAGTCTTTCAAATTGACTTTGTCGGTCAATGCTATCCAATTCCTCTTCAAAAGTTGAGAACCTCCATCCATCGGAAATAATATAGCTTTTGGTAGGTTCCCATTTACGATAGCCATTGTATTAAAGTCACCTAACATGCTTTGTTTAGATAAGATCACATTAAAGAACGTCCAACATCTAGGTGTTTTTTTCCATTGTGTCTCAATAGATTCTCGCATTGAGGCTTGTCGACCACAACAATCTCTTCTTCTATCTTCTCAACTCATTGAACCATGGCTTGAAGTTGTACTTTCGCTTTTTTCGTCACAAGGAGTATTGTCGACGACATGACTACTAGCGGACAAGGTTTTGCAAATCTAACCTGATTCTTGAACTTTGGCGGAGAAGGAACTTGGGGCACTAATAACATCGGCTCCTCCTCGTTGGTAATCATAGTTAGTTCTTCACCGACCTTATTTTCATTATCCCCACTTGTCTCCTCTTTTCAACATCTTGTGTCTCATCCAATTGTAGATTTGGCTCTGCACTTCATCAATTTCGTCATCCATGTCATAAAGCCAAGTGTTTGGAGGAAGGTTGTTTATGACTTTGGTCATTTGCTCTATCTCGATCCGCAAGTTTTAGAATTGACCCCGCTTTGATTAATCCTCTCTCCTCGAACTTGGACCACAATTCCTCCAACCTTGAATTTTCTTCTTTTAATAGAGGTTGAGATGAGAATTCAAGCGTGTATGTTGGATTTGGAGTAGAGTATTGGTCTTGATAGTTGTAGCTCCATGAAGAATTCGGTGATACCCCCAAACTTGTTCATAATTATCATATGCATATTGATTGAGGTAGTTACCACCATACTTGTCTGCGGCCCAAGATTGATGGTGCATTGATTACTCGGTGATTGCCAAGACAATAGTCACACATAATCGCCATCCTTCACTCTGTTGGGATGCGATAACGTCCAACTTCCTCGAAAGTTCTTTAATTTGTCTTTGACATTGCGGAAAAGTGTCGCGAGTCCATCAATCTCCATTCCCTTGGTTGAGTCACGTTCGTGTATGGCCATTGATACTCAAAGTCATCCATGGTACCTAAAATGAGAGAAATATAAGAAGAGAATTAAAATAATAATAAAAAAAAATATTTAAATTAAGACTAATTTGATTGAAATTAAGATTGGTAAAAAATATTAAACTAATTCCCGTAATGGCGACAAAAACTTGTTGATCGATTTCACTGATCAATGAATACGCATGCAGTATACACGATTCAACAAGTAATAAAGTGAAAGTAGAGTATCGTTCCCACGATGAATTATTTAATAAAAATTACCAATTACTAACTCTTAACCAAATCAATTTTATTGAAACAATCGCAAATTATGATTTTTCTAATTAAGAAAACTAAATTAATCAATTAAAACTAAGACTTTAACGAATGAATTCAGATAAATAAAGATTAAGACTTTAATATCCCCAATTATGAACTATAAACCAATTATCCAATTATCCCAATTATTATGTCTACTGAATTGTTAACAGGAATTCTTAAGTGCCAAAAACCTTTCTCAAGTGATCATTTGCCTTCTATTTAACCCAGATTAATTTTGCTATATCTCTATGCAAAACAATTGAATTAAACTCGTTACAACCCCAATTCCTTATGTGTTACATGCGGCAAATAGATATTCTCATTCTATTCACAAACCTAATTATTCACTGTGCAAATAACTAAGTCACATATCACCATGCCCAGTTCTAACCCTAGAATTCCTCTCTCAATTCCTTCTAGAGTAACAAGGTAATTATTGATCAGATAATAAATCAATAAGCTCAAAGAAAGATGAACAATTCACTTCAACATAAATAATTGCAATAAATCAAATAATCAATTCATAATCATAAAAAGTTCAATTGAAATCTTAATGAAAGAGTTAGTTCATAATTAATGAATTAAAATCAAGAATCCACAATTGAATAGACATTAAAAGAAAAAAGTATGATAAGAGAAGAGAATAGAATCTGTTGTCAGCAAATTCGATGCTCCCCTCTTGCTCTTGCTCTTGCTCTTGATCTTCAATGGTCTCCAAGTTGCTTCAATCTTCAAAACTAATAAGAACTAGGGTTATGTTCTAATCTAATGGAGTGTTTTATCTAGTCTAATATATGTAATCTCTCCCTTATTTTATGCCTTACATTATGTATTTATAGGTTACAAGTCCAATTTTTAGTTTAGGAACAAACTCAATCCAATTTGGAGTCAAAAAGGTGTCAAAATTCACCCAAAACGCGTCTAGGCCGCACCAACCTCTTCCCCAGCCGCTTGAAAGATTGGGCACAATGCTCGACATCGCTCCCAGGCCTCTGGCGGCGCCCCATGTTCTAACATTTTCTGCTCCGACGTCCTCTGGTAAAACGGCCATAACATTTGATCCGGGAGGAGTTACGGGGTCTGCCACCTATCAAATCGAAGATATCGACGAGATCTACAACTTTCATTCTTTGAGGATTGAGAAATTCTGTGCTAATGAAGGCGGAAATTGAGCTGGAAGTGACTTCTATGAAAATGACCACTCAAAACCATGACGTTCGACGTCCGTTGGTACAACGATCATAACTCTTGCATCCGAACTCCGATTGGAATGATTCAAAATGTTTCGGAAAGCTAAGACGATGTTCTTCAATGTAAGCTAAGCTCCAAACCAAGAACATGAAGTAAACATGAAAGCCCAAATGATGTCCGGTTTGCTTTTCTTTGCGTTTTCTTTGCTTTTCCTTACCAATAGTCGCTCACACCGCTCCCAAACGTATAACCTACAAAATGAACACAAAATTCATGAAAAGTAACTAAGACACATAAATATAAGCAACTAATTCAAGTAAAAGATACCGGATAAGTGTATATAAAATCCACTTATCAGCTGCTATTATTTTAAACTGTTGATGTTTGCTTTGTTCAGTACTATGCAACTGGTGATGAATGGTGTCTTCCACCTGGAGCCTATGAAACAATAATCAACCTGAAAGATTTGGTAATCGATTGATTTATAATTGGAAATATTTCAGTTTTGAATGTTCTGATTACTTTATGGTTAATTTTAATTTTTTGCTTCAAGTTTTACGTTGAGGTTTTATTGTTTCCCATATATTCTGTGTTTCTTAGCTTCTCAATAATAAGTTAAGAACAAATGTTCTTATGTCTACATTATGTTAAGGGAAGTGTTATTTCTTCTGTATCTGAGGTTTTCTTCTATTTTATCTAGTAACACACTTTAAATGATCTATTTGCATATCATGGAACAGGGCAACAAGTGACAATTTATGGCAGTTGCAATATTTTATTTTCTTTGCTGATTCTAATAATCATAGTGAGGTTAAGATCCTTCAAAGTGGACAGGTTGAGAAAAAGTGTACTCATTTACAAGATGATGTTATTACTAGAGTTAGTATTGATTGGAGAGAAGCATTTAAAAGAGCATATGAAGGTATACTTGAGTTCTATTTCATGACAAATAGGACTTGGTCTTGGGCTATTGGCATATCAGTAATTATGTTGTCCTTTTATTTTAATCTTATATAAAACTAATAAAAGCTATCCCAGTGAG
The DNA here is from genome assembly GCA_020205605.1 of Panax ginseng. Taxonomy (NCBI): domain Eukaryota; kingdom Viridiplantae; phylum Streptophyta; class Magnoliopsida; order Apiales; family Araliaceae; genus Panax; species Panax ginseng. The sequence goes on from CM035128.1 coordinate 2,308,253, forward strand.
ATAATGTTACATGCGACAGTTTGACGTGATTTTTTTATTTTGTTCATTGAAATGTCTAGCACAATAAGGATTAATGTGCATTTGGCATGTAGTAAATATTAGTTTGTATTCGTTCAAAAGAAATTATACATCTGGTTGGTGCATGTGATTGGTAGTACAAATCTACTGTAAGAGCATATGAAGGTATACATCATACTATTGCAGAGGTTTTGATGATGAAATGAGAGTCGTGGTTGCAAGAAACCTAGAAGGAAGGGGAGTTCATTTACATCCACAAACAAACTTGACAGAGGTACTTTATTATATGTTCAAATCATGTTATATTTAAGTTTGCTAACTATTGGTTCAACTGGAACTCCCATCTTATGATTTTCTTTTTAAATTATATTATTTTGCACATAGATATTGAATGTAAACATTTTTGTATCTATAAACTTGCATGAAAGCTAGTGGTTATAGTGTTTGCATTCGATAAAAGTATGATACAATACCATTGAATTATGCTATTGCCGATAGTCAAGTATCGCTGACTGTTTTTTGTTAGTTAAAATAATGGCCTCTTCTTAGTGACATCCTATTTAGTTCATACTTCATTGAATGTGATACTGCAAGTCACCTAATCATTTTGGAAGCAGTGAAGCTCATGGCACGATTGTCCAGGGCATACACTACAAAACTGACATGCTGTATTAACTTTAAAATCAAGGGACAGGATTTTATATGTTAAGCATATTGGTCCTTAACTAGTAGGTTTGTCCCATAACGTATGCTTGGTTCTACATCTGATTGAAAAACTTCCCCTTCAGCTCTATGCTTGTGTTACACTATGCTCATGATTTGGAATTGGATTTGGAAAGATTTGGAATTAGATTTAATTTGGTTGTGCACAATGTTGCTGTGATTTGATTTATATTTGCCTGTGCACAGTGTTACTATGATTTGATTTATATTTCTGTGATTTTATTTGGCTGTGTTCGTGAACACTGTGTGTTGTTGAAGCTGTGATTTATGTTTTTCACACTGTGTTGTTGTGCCTGAGATTTGTGTTGCTGTGATGTTGCAGGAGGTTTTGTTTACAGGCTTTGATATGGAATAGGAATAAGACGCATATCTTGTTGTGATGTTGCAGGAGGTTTATGTTGTTGTGATGTCGTTAGGAGGAATTGGTTTTGATGTTGCAGGATGAATTGGTTTTGATGTTGCAGTAGGTCTTTCTTTTATTTGTTACAGGTCTTTCTTTTATTTGTTAAACGTTGACAACAGGTTTACAACATATGTACTAAACAACAGGGAGGTTTATGTTGCTGTGATATGTACTGGAAAACAGTTTACAACATATGTATTATGTATTTCCAGTGGTTAATAACACGCCCGCTAGTCTTACTAGCGGACAGACAATTTCCAATTACACAATTACTCCTTTAAATGGCCTGAGTAGGGGGCATATTCGTCCTAAAAATGTTTTAACATGTCCGTTAGAATTACTAACGGACGATGCATATCAGTTTAAAATCTGGGCCATTTATATTTCTAATGGAAGGAGTAGATGTTATATGCCACTTTTTATTCCATAAAGAAATAGATGTTATGGATCATTCCTATATATATATATATATATATATATATATATATATATATATATATATATATATATATATATATATATATATATATATATATATATATATATTCACTTCCTGAATCTGATTCGCCATATTCACTGACTAGAATCATACATATCCATGTCCCAAACGCAGGTAATTAATCATAATTAGCCACTTGTGAAATTCAGTTGGTGGGATAATCCATTTGACTTGATTTTAAAATTCTCTTCATCACCAAAAGTGTCTTCTTTTCCTTCTTCCGCAGCTTAGACGTTGACAATATAACTCTAAGGCCTAGACGGTTACAATATTACCCCGAAGTCTTGAAGCAGCTTTGATCCTCTCAAAAGAGTTTAAGGTAAATTGTGCTCTCTTTAATCACCGATTATGTTGTCATAGTAAATGACTAGGTCAGACTCCTGCGCGCAATAGGGTAATCACGTAACATGTCTTGTTTTGTATCACGATGAAAGCACATGGGAGAACCACCATCCCTTTTTTACATGATAATTCAAAAATTATCACAGCCTTCGTTGGCTAATTCCTCATGATTGTTTTATATATATATATATATATATATATATATATATATATATATATATATATATATATATTCAGTAATTGTAGCCTTCCTTACATTTTTTGAGCCCCATTACCTTGATCATATCTTGGTTTTTTCCCTCGAAATTCATTAGAGAAAGGCTATAATTTTCGCGACGAAAGAGGATTCATTCCAAGCAGTTGATCCGTGGAGCAATAGGACCTCGAAGGTATAAAAGAACAACCCCTAGGTGTCTTAACCCTATAGGGGCCGAACCCTATAGGGAGCCGAACTTTATAGGTGATTTTTTTAAGGATGAAGAGAATAACCCCTAGGTGGACGAAGCCTACAGGGCCGAACCCTATAGAGATTTTTTTAGGACTCCCCAATCTTTCTTTTGTCTTCTGAGCCCCATTACCTTGATTACATCTTGGTTTTTTCCCTCGGATAATAAAGAAAGATTTGGCATTTTTTCAATGAAAAACACGAAGGAAGAAAAAATGCTCTACATGCAGCGAAGACATCCAAGATGAGCGAACCCCCCGGGGGAAAACCCTAGGAGGCTGAACCCTAGGGGGCCGAACTCTAGGGGGCAAATCCCAGGGGGAATCAACATTTAGATGAAAATAATGAAATTCTGGAGGAGCTGTTACTATTTTGATCATAACTTTTGACTCGTTTGGAGTTTCGGGGTCCATAATATATCAAAACATAGCTAGTGACGAGCCCTACAAAATCATGGCCTTAGGCCATGACACATGCCATTATAAGTCCAAAAGAGGCTCCGAAGGATGCTTTTAGACTGTCCGAAGTTTTTTTTAAAATTTTTCGTGGAATTTTTCCTTGCATAATTGTGATTCCTAACTCTTTCTGAAATTTTTTCTTCTTTTTTTTCAGGTTTTTTGAAGCTTAAATATTAGGCTTTCCTCTTTGCCATGGTGAACATTTCAAGTTCAAATGCCTCCTTTCCTTGCTCTTTAGATCCCTTATGTTGAATTCTTTTTTCTTGCAGGCCCTCCCCGTTGAACATTCTGCAGACTTGGGAATAACTAAGGAGGCCCCATTTCTCAATGATTAGGGAAGTGCTCCCCTCCTTTGGTCTTTTTGACTTCTTTTGGAAGCAAGTCCAAACTTATGACCATGCAACTTTTCCTCCGCCAGAGAAGGATAACTTGTTTCTATATCCAGCGGCTTGTGGAAGTTGGGATGACTTTCCCCATTTTGATCGCATTCTCCTTTACTTCTTGTCTTATTAATCTAACCACCTTCAGGTATGGCAGCATTAGACCGGCGAGATACTTGGGAATGTGACTTTCTAAACACTTCACGGGGCTTGATGTTTTTGTAAGCCTCAAAAACAAAATTCCTAGGAGAGGGAACCTCTAGGGGAGCAAACCCTAGGAGGGAGAGCCCTAGAGGAGCTCTCCCGGGATATCTTGAAAAATCTTCGATCTAATCCTTCACCACATGATGTAATCTTTTGAGTCTTGATGCTAAGGATTCTTTGTCTAATGTAAGCTTGGATGGCCTACTGTGGGTGGTGCAGCGCTCCCTTCACGCCTTTCTATAACTTCTTCACATGACAATTTTGAAAGTAGCGATGAGACTCTTATTTCTTTGAGAAGGAATCTTTCTAAGACATTGCTGATGTTCATCCCACCAAGAAGGATTTCGCTACTTTTAGAGATAAAGTGTAACTTTTGGGGTTGAGGGCTTATACTCAGGTGCCTCAATTACTTTTGAAGTTGAAAGTGTAACTTCTAAGGGCTATTAGTTAGGTGCCTCGATTACTTTTGAAGGTGAAAGTATAACTTATGAGGACTTATAGTCAGGTGCCTCATTCACTTTTGATTATAAAGTGTAACACTCGGGTGCCTCGTTACTTGGGTCATCCAATTTCTTGGAAAGTATGGTCTACGAGGACTTGAAATCGGGTGCCTCATCACTTGGGTCGTCCAATTTCTTGGCAAGTACAGTCTACGAGGACTTAAAATTGGGTGCCTCGTCACTTGGGTCATCCAATTTCTTGGCAAGTGCAGTCCACGAGGACTTGACCACCATTTAGAGTGGACCACCATCTTGGGTGGATTTTTTTTGTTTCATCAATTCTTGTGCCTCCTCCCTTGGTCATCCAATTACTTGGAAAGGGATACTCCTGAGGACTTGAACCACCATTTTTAGTGGACCACGATCTTGGGTGGATTTTTAATTCATCAACTCTTGTATCTTTAGTTCAGAGTTCTTTCGCTAGTAGAGCCAGTATTTGGGTTCTTGATTTTTGGGATTACAACTTGGGTGATAGTGTTGCATGTTTCTTTTCCTAGTTCAATCTCCCCGGCTGCCAGCTACTCATGGTATATCCTCCGCAAACTGTAACAGTCCATAGTGGAATATCCTGCGTATTGGTGGTATACACAGAAGTCTGGTCTTCTTTTAATCTCTTCTGTTACAACCAACCAGGGCCTTGGAGGCTTCACCACTCCGTGCTCAACCCATTGTTTTTACAGGCTCCTGAATGCCTTCTCGTTGTATGTGATAGCCTCCAAAACTGGCATTGTGATATACTTGTCCCAATGCTTTTCTCTGCTTCGATCAAATTTCTTATTCTTCTTCCTCTTGCCCCTTATGGTTTTGACTAAAAATCCACTAAAGCTACAGTTGTTGTCCTCTTGCCCTCCCATGTAACCATCGCATGGCTGGTGGGCAATGTCATGATTCCTCCCAAGTCTTGTGCAAAAGATGAGAGGGTCGCAAATAAATCACAAGCTTTGGAAATGAGGTACCGGTGGGGCTTGAAGGCGTCTAAAGCACCATTGTTGCATATACTAACCAAGTTCTTTTCTTTAATTGGCTCTGGACACTTCTGTACTTGGAACCTGAACATCTGACAGCTCCTCATTTGGCTTCTTCTTGAATCGCATGAGCTCTATGATGGTTACCTATTTTTGCATATAGAAAAATTTCTTAAAAATTGCAATTTTTGATCATCCCAATCATGGACTGATCCCTTCTCAAAGTTGTAGTACCAACTGAAGGCATTATCCGTCAAAGTCTTATTGAATTCCTTCATCAACAAATTGTGATTGTTCATTTCATTATATCCTAGCCATGGAGACATCGACTCCACGAACCTGGCAATGTGTTCCCTGGCATTTCCTTTTTCCCTATTGTATTTTGGAAATTACGGGGGATGCTCGATATACCCTGCTGGGTAAGGTTGTCTCCGAATATGTGCCGGGTAAGGTGGAGTAAAGTCTAACTCCGAAGGTCGGGATGTCTGCCTGTGAAGTTGATTGATCACATCAATCGTATCATCCTTTGTCACATATCAGCTCGTGGTATGGACTCTCTGTGGTGTTGTGATGTATGGTGGCATTGGCCGTGTGTATGGTACAAAAATCAGTTGATGTACACTGGCACCATATAAATTCTGTATCGGTTATGCTTGTGGGCTGGTTCGTTGGATGAGGCTTGGGATGGTTTGTATCTGCACTTGTGAAAATGCGGGGATATTGGTCGAAATGATGTTTGTCTGAGGCTAGCTGACCTCCAGTCTGGGTTATGGCACGTCACCACTGTTCTGAGGTTTCAAATGGATGATTGGAACGGACTGATTCTCTGTCAATGGAGGTGCAGTCTGATTCTCCTTATTGTTGCTATCGTTGTTATTGTCCTCCACTCCTGCTTGTTTTCCCCTGTGAATTATCTGGGAAAATGGCCTTAAAAGTGGGGATCTGCATCAACTGCTGGCGAAAATTTCCCATTTCCTCTTGCTTCCTCTGCATCTCTAGCATCATAGCCATCATCATCCCTTGTCCTTCCTGTGCTTCCTTCAACGCCTTGAGCATCTCCAGTTGCACATCATTTGCCTGCTCTTCACTTTCTTCCTCGCCTTGCCTTCCCGCGCCTGTCTGCCTGACATTCGTTGGTTGTTGATCAGCCATGTATGGTGATATTGAACTCCCTTCCGAAGCGTCTTTAATAATTGGTTGGTCAAAATCCAGATTTGTGCCTTGGAAAGCTTGAGTTCCTTGCTTTGGAACTAGATCTGGTGAGGTAATGTTATTTATTGGTGAAGTAGTTCTTCTTATAGTTCTCCCACTTCGAGTTGTGGGCATACCCTTCACGAATTCTACACCTCCCCAACAGAGTCGCTAGAGAAATATGGGCAAAAAAATCATGCCTTGCTAGTTAGGGTTTCGTGTTGACTAAGGAGAAGAAAAATCCACGAAGAGCACGAAATTGGTTGATTGATTGAAGAGGGGAGAAGAACAGGTGGGCGATTACTCCAATGACACGTGGCAGAACTCATAGAATCTGGGAACCGTGTTTGGGTAGCAGGGATTCCAAGAGCTTTCTTAAGTGCTTCGAGTTAAGAGAATGTCCAAGTCTTGAGTGCTTCGAGAGAGAATGTTTAAGTCTCCAGTCACCAAAAGAGAGTCCTCCCTTCCTAGAATGGAAGGGGTATTTATAGAGTTTTCTGAAATTAGGAAGTCACATGTCAGGCACATGTCTTCGGACAAATTCCAAAAATACCCTTTAGTCATTAGAATAATGCCCATATCGCTCTGTCTTTCTAGCCACCAATCCAATCCCTCAAATAAATTCCCAAAATGAGTCGCCTCCACGAGCCTTCTGTCTTGGGACAAGTGGAGGTTTCTCCCGGGTCTAGCACATTTTTTTTCGACTTTTCCGTCTTCATTTCATTAGGTTATGCGAACCCTAATTTGCACATTTAATGAGGTCGTGGAACCCTAATTGTGCATTTAATTCAATTAGATCATGTGAACCCTAATTTTGCACTTGAGCCCACAATATGTAATATTAAAATTAAGAGAAATAATAAGATATAATAATATAGAAGTAAAACCTAAATTGAGGGCATTAATTGATAGGAATCAATAAGTCTACTATCACATAAAACTGCTCACATATTGTCTATATACACTTACATGCATATTAGTATGGCTCACGTGCAGAGCAAGTCATATGAACCATACCAATATATGTGAACAATTTATGAGTGATTTTATGTGATAGTAGCAAGCATTGCTCGATAGGAATTGGGAAGCAAGAAAAAAGGGAAAAAACGGCTGAACTGCAATTCCAATTCTAGAAGGAGGTGATCGGTGTTTAAAAAGGAGAAGAAAATTTACAGGTTTGTCAATAACTTCATATCTTACTTTTATTAGAAAATTTTGATAATGGTGATGTTGCATAATTAGTCTAGTTGGTATTTAAGTTGTCAGGCTATATATATATATATATATATATATATATATATATATATATATACACACACACACACACACATAGACACTTATATATTAAAGATACAAATTTGGCAAATAAAAAGGAAAATGATTAGAAAATCAATTATAATTTAATTTGGGTTTGTATTGTAAAATTAATGTAATTGGGGAAATTAATTTCATGTTAATATAAATTATAGTTATTAAGTAATTTATAATTACATTATTATTATTATTTCTTTTATTAGATCGGATGAAGAGAATTTAAAGAGTTATAATTAGAATATATTTTAGGTATTATATTGCTTGTTTCAGGTACAGGTTCTGTACTCATTCAGCGATACTCTTTAATTTTTGATTTGTTCATTTTATTCCTTGTTTCTAATTCTGTTATTATTTCACATAATTGTTTATTGTGAAATTCATATAATAGTTTCATTTTGGAGTTGATACATTGGGCTCGTATTTGTACTCTTTAAATTAGGTTATCAGGTCTAATATTTATTTTGATATTTGTAAAGCGATATATGTTGTTACTTTTTTTTGGAGAGATTATTATTTGATATGGTTCAACATATACATTAGAACCCCATTTATGTGGATATTGTGTCTTATGTGTTGTGACACGGTATCTATTTTATTGGTATTATGTTGCATATGTTGTGACATGGTATCTATTTTTATTGGTATTATGTCGCATGTGTTGTGACATAATATTTTTCTTAGAATATACCGTAAGGTATACCTGAGCTATAACCACATATGGGAGTACCACATGCATGTCGTCTTAACATGAGAGACATGACACTTTCCGTGGCAGTGTGATTTGTCCACGTCATCACCATTTGGGCTCTGGAGGAAATGGGCCATTTGGTATTTTGTTGTGGGAGGCGTATGGGTTAATCCTAGTTTTCTGTTCTGTAGATTGGTGATGTTGTGTCAAACACATCTATCTGATTTGCATACATTTGGATTCGCGATCCAATGTGTGATTTATTTGTGTGGCATTATTTTGACTTGCTTGTGTGACATTATTTTGACTTGCTTGTGTGACAATGTATATTTTTGAGCTCAATCGGTAAGAAATAACAGCCAGCCATTTGATTTAGCCTATTATTTCATTGTATTTGTTTTGTTTGTTTCTATTCAGTTCAATTAATTGAGTTAGTTACTTCAGTTCATTATTTCTTTACTCTTCTGTTTGTTTCGTTAATTCTGTTGATTCAGATATATAGCTTTCAAATCTTTGGAGATTATATTTTTATCGTTATTTACACTTGAGACTTTGTTCAGTATTTTGTCTCAGTTTATTTCATATATCATGTATATATTTTGTATATCTATATCCGTACTGGGCATTTGGCTAATGCTGTGTGTTTCCTCCCGACAAATTTGCAGGGGTGATTGCTAGTTTGATGAGAGAGTTGCCTTTTATAACCATCTAGGTTGATTTGATTTTAAATTTTGATTATTTTGACTTTTTTGGAGAATTGTATTTAGTACTTCATTGATGGATATCATTATTAAATATTTGAAGTTATTAGTGCTCTGTTTATATATTCTGAGGAGTGGAATGTTACATAAATACAAATAGTTTTTAATTGATGTGTTGAGGGTTTTTTGAAAATTCATTGAAAAAGATAAATATTATTGTTTTGTAACTTATAGAAAGATGTAACCTTATTGCATCACTTGTACAAATTGCAAAAAGATAAATGACTTTAGCATTCTGTTATAATTTATTTACTTTGTTAAGATAAAATTATTATTTGGTACATTCAAGATTACCATAATAAAATTGAACTATATTTTCTCATAAAAATAAAATAGATTGTTAATTGTTCTATGTATTATGTATATATCAGTCTTTTATTTCATTTACTATCTATTCAATCAAATAAAATTCTTTATTTAAAACAATATCTGCACTTCAACTTTAAAATGAATGGGTACCCCATACACTCATTTCGACAAAATGAGTCCTTGATTTCAGATCTCTTTAACCCGAAAAACATAAAAACACATCTATATATGAATTTAATATTCGCTTTCGATAGTAAAGGTTTCTTTGTTGTCATTAATGTATGTGATTAGTAAAATATTAACATAATTCATTGTTTAATTGCTTCTAATTAAATGCTAAGGAGAGATTGTGTGTGATTGATATTTAATTAGGCATAATATGAAAGGCTAAAAGGCCAGAATTTATTAAGGCCGTAAAATGAACAGGCTCGACTCAAAATATAAATGATTTAAATATGAATAAATTTTAAAGTTCGATAAATTACTCAAACTTTCTCAAATTAAAATTTTCTATTAAAACTCGGATTATATTCGTTCGAAAAGTTCAAACTGCTCGGGCTCAATTCGAGATCGTGCTCAACTTGGTAGCTAAATGAACTTCAATCAAACCTTATTTTATACTCGATAAAGTTTGTGAATCAAATCTGAGCAACTCAATACTTGGTTCATTTACACCCTTAAACTTTATAAAAAATAAAGTAATTAAATTTACTGAATATCACTCAATCAAATCATTATACAAACAATATAACAAAGGTAACAAAAGGTGACCATGCAATGACAAATACGAAAAATAGCACCCTTTGTTAGAATATTTTATTTTCTTATGTGACCTCTAGTACTATTTATGTAATTATTGGGCTTACATATTGTATTAATTTAATTATTTTATTTATGAGTTTGATAATTAATTATTTGGCCTATAAATAATATTAATGATAATACTTCGCATAATGGGCCCTAGAGTTTCATAATCTTGATAGATGATTTTTGACCTTTAGTTATTCTATAAATAAAACAGTTAGGGTTTGGTCCCAATTGTCGTCTCAAGAATTTTATACACACCTATACATTCATCCTAAGATTAAAAGAGACAATTGAATACTTTCACCCTTAAGCGCAGTGGAAGTGTGATGCATACAAGATGACTTCCCTCAATTCATGTAAGTACCTGATTGATTAATTGATTTTATTCTATGTAATATCACATTTCGATATAATTATTTAACATCTGATATCAGAGCTATGGTTACGCTATTGTATAGAATAAATTAATTACGTTCTGCTATAAATTTTAATTCCGCGTAACCTATTTATTGGTATAATATATAAATATTCAATATGCAATATGTTAAGGAATTTCTGAAAGAATAATGAATTGATGAATTCATGCACATGCGTTACTGTACTGCAAAGGAACTAATTATTAATGGAATAAGTAGCATACAGATTTAATCCACGATTTTAGAATTTCAGAGAAAACTAATTATCTATTGTGCACGTAATATAGTCTTTTGATGGTATATATTAATTCACCTTTTACATGAAACCATCAATAAGTAATATACATGTTTTGCATATTTTTTTTAGTCATTTTGACTATATGGTATTATTATGCCTTAGTTAGAATTAATTTGATTACTTTATATATAATTAATTCATGTTTATTACTATATATCCTAATTTAAGATTCTAGAACGTGATGTGATATATTATTAGGGCTTTTAAGTTGTTACATGTAAATTATAAATAATGTTAATGTTCAAACTTAATTAATATGTTGTTTAAAGAAAATGAGTTTGATTATAATAATTTACATGTATGAGTGACTCTTTTATTGTTAAAATTAATAATCAGCCCAACGGATGGTTATTAATTGAAATAATTAAAGATTAGGAAAACTCGCATAATGTTACACTTAATAAATGAAAATTTTAATTTTTACCCAACGGAAAAATTAGAATTAAAATTTTATTAAATGGAATTTTATTGCATAAGTAACATGTTTATTTCGTTTTTGCCCAATGATGATGCGTGAATAAATGTGTTGTACATTATTTTATGGGAAATGTTATTAGCATATTATTAATTGGACTAACGAAAGATTGATAATTATGCACCAACATCTCATTAAAATCTATTTTTTGGGTGTTGTAAATAGATTTTATGTAACTAACTGTTTTCCCTACTGTTGGTTTTATTATGATTAATTATTAATTATTGTTGTACATTGTGGATTTCTTTTAGTTGTTTGTAAACATGTTTATGAGCTTGATTATATTTCAGCATTGACTCCAACTAGTATTTCTGGGCATCTCTCTAGAATTAAAGCTTTGCATGGAACTAATTTTACTATTTAGAAAGAGCAAGTAAAAAAAAATTGTTCTCGGCGATATGAATTTGGACTATGCATTACGAGTGTATTCTCCTGCTCCACTTACAGCAGCTACTAGCTCAATTGAGCAAAAGACTACTTATGAAAAGTGTGATCGATCCAACCGCATGTCCCTTATGATTATAAAAAACTCTATCACGACAGTCATTCGAGTAGCCATTCCTGACTCTGAGAATGCTAAAGAATACTTAATAACTTCGGTGGAGGAACAATTTAAGGGTTCTTCTAAAACTCACGCAAGTTCCCTTATTTTGAAAATGCTCAGTAGTAGGTACGATGGGGTTAGTGGAATGCCCGAGCACCTTATGATGATGAACAACATGGCCTTTAAATTAAAGGGTATGGACATGATGATTTCTGAGAGTTTTCTTGTTCACTTCATTATGACTTCTCTTCCTGCACAGTTTGATCCATTTAAGATCAATTATAACACGTAGAATGAAAAGTGGAAGATGAGCGAGTTAATCGTCATGTGCGTCAAAGAAGAAGAAAGGCTTAAGATTGAAAATTTTTAGTGTTGCTCATTTGACTACCACTGGCTTCCATATGAAGAAGGCTCATAAAAAATGGCAAAGATTTTTAAAAATAAAGATAAGTCAATTTCTATCAAAACAAATAAGGCAAATAACTTATGAATCATTTCTAATTGATGTTTCTTGTAATACATTGTGGCTTGACACATTACTAATTCATTGCAGGGATTCCTTTCAAAGAAGACACTCTAAAAAGGGGAAAAAACCATTAAAGTTAACAATGGAAAGTTTATACAAGTTGAAGTCGTAGGAACTCTTCCTTTAGTTTTGGAGAATGGTTTCACCTTGTATGACATAGAATTTAATTTCTGTATCTAAATTTGACGTTGACGGTTTTTCATTTAAGTTTGAGAATAATAAAATAATGATTTATCATTACTTTCATGTTATTGATTCTGGCTCTTTAGAGGGAAACCTCCACGTACGAATCTAATATTCGCTTTCGATAGTAAAGGTTTCTTTGTCGTCATTAATGTATGTGACTAGTAAAATATTAACATAATCTATTGCTTAATTGCTTCTAATTAAATGCTAAATATAAAGGAGAGATTGTGCGTGATTGATATTTAATTAGGCATAACATGAAAGACTAGAAGACCAAAATTTATAAAAAAATAAAGTAATTAAATTTATTGAATATCACTCAATCGAATCATTATACAAACAATATAACAAAGGTAACAAAAGGTGACCATGCAATGACAAATACGAAAAATAGCACACTTTACAATAGATCAATAATAACACTAAAATGCAGAACGTCCAAAAGGTGGAAGGCTTAGAGAATTTAAAAGAAAGTAGAACTAGTTATTGGCACATTCGAATCCGCTTGGGAGTTTCCTCCCACAAGTATTAAGAACTAAGTTGAGTGAAAGAGGAATATCAAGATGGATGCCCAAAACATTGGCTTTAATGGCAGTGCAAAGACATACGGCAACCTCAAGATCAACAAGGCCTTGAATGAGACTACAACATGGGAGTGTTGGAGGAGATCCTATTTTCACAGTCACCAAGCCTAACACATCGGCACACACCCCTAATTTTAGGGAATCTATAGGACATGCACGGGTCTTATAGGGAGGACTGTATGCACTAATTAGGGCAAAGAAGACTAGGTTAAGAGAGAGAAAGAGTGCAAGTGAAGCACTATTTTTGGAAGACATTTCTGAAACCTTAGCAATGATATATATGCTAATTATAACTTTGAAATTAAGTGATAATGGACATAAAGAATGAGAATATTTGTTTTTGTGATGATGGAGATATAATGTTATTATGAGCGGTATTTGTAGGGTATATGCAAGAGGCGAAACTTTTATATAGTTTAATGTCCATAATTAAGTAGACCAAAAAATGCCTAAAATATGAGCATGACTAAACCACTAACGTGTTTACTATATTTTCGGCAATAATTCGTCCCACCTCATGGGAACGGAGGATAAATAATATAATGAACCGAATATTTTATACTATTAATGTTGTTAATTATGACATACTGAATCTTTACTTCATTGCTTGCATGTTCTATATGATTTTGATTAAATCCACGTGATCAACAACTCTACGTGGGCCAGCAATATTGGTTTATATGCTGTTTCTTAGAATTTGAGAAGTGAGAACCATATAAGCTTTGTTCTCCTAAGCCAAAATGATGTATCCGTTAGTTTTTAGAATGACCATCTTAAGTGAGCTCAAGCGAAAAGGAAAAAAATTGGAGCTTTGGAAATCATTGAACCTTGAATTCATTTAACAAGAGGTATGCAATTGAATTCAATTTTATTTCCAATATAGAATTATGTAAACCATGTGTATAAATGGATTAAAGAATAAAAAGTGAACTTAGTTAGCTTATGGTTTATATCTGGACCAAGTCCTATGTAATGGATCATATTTTTATAATAAGATGGGTGTTATAGCATGTTAATTGGTATTTAATCAAAGAGTGAAAAATTTGATATAGTTAGTAAACTAGCTATTTAAATTAGTGTATATAAATCTCTTGTTTGGATATTTAAATGATGTTGGTTGGTGGAATTAGAGACTTGGTGGTTAGGTTTGATTGTGCTGAGCTATAAGGAAGATAATTATGGAAAACCCGCAAACAAATCTTCAAGTAATCGAATAGAACTAATAACGTGTGAATTTCAAAGACGAGACCTTAGATTGGTCCTAATATGTTAATTAAGACTTATTTGTAAAGAAAGTTGGGTTGGAACGAGTCGAGTCGAGTTTTGGATGTCAATCGAAAAGTTAAAAATTAGTGTGAACGTCCACTTTTGGCGCCATGTTTTGACAGCCTAATGAACCCGAAATGGGAGGGTTATATTTTTTAAAAAATAATCTTGAATGATACGAAAAACATACTGAAATTTGGACACGATCCGATAAACGAGTATGGCGTGAGAAAATAACGAAGTGGCTGATTCGTTAAGTAGGACAACGACGTAGCGGGGACAATAAAGAAGACCAAATAAGTTATCTTGGTCATTGCCAAGGTCATTGAGCGATCGCTTCTTTTCCACCTCAGTTTCGATCGGCTTCTATGATTTATTTTCGCAATTAGAAAATTTTAAAATACTATGACACAAGGACTATAAAATACTAGAAATTCTCTGCGATTCAATTAGTGGTTTGAGAATTAAAAATGGGCGAACAGACATGTCAAAACTTGTTAACATGCGATGCCGAACGTAGCCACGATGGGCTGTTTTGACTTTCGTCATTCCAGATCGCTTTTGAAATTTTAAGCAAAATAAAGCCTAATAAAGTCCCAAGATAAAAGTATATATTGATGCTATATGATACTTTATGCCATAAAAATTCATTCCAAGCATGCATAAAGAATGAAATAAAAAAGTAATATGAATATAAATTAACATAGTTATGTGAGAAATATCACACAAAATGGTTTTATAGCAAATTGAAAAACATGAAACTGTTAAAAATAATAATGGTTATGAAAGTAATGAAATGAAGGTTTTCGGGGTTCGAAACAAAAATTTTGAACAAAGAATTACATAGCGGTGTGTGTGTGTGTCTATATATATATATATATATATATATCTCAATTCTCTCCAGTGAATTGAATAGAGCAAACTAAGAGCGAAGCGACTATAGCGACGGTTTTTCCATCGCTATAGCATAAAAAGCGAGCTTACATCTTATGGCGGACGGAAAAAATAAATCGATATAATGGGATTAGCTCTTACTTCGCTTCCTTCTAGTTAAGCTAGAAAGCAGATTGTATATATATATATATATATATATATATATATATGAAGCGAATAAAGTAAGAATCGAACCAAATTTATATCGATTGCTTTTTTCCGTCGCTTATAAGATGCTTTCTATGCTATATATGATGGAAAAACCGTCATATAGCCTTCGCTTTAGTTTGCTCCATTCGAGATCACTAGAGAGATATATATATATATATATATATATATATATATATATATATATATATATATATATATGAAGCGATAATATAAGTTATTCGTGAAACCAAATGCGAATTACTAACTTGTTAGCAAAAATAAAATATTTGTGTATGAGGCAATTGTAAGACCCCAACTTATTATAAATGAAATTAAATTTCTTCTATTTATTATTTTGAAATAGTAAGGGTTGATTTGATTAATGTGGTTTTAGTTATGGGTAAAATGCTAAATATTTCAAATAAGCAAGTGATTATAAAATATTCATTGTTGTCGGGAATATTAGTTTAGTCGTAGAATATTCTTACTTATCGGGAATATTCGGTATAACGCAAGCAACTTTATGTGTGGGCCCCATAACTAAGGCGATTGGATGAAGAAAAAACAAAAATAAGTTGTTTATAAATAATCTGCCAGCTTGTTATTCAAGTATAATCTTGTTGGAATACCTTGGTTAAAACACACGGAAGCACACGATATTGCACCAATTACTAATTCTTACGTAAAGAAGACACTACTCAATAATTGTTACAGTAGTTACTGTTCAATATTTTATTTTATTGATTCAATAAATGCTACGTTGATATTTTATATTATTGTTATTTTAATAATTGTCACTACATAGTATTTTTATTATCAGATCAATAATTCATATTATTTGAATAATATTATTAGATAACATTATTGGCAATGTCTAGAAAGTTCTGCTCTAAGGAGAGCTTTGGTCACCTAATTCATGGCCAAAGATGAGAGAAATCCTTATTGAAAGCCCCTCTTTCTGGGAACGACACTTGTTGCCGATGATTGTGATTCTGTAATATTATTTATGAATAATTAATTATTGATTTATATGATAAGGAAAATATTCATTTTATGTGTGTGGGCAATGAAATCGTACCTTGCTAGGGTTAGGGTTTTGTGTTGGCTGAGGAGGAGAGAAATCCACGAAGAGCACGAAATTGATTGGTTGATTGAAGAGGGGAGAACGACAGGTGGGCGATTACTCCAACGACGCGTGGCTGAACTCCTAGAATCCGGGAATCGTGTTAGGGTAACAGGGATTCCAAGAGCCTTCTTGAGTCCTTCGAGTTGAGAGAATGTCCAAACCCCTTTAGTGATTTTAGGTGGAATCTCCAAGCCTTTAAGTCACCAAAAGGGTCCCTTTGATCTTCCAAGAGTCCAAGTCTTGAGTCTGAAGAGAAGTCCCCTTCCAAATGGAGTGGAAGGGGTATTTATAGGATTTTCTGGAAAGTAGTCATGTGCAAGGCACATGCAATAAGGGAAATTCCAGAAATACCCTTTAGTCATTAGAATAATGCCCATGTTGCCCTGTCCTTCTAGCCACCAATCCAATCCCTCAATCAATTCCCACATCGAGCCGCCTCCACGAGTCTTCTGCCTCGGGACACGTGGAGACTTCTCCCGGGTTTAGCACATTTATTTCTGACTTTTTTGTCTCCATTCCATTCGGTTATGCGAACCCTAATTTGCACATTTAATGAGGTCGTGGAACCCTAATTGCGCATTTAATTCAATTAGGTTTTATAAACCCTAATTTCACACTTGGACCCACATTTTCCCCCTGCGCGAGAGTCGCATTTTCAAATAGACGATCGTGCAAGAAAACTGCAAGCCTTTGAACGATTTTTCGAGACTTCACTTTACAGGTCTTGAAGACAATGATCCTAGAAGAGGGAACCCCTAGGGAGCCAAACCCATTAGAGTTAAACCCTAGGATGGCAAAACCTAGCAAGGCTCTTCCTTGGACATATTGAAAAATCTTCCGAAATCTTTCTGTATCTTGTCCAATATTTATTTCCCATAAATGCAGGCATTTTCAATGAATGTGCAGAGTCTACTTTCAATCCTGACGGTGCACTAATTAATTTCACCAAAATGATTGAGCATATATCCATCGGCTGTCGTCGTCATATTCATATACTCCACCTTGATATACTTGCCATCATCATATAGGTCATCTACAGTGTACAACACATTTAAATACGCGAATGCGAGTGATGTCTTGCCTTTTTGAGTGAGAGGTACCAAGGAGCGGTCCACCATATTGTCAAGAACCAAAATCCATGTGGTAAATCAATTAACCTTCAATTATTATATATATATATATATTAAAGAAAATCATAAGATCCTCGCTAAGATTATTATGCATGTGGTATCATCACGGTTGTTACACGTGTAATGAGAATGATTTCCATAATTTATTATATTAGTTTCCTTAATATATATATATATATATATATATATTACTAAGTAAATAAAATTTTATTTATTTTGAAAAATAAAATAAAATCTTTCTTTATCAAATCAAATCTTAATTTTTATTTCCAAAATCAAATCTTAATTTTATAAAATCAAATCTTAATTTTATTTTGGAAATTAAAACTTTCTATTTTTTGAATCAAATCAAATCTTTCTTAATTTGAAAAGAGATTTTTTTTAAAATCAAATCAAAACCATAAAATCATATGAAAATAAAATAAAATCATATGATTATGCATGAATCACGCTAGCCACGGTCCCTTTCTATTCATTCACGCCAAAGTCTGCTACGTGCATTTTTTTTTTATACCGCAAAATCTGCAATAAAACTGCTTTAGTGGTGATTTTGTGCATACTTTTCTCTGATCACTGTGGTTATGTGCATTAGCTGCATATATATATATATATATATATATATATATATTTTGAAAATAAAATAAAATCTTATTTTATTTTTCCAAAAAATAAATAAATAAATAAAACATTTACTTATCTTATTTTGAGAGGTCCTGTTGCACTGCGGCTGCTTTATTTGGTTGCAACATGATACAGGCAATAAAATTCCTCCGCTGCATAACCTTTTTTTTTTTTTTGACTCACGCCTCTTTTTTTTCTTCCATAATAAAGGACCCTTTGAAGTTAGCCAACAAAAATTTCTTACTGTTTGCCTCCAAAATAAGCCTATGACCACATAGTTTTTTTTTCTTGGGTGAGCCAATGTCCAGCATCTTTAGTGCCCCCACTTGAGTCAAAGACTAATGCTACTTAGTCTGGCTACGTGTCTTTACTTTATTTGGGTGTAGCATGCATAAGTTATTTATTCTTCACGCCGAACCCTTATTCTTCAGGCCGAACCTTGTACGGCTGTGACTCCCAATTTCAACTCTGTTCAACCGAAGGCACCATTGTCAACCGAAGACTTGATTTTTTTTTTCCAAAGGTACATGCTCAATTGTAATCCTTTCATCATATAATCGTTTAGAGTTCTTGTTCACTTCGCCACTAAAGGTCAGTTGTAGTAATAATCTTTGGAGCAAGACAAGAAACAGAGGGATGCCAATACTCCCATACCCAGAGTCGAGTTATTTGAAGTGGCTCATCTGAAATAAAGTCTTCCTCTTACACATATATACATAACACGAGTACATAGCTCCTCGCTTAAACCAATACGTTACATATATGATAAACATACAGCTTCTTTTGTTTGTGCTCTTTTTCTTGCTCTTTTTTTTTATTCAGGTAACTCTAATCTTTCTTTTGTCTTCCGAGCCCCATTACCTTGATTATATCTTGGTTTTTCCCTCGGATCATGAAGAAAGATTGGTGTTTTTCGACAAACCACGAAGGAAAAAAAATGTTTTTTTTTCTTTCTTTTATTTTCTGAGCCCCATTACCTTGATTGTATCTCGGTTTTTTCCCTCGGATAATAAAGAAAGATTGGCAAATTTTTTCGACGAAAAACCCAAAGAAAGGAAAAAATTCTCTGTATGCAGCAAAATTACTCCAATTGGTCGAACCCTAGAGGGCCGAATACTAGGGGGGCCGAACCCTAGTGGGGCTGAACCTTAGGGGGCCGAACCTTGGGGGAAATCAATGTCTAGACGGCGAAAGAAAAAAGAAGAAGTTTTGAAGGAGTAATTATTATTTTGATCATAACTTTCGCCTCGTTTGGAGTTTCGGGGCCCATAATATATCAAAACAAAGCTAACGACGAGCCCTACAAAAGTCATCACCTTCGACCATGATAGTTATTGTTATAAGTCTGATAAAAAAAGGCTCTTAAGGCTGCATTTGGGCTGTCTTAATGCATATTTGTGATTCCAAACTTCTTTTGACATTATTTTTTTTTCTTTTCAGGTGTCTTTGAGGTTAAATATCAGACCTCCCTCTTTGCCATGGTGAGCGCTTCTTTCCCCTTTGACATCCTTACATTGTGTCTTTTTTTTTAGAATTCTTATGATGAACTTTTCTTACTTGTAGGCCCTTTCACCTGAATGCTCTGCAGAACTAAAAACCACCCGGGAGTCCCCCTTCATCACTGATTGGGGAAGGGCTCCCTGACACCTTCTGGGATAGAGTTAAGGACTATGACCGTGCAACTTTTCCTTCACCAGAGAAAGAAGGCCTATTTTGTATGCCCCACTTACGGAGGTTGGGATAACTTCCTCGTAATAATTGCATTCCCCGCCTATGCAGAGAAGCAAGAATACCCTTTCAAATCCTCTTCACTTCCTATCCGATTCATCTAATCGCTTTCAAGGATGGCAGGATTGGACCGACGAAATCCTTGGAAATGCTGAATACGTGGAAATACTAAAAAATGCAAGCATCTTTCGTTGTGTTCAACTGTGTAGAGACCTACGCATCCACCATGACCATAACGCTCTTACTGTGTTGATCTCACGATGGTGTTCCTCTACTTGCACATTCGTCACTGCCTAGGGGGAATTCACCCCTACTCTAGAGGATGTATATGCCCTCTATCAGTAAGTTCTCTTCTTTTATTCCTTTCATTCATTCTCATTTTTCTGAAATATATATATATTTATCTTGAATTATATCTTGTAGCCTTCCCATTGTTGCTTCGAACTCATGCGGCCCTTCTAGCATGTCCACTAGAGATAACGACTGTGTTTCCTACTTGATGGAAGCCTTCAAGCAATCTTCCCACTTCATCTCCCGCTTCAAGGGTGATACACTCCTTCCAGACTTCGAGACTTCTAGTCGGCAGAAAAATTCTTGGTTATCTTGGGTACGTTACTTCTTCCGTGACTACAAGACCAACCAGTGGGACAGCTCCATTCATGATAAATCTATCCTTGCCTTCCGTGGAGAGACCTATCCTTTTCCTCTAGCAGCTTATCTGGCTATGTGGCTATCCCGCTTCCTCTTTCCTGGATCTCCCATAGACGGTCCTTCTGCCCGTGTGTTCAGCTTGGCAACATTATTATCCCGAGGCTCAGAGATTCCTCTTGCTTCTCTCTTCCTAGGGACCTTATATCGTCGCCTAGACGAAACAA
Organism: Panax ginseng; assembly: GCA_020205605.1. Lineage (NCBI taxonomy): Eukaryota > Viridiplantae > Streptophyta > Magnoliopsida > Apiales > Araliaceae > Panax > Panax ginseng. Next base: position 2,329,118 of record CM035128.1, read on the forward strand.
TCCTTGCCATGAAAGAATCTGTTGGGAGGTAATCACTTTCCTATATATATACATATATATTATTTGTCTTTCCAACCGCACTTCTTTTCCTTTAACCTTTTTCTTATTTGATTTTTATTCATTCAGGTATGATGTCAATTGCTTCATTCCATGCTCCTTTCTTCAGATTTTTCTTTTTGAACGCTTTTCGGGCTATTCCTCTAAGCAGAAGAAGAAGTCTCCTCTTTTTTCATCACCCAACGTCATTCCTCGCATGGCACGTTGGATTGATCACCGACTTAGACTTCGATAAAAGCGGATTTGCGACCTTTTCTTGATAATTATACATTGTTCAACGCCTGTCCCTATACCATTGTTTCGGAGAGGGTTGCGCCATCTACCTCACTTTTACAAGCGCCAATTTCGTACTCTACTCAAGCCTCAATGTAACCAAACTTTTGAGTGGTTCTAAGACTATCTTGGTTCATTTTCCTTCTGGCCTACGAGCTTCCTTACTTCCTCGAGAATAATAGTTTTGGCACTGTACTGTATTCTCCTCACCGGGTCATGAGACAATTCAGATATGACCAGGAACGCCCTTTTGGTCACACCTGCCGAGGAAATTATGAGGTTGCTCTTCTCAATTTCGTCTGTACCTCCCCCTCTTTTACATGGGCATTTTCGAGGCTGCAAAGTGATCCTTATAGATCCCTTCCTTTTGTAATACCAGATAATTCCCGGAGCGGGCGATATACTACTGGTGAACGTAATTACTGGCAAATCAATCTTAAAAGATGGGAGGATGATACCTTGATTTGTTCATTGCCAGTTTCTATTCCAAAGCGTCTCCAATGGTGCCGACTGCTATGCTCTCCTAAGACCAATATCCGTCCAACACTTTGGCCATCCAGTAGCCGATTGGTTGAGCACGAGGTCTTGATGCCTAAGTCTTCTCTTCCTTATTTAGCAGACATTCCTCCTCGAGGTGATTCGAATACTTTTCCTGTACAAGCTCCCACTACTTCCACGAGTCTTCCACCACGGGCTCCGTTTTGGGTGTCTCCTCCAGCTCCTCCCCAAGGATCCTCTGATGTTGAGGCAATGAGAGTTACTCGTTCTAAAACGAGAGCGGCTATTACTACTAATTCAGAGCTCCTCCTATTGCTTCTCATTATGGTTCCAAATACTGCCTTCCTCCTATTAGGCTTATCATAAAGCCATTGGCAAAACGCCCTCTTGATAGTGCTGATTCTAATATACCGGCAGCTGAGGATCCAACCAAGAAACGCCGTAGAAATTTGGTAATAATAATTTTTTTTTGTACTATTCTCATTTTTCTTTCATCCCTTGTATTACTACTTTCACATATCGTTAAGTAATTGTTTCTTTTTTTTTTTAGGTTACCGTGGTCGATGAAGATGATGATGATGATGGCGTTCCTCTTGGGCTTATGTGTAGTCTCGCTTGAATGAGATTTGGTCACGGTTTCCACGTTGGCCTTCCCAACCTATACTTGTTGATATTGAGTCATCTACTCCTCGTGATGATTGTGTTAGCCTGGATGCTAAGGATACCTTATCCGATGTGAGCTCGAGTCCCACCAGTAGGTGATACTGACTATTTCTTCACACCTCCTCTCGATCGCTCCTCATGATGAGTGTGAAGATGTTGATGAGGCTCTTACTTCCCGAGGGGAATCCTTCCAAATTATTGGTGATGTTCATCCTCCCCAGAAGGATTCTACCGAGTTTGTGATTGCTCGGGAGGGTAGTGTTGATAACACTATGGGTGGGTTGAATAACTTTTCTATTTCTGTGGCATCTCCCGACTCCTTTTCCATTGACTATATTGTGATTGTCCTTCTTTAATCAACATATGATTTGTCTTGAATTTCCTTTCTTTCTTTGTTTTTAATATATTGTGCTTTGACATTTTTTTTTAGAGCGAGAAGATGAAAGACTTGCCTTTGCCTGTTGAGGCACTCGCTTTATTTGATGCTCTCCATCCAGATGTTTCCCACTTGCCATATAGTGACCTTGGTTATCCTCCAGGTGACCAAGGTTTCGAGGAATCCTCAGCCATACAGCATCTTTCTGTTCCTTCACCCCTTGACTCGACAAATTCAATGGTGGCTACTAAAGTAGCTGCTACCAGAGCTTCCTTCAATCCAAATGGGGATCTTATTTCTTGGAGGGGTTTCCAGATATCATCTTCTAGTCAGGAAAGTCTGGAGCGTCTCCTAGCTCGATTCCCACAGATACTTGACCGGTTAATTATGAAGGAGACTTCCACCCAAACCTTCTTCCTAGATCATCTCGCATGCCTTATTTATGGATTGCACACTCTTTCTTTATATTCTTTGCGAGTCGAGGACTTGAAAAAGTTTAGCGATAAAGTAGACGACCTTACAGCCATAGGTGTTGACATGTCTCCGTTTCATGATAGATTGACTCTTCTCAAGTCAAGTTTTAAGCTTGTTTCATTACGTTCGAAGGTTGCTGTACGTAAGTGTGAAGATAAATCCTTTTCAGTGCAGCTTTCTGAGCTTAACGAAGCCGCCAACAAATTGAAGATCCAGTCTCAAGATTTAGAGGGCCGACTTCGAGAGGTAAAGCGCCAGCGACGAGACTTAGAGTCAACTACCCAACAGGTTAAGGAACTGAAAGCTGCAAATCTTAAGATTCGAGATGCTGTCGTTGCTGACTTAGAAGCTTTAGTTGTGCCTCCACTTCATTTTGATATGTCTTGGCCCTTAGATCATAACTTGTTGTAGTAGTTTTTTTTTCGATTTCCTGTTTCAAAAACTCATTTACACATATTTCATTTTATTAAAAAGTAGTTTCTTTAACCTTGTTGATTGCTTTTAATTTGAATAATTCCTTAAACTCAATATTTATCATTGAATCTCAAGTTATTCAAATTAATATTTCAAGACAACAGTAGGTATTATAAGCAAACATGAATAATTTTTTTTTTAAAAGAATGTACATAATTTCCACAAACTAACACTTGAATTTATACTCTTTTTTTTAAGAAATTTTAAAAAAAACATTCAAGTATAAGTGAAAATTTGTCAATTTATTGATAATAAAATTGCTTTTAACGAAAAGCATAACGTTTCATTAGTAAATCTTGCTTTTGTCGAAGAAAGCATAACATTTGCCACTTTTAGAGATAAAGTGTAACTTTCTTTCTTTTGTCGAATAAAGCATAACGTTCGCCACTTTTAAAGTTAAAGTGTAACTTTCGGGGTTGAGGGCTTATACTCAGGTGCCTCAGTCACTTTTGAAGTTAAAAGTGTAACTCCTGAGGGCTGTTAATCAGGTGCCTCGATCACTTTTGAAGTTGAAAGTGTAACTTCTGAGGGCTGTTAGTCAGGTGCCTCGATTACTTTTGAAGTTAAAAGTATAACTTTTTGTGATGCTCTTCTCATGTATAATATTTCTTTACCCACGTCAAGTTCAATGGGCCTGAGACAGCATCTGATCCTACACGAGATATCTTGCAATACCCGCTTTTGGAGATCTCTCGTACCCTATACGGGCCTTCCCATTTGGAGTAAAATATGGTGGTTGGGGTCCCCCTCATGACTTGAGTTGCCGTTTTGAGTACTAGGTCCCCCACCAAAATTTGTCGTGGTACCACCATGCAGATTGTATTGTCGTCATGAGCTTTTCATGGTACCGCTCAAGTTTTTCTTTAGCCTTATCTCAGAAGTCAACTAAGGCCTCCAGGACTGCTGGTCGGTTTTCTTCCTCGACCAAGCTTCGAAGTCTCATTCGAGCTGAAAGTATTTCTATTTCAACGGGAAAGATAGCTTTTTCACCATAAACCAAAGCATATCTTCTAGGGTTTTTGATAAAAAAAAATTCAAGGTTTTATTTGTAGCCTCTGCTTGTCCGTTGCCTTTCGGGTAGTAGGGTGATGATTTGTAATGTTTCACCCTATATCTTTCCATCAGATTTTTGACGTCCCTATTGATGAAGGGAGTTCCATTATCCGACAAAATGATCTTCGGGATCCCGAAATGGCAAATGATGTGCTCCTTGATAAAATTGGCCACTGCTGGTCCCGTGGCCTTCTTCAAGGGTATTGCCTCCACCCACTTTGTGTACATCTCGGTGGTAGTTAAAATGTAATAACCCGAGATTTTCTATATAAAATAATTAAGAAATTTTGCGTATAATTTTTTTTTTTTTATTTAATGACGAGAATAAGTGTCTAGTAATGTGAACGATAAATGCGAATATATTTATTACTTGAAAAATTAGAAATAATTTTGGAATTATTAATTACTACAAATTATATTTTTATGGTAATTAATTTCTGTAAGCAGAAATATTTTTATTAATTATTTTCCATGAAAACATGATCAGAAATAATATATGAAGTGATAATTAGGATTTATATAATATATATATATTTTATTATATGAATTGTTCGTAATATTTAAATCAAGTATTTTAACTCGATATGCGAAAGAGAAGTCGATATGAGATCCAAACCTCGAATTGGGATTGTGATCAAGAGATGAGAATAATAATATTATATTATTGTTATAATGATTTTACAAAGACAATAATTATGTATCGCGTATATGCGACAGATATTATCGAAAGAATGACGGCCAATTAGGTCATAAAGATATTACCGTCAGAAAACCCTAATTATTAAACTCGCTATGAGAAATGACCGAGTAGTATATGAAGTTTATCGTGTATATGAAGTTATCAGTACACGAATGCCTGTAATTAGAAGAAAAACCCTAATTACTATTTTTTTACGCTAATAACTGTGACAAACCCTAATTATTACAACCCTAATCTCCATGAAGTTAGAGATCGTAATGACCGTGTTAGATCATACACGTATAATTAGAGAACTCCTAATGGTCAATTAGAAACCCTAATTGATAACGTTAAGAAACCCGAATTAGAAAATCCTAATTTTCTATAGAAAACCCTAATTTAAAATTATTGGGTTTAATTACGATGTTATTGTATAAATGTTTTAATTTACCAAAGGATGAAAAGTAATTGGTAAATGATAAGAATTACCATCTAGTGATTAAATATTACATTTAATTGCCATGTACAAGCATGCCCATGAAATTATATGCGAAATTACCAAAATGCCCTTTTGGTTTATTAGTGTATTATTAGTAGCATTGTTGCTAGAATCTTTGCAAAAGCTAGCCAACCACCACCTTCTAGAATTCCCTCATGCTACTATACCATTACACCTCAATTATACCAACCAATTTAGCATCCAAGGCAATTAATTTGGCTTATAAATAGATTGGAAAGTTAACATTATTTTGTACACTAAAATTCATCCAACTCTCATCCTTAAGCTTCTCTCTCTAAAACCTACGAATTATTGTAGCATATCACCCCTAAACAAAGCCCAACCATCACAAACAACAAATCGTAAGCATCAAGAAGCCGTAAATCAAAAATCAAGCTTGAAAAGGTAGAAATCCTAAATTCTAGAAATCCTTCGATGCGATGTTAATTGATGCAATTGATTGTTTAAAGTAGTGTAATAGAGAGTCTATTAATGTTCGGGTTGTAAAATCATGAACCCATAACATCAAAGAGTACTTAATTTGAAGATTTGAGCAAGTTGGAAAACCAAATTCGTGATTTTTGGGCAAATGTCAAGACTTATATCTCTGTGATTATTTACCGCTTTTGTTGTTTAAAAGTTGTTAGGTGTACCTTGTTATGTGGTCTTTAAACTCCAAAAGGAATCAGGTCTATATCTACTGTAGATCGGAATTTATAAGCGGTCAAAGTGGGTTGACCTTCAAGATTGACCTATTGCTTTTCAAACCCGTAAAATATTCTAAGTGTCCGTAAAAATATTTTTTTGGCAAATGTCGTGCCTTATATCTCGGTCATCTGTAATGTGTTTTGTGTTCTAAAGGTTGATATGTGTAGCTTGTTATGTGGTATTTAATCTCCAAAAAGAATCAGGTCCATATATATTACGGATTAAGATTTATTTAAGGTCAAAGTGGGTTGACCAAGATTGGACTCGGAAAATTCTCGCAGCAAATTTTAATTTTCTAAGTGTTAATTTTTCCGACAAGGTTTGACCATACTTTAGATGCTTGATTTCTTGTTTTATGATGATGTTAAGTGTTAGAGTTGTAGTCCTACATGTTGTCTACATAATCGGAATTGATAGATCACATAAAAGTTACACGATCATCAAGTTATAGAGGTCCAAAGTAGGCACCTCAATCGTTCTTCGTGAAGAACATCTTTGGTAGCTACTTTGAAGGCCGATTTATCCTGTGATCTGATGTTTGTTTAGAGGTTATGATTGTTGGATCGTATATTCTTGTATTTCCTCTACAAGACCCAATTTATAGATTGTCCAAATTCGCTAAGATGAGAGAGTTATTCACGGTCAAAGTAGGCCACCTTGCTCTCGCTTTATGAAGATCCGGGTAGGCTCAAGAACACCTATAATGCGACACTTCTGTCTACTATATAGGGCCTTTAGCGACAGCTTTAATTATTTTAATTTCTCGATTTTCCCAAAAATGATTTAAAAATTGGAAAAATTAGATTTTAATTATTAAAAATACCAAATAAATTATGAAAAATTATTTTAAAGTCCTAAAAATAGTTTTAATTATTTTGAGTATATTTCATAAATATTTAATATTTTTGAAATATAAAGGTATTTATTTATTTAATTATAATATTAAATAAATGATTTAAAAATAGTTTTAATTCATGAAAAATCATGAAAAATTATTTTATGGTATAAGAAAATATTTTAAGTTATTTCCCATGACTTTTAATATTTTGTGATGAATTTCATTAATTAATTATATATTAATGATATTAAAGTTATTTAATGATTATATTAAATAATTTAGTTTAAAAATGATTTTAATATTATAAAAATCATTTTAAATGAAATTAATGTATTTAAAAATATTTTAAGTTATAAAATATAACTTTTAATATTTAAAGGATAATTTCATTAATAATTTAATATTAATGATATTAAGATAATATTAATGATATTTAGTTTATTTAATAATTATTATTAAATAAATAGTTTAAAAATGGTTTTATTTATTTAAAAATCATTTAAAGAGGATATTAAGGATTTAAAAATATTTTAAGTTATAATTAATGACTTTTAATATTTGATGAATAGTACATTAATATTTATATATTAATGGTGATTATTTAAAAATGATTTTAATTGTTTTAAAAATCATTTAAGGGTAATATAAATGTTTTAAAAATAGTTTGAGTTATTATAAATAACTTTTATATTTTGGCAATGGTTTCATTAATAATTTAATATTAATGATAATAGAATTGTTTGATGTTTAAATCATTTAATTATGATTCCGATGTCTAAAAATGCATGATAAATTATTATAAATGCTTTAAAATTATTTTAAGTCATTTAAAAATAAAATGACCGATGTTGAGATACGTAATAAGAGTCTTAGACTCAAAGAATTACCCGATAAAAGTCAGCTTTACGACCGATAAATGTCGGAATTCTATAATAGAAAGAAAAGGCTACCGTGTAAGAACATGGATGAGATATTTGAAAATGTATAAAAATATTTCAAGTATAGAATATGAACTAAAAAGTATGATCACCGCGATTATGTGATGACGTGATTAGACTATGTCTTGATTGTAATAGACAAAGATTATGTGTTATGATATATTGTTCTAATCGAACGAATGATCCGATTATTGATAGGTTATGATAAAGAGATAAAACCTAAGTTGAGATTTGTAATCAAAGAATCGAGTAAGTATCCTACCTTTGCATTTTCTTTATGCAATGGACATGAGTAAGAAGTTTCGTAATTATTCTATTCCCGTCAGATTATTATGTACGCTTTGATTATCAACATGTTAGTTCGGATATATATTCTCGTTAAGTTGATTTCTAAATGGTTATACAAGTGTCCCCACTGATAATCATGGCATTTATTCACATGTTGATATACCTTTGTCAATTACCCGTATACATATATGTTGAATTACATATTATTGTTGAAAGCAAGATTAAAACCTTCGGGTTTGGAACTAGGCATGTATGAACATCCCGATAATGGGAAAATTTTATACGCTTTTATTGACAAAGGGTGTGAGCGATGAATTTCGCTCAAGTTATGTAGATTGATCAATACAGGTACAATCGGGTCCGATCACCTCCGTGCCTGAAGTTATTATGACGGTTTGCGGATGAATTTCTGCTAAACCTTTTCGAAAATGAAAAACCATGTTCATAGTATGTTTCTTAAACCCTATTCATGGGTGGAGCCTCATTTCAAGAATTTGAAAGAGAGTTGTTATGTGAATTTTTTATCAACAGATTACTTCACAACTTTCTATTCGTTGTAGAAGTGTTATGTAAAGAGAATACTTATATTCTTTCAAATTTTATATATATAATTGCTATTACTTGTTGGCACTCAAATGCTCATCCTTGCTTAAACTAAATGTTTTCAATTACACGATTTATCGATCGACAAGGCTCGTACACGAATAAGGGAAAAGAAAAGCTATTCAATGAGATTTAGTATGAGTTAATGGTTATAGTTAGTAAGACAATGGAATCTATTGTCGTATTGTAAGGAATGTATTTGAAGGTCACGTGCACTGGAAAGTAAACTTTGATGTATGTAAATTAAGTTCAATTATATTATTATTATTTAGTATTATTCAGCTTAAAGAAATGGTATCGTGGAGAACCGAGTTCGGGTTTCAAGTATCCGGATTTGGGGTCGCCACATAAAATCCATATGTTACCCTTGGAATTAGGGTGAATAGGACCTATAAGATCCATTCCCCATGTATGAAAGGGCCATGGTGTTGCCAAGGTTCGCAAATCCACTGGCGTAGGGCATGGATCAAGTTTCCATGTATTTGACATATGTGGCACTTTTTAACAAATTCTAGACAATCTCCTCCATCTTTGGCCAAGAGGTAACCATGATCGATAAGTTGTTTGTACAACTTAGCTCCCCTTGTGTTCATCCTTGTGCATTTGGTAAACTAAATCTTTGGCTTCACCTAGTTCCGATAATCGTAGGGCTTGCCATTGAATCCCCTTCTAAACAATTCTCCATTCTACAAGAAGAAACGTTGTGACTTCCTCTTGATTATAATTGCGTCCTTCTTTTCGGTCGGAAGAGTCCCGCTTTGCAAGAACTCCATGTAAGGGATTCACCAATCCACTATGTCTTCAATGAAGGCGCATTCATCCTCCCCAGGGTATTCTTGGCATGAAACACATTGGCATTGTAGGGCATCTGCTTCCTTCTTCATTTTGGGCCAATAATACCTTTGACGCTGCAGCCTATGATACAAGCCTATGTCTGCCAATCCACAGTTCTCGTCATGCACCTGTTGCAAGACTCTATCTGCTTCCTGCCTCCCTAAGCATCGTGTCAACACACCGTCTGCTTCTTTGTGATACAAGACACCTTTGATGATATTGTACTTCTGTAACGTCACGGTAGGTATTGTTCCCTCCTTTGTTTGCAATTGATGGGAGATGTCGTATCGCCAATCATCTATCATGTCTTTGGGGAACAAATTTAGCACTGTGGTTGGGAGGGTTCTCTTCATTACCTTTACATCCAAATCCTCACCTTGGACATAGACTCGAGACGCTACTGTTGCTAGTGCATCAGATTGTTTATTCTGTCCTCTTAGCACATATTCAATCACCACCTTCTTGAAAGCCTCCATCACCTTTTGTGCTACAGTTTGATATGGCGCCAAGATGGGTTCCTTCACTCCGAATTGGCCTCTTATTTGTTGCACTATGAGGTTTGAATCTCCCTTTACTTTAAGATGTTTGGCTCCTAATTCTTGAGCCGCCAACAACCCTAGTATGAATGCCTCATATTCTGCTTCATTGTTTGTGCAAGGGAAATCCAATTTGTATGACAAGGCCACTTCATTTCCTTCTTTAGTGGTCAACACCACTCCTGCTCCACCTTTACCTTCTGCAGATGATCCATCAAAAGCCAAACTCCACCATTCTGGGTCCTCATTCATCAACTCGATTGATTCTACTTCTTCACCCGGAAGATCTTCGGAAGGGGGTTCATATTCTCCATTTGGAAATTGAGCTAGCAGGTCTGCCAAGACTTGACATCGGATCGCCTTCTTGTGTTACACACTTTGATGTCGTACTCGAAAGAATCATCATCCATCCGGCGTGTCTTCCTACTAATGTCGGGCTTAGTTAATAGGTATTTGATTGGATCAGTTTTTGTTGCAAGCTTTACTTCGTGTGCTAAAAAATAATGCCGCATTTTTTGCGTAATGAATACCAATGCTAGGCAATGCCTCTCCACTTGTGAATACCTAGTTTCCGGTCCTCGGATTATCCGGCTAATGTAATATACAAGTTTCTCTTCTCCATCCACCTCCTGGGTGATCAATCCACCTATGGACTTCTTGGTAGATGTGATGTACAACTGCAACGACATTCCTCTTTGTGGCACTATCATTGTTTGTGCTGAAGCCAAAATTCTTTTCACCTTCTCAAACGCCTGTTGTTGGTCTTGCCCCCAGTCCCATTGTGCCTTTCCTTTTAGCAATTTGCCAAAAGGTTCTGTGACTTCTACTAATCTTTGGCATGAATCTTCTCATGTATGAAACTTTCCTGAAAGCTCTTTTAACTGCTTCGCTTTTTGGTGGGGGCATCTCTGTGATTTCTTTGGCCTTGCTTGGGTCCACCTCTAAGCCTCTATTGTGCACCAAGAAGCCCAAGAATTTTCCAGCCGTCATCCCAAAGGCGCACTTCTTCAGATTCATCCTCAACTTATACCTTCAGCACCGCTCAAACACTTTCCTCAGGTCCTCCACATGAGTTATCGCCTTCTTGGATTTCACTACTATGTCGTCTACATAGTCCTCCACTATATCATGAATCATGTCATGAAATATGGCGTGCATTGCCCTTTGATAAGTTGCCCTCATTCTTCAACCCGAATGGCATTACTACATAGTAGAAATTCCCAAACGGGTACGAAAAAGGTCATCAACTCTGCATCTTCTCTACTTGACATCTTTATCCGATTGTAACCTGAGCAACCCGTCCCATGAATGACATTATCTCATGATTAGCCGTTGCATCTACCAAAGTGTCTATGTTGGGTAATGGGTACATGTCCTTTGGGCATGCCTTGTTCAAATCTCTGAAATCCACACATATTCGTAGCTGTCCATTTGACTTCTTTACTGCAGACAATGTCGGATAGCCATATTGGATGTTGAATTGGCTTGATGAACCCTACTTCCAAAGAACTTCTTGATCTCTTCCTTTATTTGAGTTTCTACTTCGGGTGCATAGTTGCGAGGTGCTTGCTTTACTGGCTTCATTCCCGGACTTATGTTTAGATTGTGCTCCACAAGATCCTTGTCAATTCCGGGCATCTCGTCGTAATTCCAAGCAAAGACATCCCTATATTCTCGCAATAATTGTACAAGCTCCTCCTTCTGTTTAACATCCAGCTCCTTGTTGACATAAGTCGGTCTTGGCGTTCCTTCCTCTGTTGCCAAATTAACTTCCTCTAATTCATGTTGTTAAGGTTTGGGCCTATCCTCGAAACATTCTGGAGCTGGTTCCACCTTCTGTTGTACAACTTCTTCTTCTTCATTATTGCTGGAGTGGGGGACACCTCCTGAGCCGTTGGGTTCACACGCTTCCAAGGGCTCTTCCCCCATGCATCGTCACAATCGAAACACCACCTTTCCGTCGGGTTTAACAACCTTCTCCCATTTTGTCTTCTGGCCCTCGTCAGATTGTGCCATCCGCTTGGCATTTATTATATTTCTGGCATCTTCGGGGTCTGCTGGCCTTTTCTTTTCTTCTCTTCCTTCTTTCTCTAAGTCTACTACCATGGGCTTCTTATTTTTGGAACATTCTCCGTGTTTCGAGGTCTTCTTCTTCTCTTTTTCTGCAGGCACGAACTTATCTTCCTGCACTTCCTCCCAACTTGCTAGTCTTAGAGAATTAGGCCTTGCAATCTGGTTATCTCCCTCTTTAGCGATATCATCAAAGAAAGTCGCTTCGGTGATGTGTGCCTCCTCTGGTCCAAAAGGATTCCGAGTTGTTGGTACCTTTACTTCTCTCCCTTTCCAAATAGCTTTAAGGCACTGATGAAAGACCGAGGGTACTACCCCGTAGTCATTTTGCCAAGCCCTTCCCAGCAAGACATGATATGATGCATCCACCTCGGCAACATAGAACATTACAGGCCCTCGAATCTTCCCAACTTGCATGTCCACCTTAATGTGTCCCAGGGTTCTTGTGTTTTGGTTGGCGAATCCCGTAATGTTCGTTTGTTCCTTCACAATCTTCTTCTCCGGCAGGCCTAACCGTTTGAACACGGTGTAGGGCATGATATTTACAGATGCTCCATTATCAATGAATGCCCTCCACACCTCGATGCCATTGATTATCACACATCACATCACATGACTTTGTTGTCTTGGTGTATCTTATCTCTCTATCAGCTTTAGAGAAAGATATCTTATTTTCTTCTTCCTCCATCGTCTTCACAAATCCTTTACTCATGGCCATACAAGTCTCCTGCGTCTCGGCAGCTTTGATAATTGCCCTGGTTGCCTCAATCCTTGCTTCCTTGGCCAATCCTATCTGATCGAAAAAAATTCTGAACTTGGCTCCGTTCATCAATGCCATCACCTGCAGGCCTGGATCACACTCCTCCTTTTCTTCCATCATCTCACTGGCTTCGGCTTGTCTTTGTGAATAATAATTGATGTTGCACGCTTCCTTCCCTTGTGGTTTGGCAATGGCTTGTCATGAACGCTTACTTTCCTTTCCAAGTTCAATCTCCCCATTTGCCGCCTTCTCGTGGAATATCCTCTGTGCTATAACAAATCCATAGTTGAGTGTCCCGCGATTGGTGGAATACATGAACTCGGTCTTCTTCATTTCTTCCACACCGCAAATCTAGGCCTTGGAGGTTTCACCACTCCATGTTCAACCCATTGTTCATACAAATCCTTGAATGCTTTCTCACTACATGTGATGGTCTCGGGGACTGGTTTTCTTGTATATTTGTCTTCAGGCTTTCCTCTGCTTCGGTCAAAATTTTTCTCGTGTTTCTCCCTCTTGCCCCCTTGTGGTTTTGACTGAGAGTCAGCCAAAGCCACGCTTCTTTCGCCCTCTTGCCCTTTCCATGTAAATCGCATGGTTAAGTGGCAATGTCACGATTCCTCCAAAGTCTTGTGCAAAAGATGAGAGGGTCGCGAAGGAATCACAAGCCTTGGTGATGAGGTGGGGCTTGAAAGAATCCAAGGCACCATTGTTGCAAATGCTGACTAAGTTCTTTTCTTCAATCGCCCTACGCACTTCGCGTTTCGGGCCCCGAACTCACAACATAATCTGACAACTCCACATTCGGTTTCTGCTTGAACCGCATAAGCTCCACGATGGTTACCTGTTTCTGCACATAGAAAAATTTCTTGAAAAATTATAATTTTAAGTCATCCCAATCATGGACTGACCCCTTCTCCAAATTGTAGTACCAACTAAAGGCACTATCCGTCAAAGTCTTGTTGAATTCCCACATCAACAAGTTGTGGTTGTTCACTTCGTCATATTCGAGCCACGGAGACATTGACTCTACAAACCTGGCAATATGTTCCCTAGCATTTCCTTTCTCCCCGTTGTATTTTGGAAATTGCGGGGGGTGCTCAATATACCCTGTTGGGTAAGGTTGCCTCCGAATGTGTGCAGGGTAAGGAGGAGTAAAGTCCAACTCCGAGGGTCGAGATGTCTATCTGCGAAGTTGATTGATCACGTCAATCATATCATCCTTCGTCACATACGGGCTTGTAGCGTGAACTCTCTGGGGTGTTGTGATATACTGCTGCATCGGCGGTGTGTATAGTAGAGAAATTGGTTGATGAATACTTGCATCATGAACAGCTGGCATGGTGGAAGTTGCTGGCTCATTCGCTGGACATTGCTTGGAATGATTGGCATTTGCACCTGTGAAAATGATGGAATAAGAGGCTGAGATGATGTTTGCTCGAGGTTGGCTTGCTTCCATCCTAGGTTGTGGCACGTCACCACTGTTCTGGGCTTCCAAGTTTATTATTGGAACCAATTGACTTTCCGTTAATGGAGGTACAATCTGGTTCTCTTTGTTTTTGCTACCATTATTGTTGTCTTCCACACCTGCTTGTTCCCCATGCGAACTTCCCGAAACATGGCCTTGAAAGTGGGAATCAGATCAACCGTCAAGGCGGAAATTCCCCATCTCCTCTTACTTCTCTGCGCATTCCAAAGATCATGGCCATCATCATTCCTTGTCCTTCTCGTGCTTCCTTCAATGCCTTGAGCATCTCTAGTTGCACAGCATTCGTCGGGTCTCCACCTGCATCCTCGCCTTGCCTTCCTGCGTTGGTATGTTGTTGATTGGCCATATGTGGTGATGTCGAACTTCCTTCTGAAGCGTCTTCAATAAGTGGTTGGTCAAAATCCAGGTTTGCGCCTTGGAAAGCTTGAGTGGCTTGCCTTGGAACTGGATCCGGTGAGGTAATGTTGTTTGTTGGTGAAGCAGCTCTTCCTGTAGTTCTCCCACTTCGAGTTGTGGGCATACCCTTCACGAATTCTACACCTCCCCAGCAGAGTCGCCAAATAAATGTGGGCAAGGAAATCGTACCTTGCTAGGGTTAGGGTTTTGTGTTGGCTGAGGAGGAGAGAAATCCACGAAGAGCACGGAATTGATTGGTTGATTGAAGAGGGGAGAACGACAGGTGGGCAATTACTCCAACGACACATGGCAGAAATCCTAGAATCCGGGAACCGTGTTAGGGTAACAGGGATTCCAAGAGCCTTCTTGAGTCCTTCGAGTTGAGAGAATGTCCAAACCCCTTTAGTGTTTTTAGGTGGAATCTCCAAGCCTTTAAGTCACCAAAAGGGTCCCTTTGATCTTCCAAGAGTCCAAGTCTTGAGTCTGAAGAGAAGTCCCCTTCCAAATGGAATGGAAGGGGTATTTATAGGATTTTTCTGGAAAGTAGTCATGTGCAAGGCACATGCAATAAGGGAAATTCCAGAAATACCCTTTAGTCATTAGAATAATGCCCATGTTGCTCTGTCCTTCTAGCCACCAATCCAATCCCTCAATCAATTCCCACATCGAGCCGCCTCCACGAGTCTTCTGCCTCGGGACACGTGGAGGCTTCTCCTGGGTCTAGCACATTTATTTCTGACTTTTTTGTCTCCATTCCATTCGGTTATACAAACCCTAATTTGCACATTTAATAAGGTCGTGGAACCCTAATTGCGCATTTAATTCAATTAGGTTTTGTAAACCCTAATTTCACACTTGGACCCACAATGTGGATATAGATGGAGAAAATTTTAAAGTGACAATTGTTGAAAAATTGATATTTTATCTTTTCTGATAAATAATTCATTTAAATATATTATTATATTTTAATAATATAATAATGGTGATATTTTTACAATGAATGTGGGATATATGAGTATATGAGGAGGAGGATTATTTTTGTTACTAAAAATATTTAAAACATGTTAAACATGTTTGTGGACCCCATTTCTTGACTGAAATTTGATTATAGCCTGTAAAATCGCCTATTTGTGGATTTCGGTCAATTTCTGTTTGGAATTTGGAAAAACTTTCTTCTGTAAAGTTGTAGATAATGGAATTTCCTATGGAAAAGATATAAGGTTTGAATTTTTCTGACAAAAAGGTTATTTATTATGAATTATTGAAGTTCCGAAGTTCTAAAATAATTGATTTTTGGAAGTTTTAATTATTTATTTTATGAAAAACGCTTTTTCTTTTTTTTCTGAAGGTGGGCATGTAGAATTTCGATTTCAAAGGATGCGTATGAATTTTGTTATTAATAATAATATTTCATTAAATTTTCTCTTTGGTGTTCTAAACATTTTCCTATAAATAGGTGCTTATATTAGAATTGAAAATCAAACCGTAAACCTAAATTTTCTCTCTATATTATCGAGTTTATTCTTGTCGTAAGATTTTGAGACTTTGAGTGTTACTATACTATGTAAGTTCCTTCAAAGACTATATCCGATATTCCAAATTTGAAAGTACGCCTTTTCAAAGTAAGGGATATTATTTTTTTTTTTTAAATGATATTATTTCTTCTAATATCATTATGTCGGATTATTGGTAAGATTTTTCTTGTGAAATTCTTGTCCTTTAGTGTTTGGGTTACTATTCACGATACTACACAATTATTCACGATATCTGATCTTATTCAATTGAAAAATTAAATTTTCGTTTTTGTCCAAAATACCTATTATGGATACTAGCTTTGATTGTATCCATGTTTTGATCATTCTTGAATTTTACTCCATTATGATTATTTATGAAGTATTTTTGAACTCGGATTGTTTAAAGTACGAATCTTTAATATTTGTTCTTTTGTTTCACTGGATTCGTTTTCTTTAAAATATTTTTCATCATCCTCAGTCCTAAATGTTGATATTACTGAATATCTTTGGCTTGTAGTACAAAGATTAATGATTTTCTGATGAAATCTTTGGCCCGTAGTGTAAAGATGAACAGGTGTTGAGATGAACATGACCAACTGATGAATATCTTTGGCCTGTAGTGCAAAGATGAATATTTGATTCAAGATGAATATTGATTGATGTTACAGGGATAAAATAATGACGATGGACTTTTAAATTCATAGATTATTTTAGATTTCATTATCTACGTAACTCATCTCTGAATTATTATTTCAGCTGTGAATATTGATCTGAAACTTGTTGTCTATTCTATTTTATCAGATTTTTCCCTATTAAAGACTAACGATAATTTGTTCTATATTATCTTAGTCATAATATTCTTTTACTAGGCTAGTTGAGCTCACCCTTTTCCTTTTTGTTCCATTTTTCTTCTCAAAGACGCGAGAATGTAATGAAATACTTAGTCGGGGTATGGAATGAAGGTTCTAGAAAGTTGTTTTAGTAGTCCTCACCATTTTTGTAAAATAATGTACCAATAATTGTAATGAGGACTTATTTTGGTGTGAATATTGTCTATATGACAATATTTGTATTTAAACTCACAGTTTATATGTTGTATTAATAAAGTTGTAGTTGTTTTTGTACCATGTTATTGACGACTCAAAATGGGTGATGTATACCAATTTTGGGGGCGTCACAGTTGGTATCAAAGCTTAGGGATATGATCTCTAGCGGAGATCGGGGAATAGAACTAGGAGGGGAGAGACGAGGAAATCCTTTGCTAGTGTGTCCTACCTAAGCTTATTTGTTGGTTGGTCAGTATAGAGGGATATTATGTGATATGTTGATTTCTTTAATTAACCCTTGTTTTATGGCAGTATTTGAGAATGGCGACTGAGAATGTTAATAGTGGAGTAAACGAGACCGTGGAGACACCTTTACCCACCAACGAGGAGAACGTGCAACAGGTTGTCAATGTTCCTCCTGTGAACAACACCACTGAGCAGATGATGAACGACGAGATGTTTAAAAGCTTTTTGCAGTTCATGCAAAATTAGACGAGGGAGATTCGTGCACAAAATACAGGTGGAAATGATAATAACGCACGGTTTATCATAGCTAAGCAGTTCAAAGAGTTGGGACCACCAGAATTCTGGGGAAAGCCAGATCCGATTAAGGCGGAAACGTGGGTCAAGCAAATTACCAAGATATTCGATGTCTTGGGATGCACGGAGGAACAGAAGGTTCCATTCGCCACCTTTATGTTCCGTAATGAGGCGATTCATCGGTGGGAATCATGAAGGCACTCCATCCAAATTTCTTTCGGCATGTCTTGGGAGACGTTTCAGAAACTATTCAATGACAAGTACTTTCCTGAAAGTATTCATCATATGAAGGAAGTGGAGTTTATTAGACTAGAACAAAACAACATGACGGTGTCCCAGTATGAGGCGAAGTTTGCAGAGTTATCCAGGTTTGCACCTCATTTGGTGGAGAATGAGGAACATATGATGCGGATGTTTCTGAGAGGTTTGAAACCCGACATACATCAATATCTCATTTCTCATAAATTTTCTCTCTATTCAGATGTTGTCAACAGGGCTCAATTATTAGAACGAGATAACGAGTACGTTCAACTGAGGGACCACAACCAGGATCATACCGGTGACAGTAGTCAGCAGAACAACGATAACCAGCGGAGAAAGAAAAATACGGATAAAAGTGGCAACCACTCTGGTGGTAATCATGGCCATGAGAATAAAGAAGCGAGTCGGGAGGAGATTTTTAAAATAGGAGATTCAACAACGACCATGTGAAGACGTCAGCGCCAGCAGGAACTGGTTCTAAGGGAGTTGAACGACCACCGGTCGTATGCTATAAATGCGGGAAAGAGGGACATATCAGCCCAAACTGCCCACAACAGTTCAAGGTATGCTATAATTATGGAAAGGAAGGACATATCGCTCGAGATTGTACAGTAGCGAAACCAAGTCCAGCGGGGATGGTGACTCAAAAGGCTGTCCTAGAAAAGTCAAAGTTAACAGTTCCTGGAAGAGCGTTTATTGTGACTAGTCAAAATACGAGGAACCCAAATGAGGTGATCACGGGTAAGCTAATCATAAATTCTTGCGAAGTTTATACCTTACTTGATACCGGTGCTACCCATTCATTTATCTCTCTCCGCTTGTGCTCAACATTTAAACTTAACTCCGGAGAAATTAGACTTTGATTTATCTCATGGAGACTCAGATTAGGAGAAACTTTCATCACATCCACTTGTTTATAAATCTTGTTTGATCCAAGTTGGCACCATCACATTACCTATTGACCTTATCTCTTTAAAGATACTTGCTTTTGATGTGATTTTAGGGATTGATTGGTTAACTACTCATCATGCCAAAATTGATTGTTTTCGTAAGGTTGTTAGTTTTCATATTCCTAACCAACCCACAGTTATGCGAATTCAAGCAACTAAACCACTAAAATCAATCACTGTCATATCTAGTCATAAAGCTATTCGTTTATTGAAAAATGGATGTCAAGCTTTCTTAGCCCATGTTATGGATTTGAATAAAGACACGTCGGATTTGAATAATATTCCTGTTGTTAGTAAATTTCCCCGACGTATTTCTGAAGAACTTTCCTGGTCACCCCGAACGTGAAGTTGAATTCTTTATTGATCTTGAACCCTGAGACAAAGCCCATTTCTAAAACCCCATATCGAATGGCTCCTATTGAACTTTAGGAGTTAAAAGTCCAACTACAGGAATTGTTGGACATCGGTTTCATTTGTCCTAGTAAATCTCCTTGGGGTGCTCCTGTTTTATTTATAAAGAAGAAAGACGGGAGTATGCGACGACTGTATTGACTACTAGAATTGAACCATGTCACCATCAAGAATAGGTATCCGCTACCTCGCATTGATGACCTGTTTGACCAGTTGCAAGGAGCATAATTCTTTTCAAAGATCGATCTTCATTCTGGATATCATCAACTGAAGATTAGAACTGAGGATATTCCAAAGACTGCCTTCAGAACTCGGTACGGGCATTATGAATTCTTAGTCATGTCTTTTGGATTGACTAATTCTCCTGCGGTTTTCATGGATATGATGAACCGAGTATTCAAGGATTATTTGGATCAGTTCGTTGTTGTCTTTATTGATGACATCCTCATATATTCCAAAAGCCGTGAAGATCATGAGCACCATTTGAACCTGGTACTCCAAAGGCTTCGTGAAAATAAGATATATGGAAAGTTGAAGAAATGCAAGTTCTGGCTTGAGGAAGTAGCATTCCTTGGGCACGTGGTGTTAAAACATGGAGTATCTGTCGACCCGGCGAAGATTGAAGCAATACAAAGTTGGGAGCAACCAAAGACGGTAACCGAAGTACGTAGCTTTCTGGGCCTAGCTGGTTATTATCGGAGATTCGTGGAAGGATTTTCTCGAATCGCTACCCCGTTAACTCAACTGACTCGGAAAGATACAAAATTCGTATGGAGCGAGGAATGGGAGAAAAGTTTTCAAGAGCTTAAGAGGAGACTCATTTTGGCACCTGTTCTGACAATACCATCTGGTTCGAATGGATTTGTTATCTACAGCGATGCTTCAGACAAAGGGTTAGGATGTGTTCTCATGCAACATGGGAAAGTCATAGCCTATGCCTCGCGATAACTTAAAAGAATATGAGAGGAATTATCCTACTCATGATCTAGAGTTGGCAAAGCAATGCTTTTTTGCTAAAGATCCGGAGGCACTATCTATATGGGGAGAAAGTGGAGATATATTCAGACCATAAAAGCCTCAAATATTTCTTCACCCAAAAGGAACTCAACATGCGGCAACGACGTTGGCTCGAGCTGTTAAAAGATTATGACCACACCATTCAATACCATCCTGGAAAAAAAATGTGGTAGCTGACGCGTTGAGTAGAAGATTATATGCAGGAACAAGTACGATGATGTCAAGTATACGCATAGAACCAACTTTAATCGATAAAGTTAAAGTTGCTCAAGCCACTGACCCGGAGCTGATGCTTATGAAGAAGAAAGTACAAGAAGGTGCTATTCTGGAAGAGAGAATCGATGAAGAAGGAATACTTCAATTTCACTCCAGACTTTGTGTTCCTAATGACTCTAATTTGAAATACAAGATCATGACGGAGGCACATAATACACCGTTTGTAATCCATCCTAGAAGTACCAAAATGTATCGTGATCTTCGACATACATTTTGGTGGAACAATATGAAGAGAGAGATTGTAAAGTTTATCTCGAGGTGTTTAACTTGTCAACGTGTAAAGGCGGAGCATTAAGTACCTAAGGGTCCGTTGCAACCACTTGAGATTTCAAAATGGAAGTGGAAACACATTACCATGGATTTCGTTACGGGTCTTCCCACGGTTTCTCAAGGTATAGATGCGATTTGGGTTATTGTTGATAGATTAACTAAGTCTGTTCATTTCTTGCCGATACGGGAGACTTATTCCCTTGAACGTCTTGCTCGTATGTATGTAAATGAGATTGTGAGATTGCATGGCATGCCAGTATCCATAGTTTCGGATCGTGACCCAAGATTCATTTCACGATTTTGGGTTAGTTTGCAAAAAGCTATGGGCACGGATTTACGATTCAGTTCGACATACCATCCTCAAACGGACGGACAATCAGAGAGGACTATTCAAACTCTTGAAGATCTATTAAGACTCTGTGTCCTAGACTTCAAAGGGAGTTGGGATAAGTATTTACCATTGGTGGAATTCTCCTACAACAACAGCTTATCGTGCAAGTATAGGGGTAGCTCCATTCAAGCATTGTATGGAAGAAAGTGTCGCTTCTCCAATGTTGGGATGGATGAGGGTAAAGCAACATTGTTGGGACCAGAGTTGGTACGTATTACTAGAGAAAAGATCCAAATGATTCGACAACGTATACAAACGGCACAGGATCGACAAAAGAGTTATGCGGATCTTCATCGAAAGGACGTGGAATTCAGTATTGGGGATCATGTATTGTTGCGTGTGGCTCCATGGAAGGGAGTTACAAGATTTGGGAAGAGAGGAAAGCTCAATCCACGATTTATTGGTCCATTTCAGATTCTTGACCGAGTAGGAAATGTAGCCTATAGACTCACGTTACCTCCAAGTATGTCTCGTGTTCATAATATTTTTTTATATATTTGTGCTTCATAAATATGTGAAAGACCCGAACCATGTTATTGAGTTAGAACCGGATGAGATAGACGACGACTTAACGTACGAGGAGGTACCTGTCAAGATCTTGGATAGGAAAGAGCATGTCCTACGCACAAAGGTCATACCACAAGTCAAAGTTTTGTGGAGGAACCATGCTATAGAGGAAATGACCTGGGAGTTGGAAACGAAAATGAAAGCGAGGTATCCTCACCTTTTCAAACACTGTGTATGCGTCGTCCAATTTCGAGGACGAAATTTTATAAGGAGGGAGGTTGTAAGACCTCAACTTATTATAAATGAAATTAAATTTCTCTATTTATTATTTTGAAATAGTAAGGGTTGATTTGATTAATGTGGTTAGTTATGAGTAAAATGCGCAAATATTTCAAATAAGCAAGTGGTTATAAAATATTCAATGTTGTCGGGGAATATTAGTTTGGTCGTGGAATATTCTTACTGTCGGGAATATTCGTACGACGGCGCAGCTTTGTGTGAGCCCCATAACAGAAGGCGATTGGATGAAGAATTTCTTGATAAATATTAAAATAAGGTTTTATTAAAATAATTTTTTACTATATGTGATATATGTTCATGCGCAGTATATTGAATATCTGCAAGGTAATAAATATATAACTATATGTATATATTTATTACGCAAGGTAATGAATTGTTGAAAACAATTTGGGTAACAAAGCGAAAGAGGCAGTTTAAACATATATAATATTTTATATACTTTACTCAAGAATATTAATGCATGGAATTATTTTGATGAGGCATAGATATTATATTAAATATAATATCTTAAGTAAATGAGTATTTATTTATATATGGGAAATTATAATTAACGATTTATTTTGCATATATAAAGGTGAAAATGTAATAAAAACATTATAAGAATACCTAATTTATATATTAATGATTATATATATATATTTATATATATATATATATATATTATGTATTTTCAAGAGGGTAAGTATATTTTAAGAGATGATTAAGTTATTTGAAATGATAACTTGGTAAAAGTATAAGAGGGAGTAATTAAGTTAATTAAACAAAACAAACCAAAATTGGAATTTCTTTTTAAGCCAAAGCACTGTTGCAAGCTTTTTGGCCAAACCATTCTTTTTCCCCCATGTGTGCCGTGAATGAGAGGGAGAGGGTAGGGAGCAAGAAAAATTCTTGGCCTCCAAGTATATTGCTTACAAATTGAAACTTGCAATTCATTTTCTCTTCCCCACCATAGCCGAACCTCTCTCTTTCTCCTTAGCAATAAGCTTTGTTCTCCTAAGCCAAAATGATGTATCCGTTAGTTTTTAGAATGACCATCTTAAGTGAGCTCAAGCGAAAAGGAAAAAAATTGGAGCTTTGGAAATCATTGAACCTTGAATTCATTTAACAAGAGGTGTGCAATATTTTATTTCCAATATAGAAATATGTAAACCATGTGTATAAATGGATTAAAGAATAAAAAGTGAACTTAGTTAGCTTATGGTTTATATTTGGACCAAGTCCTATGTAATGGATCATATTTTTATAATAAGATGGGTGTTATAGCATGTTAATTGGTATTTAATCAAAGAGTGAAAAATTTGATATAGTTAGTAAACTAACTATTTAAATTAGTGTATATAAATCTCTTGTTTGGATATTTAAATGATGTTGGTTGGTGGAATTAGAGACTTGGTGGTTAGGTTTGATTGTGCGGAGCTATAAGGAAGATAATTATGGAAAACCCGCAAACAAATCTTCAAGTAATTGAATAGAACTAATAACGTGTGAATTTCAAAGACGAGACCTTAGATCGGTCCTAATATGTTAATTAAGACTTATTTGTAAAGAAAGTTGGGTTGGAACGAGTCGAGTCGAGTTTTGGATGTCAATTGGAAAGTTAAAAATTAGTGTGAACGTCCACTTTTGGCGCCATGTTTTGGCAGCCTAATGAACCCGGAATGGGAGGGTTATATTTTTAAAAAAATAATCTTGAATGATACGAAAAATATACTAAAATTTGGACACGATCCGATAAACGAGTATGGCGTGAGAAAATAACGAAGTGGTGATTAAGTTAAGTAGACAACGGCAGAAGCAGAGACAATAGCAATGACCCAACGTTATGTTTGGTCATGGCCGTCTTCACCGAGCGATCATTTGGCGAGCTTTTCCACCTCAGTTTCGATCGGCTTCTATGATTTATTTTCGCAATTAGAAAATTTTAAAATACTATGACATAAGGACTATAAAATACCAGAAATTCTCTGTGATTCAATTAGTGGTTTGAGAATTAAAAATGGACGAACAGACATGTCAAAACTTGTTAACATGCGATGCCGAACGTAGTAACGATGGGCTGTTTTGACTTTCGTCATTCCAGATCGCTTTTGAAATTTTAAGCAAAATAAAGCCTAATAAAGTCCCAAGATAAAAGTATATATTGATGTTATATGATACTTTATGTCATAAAAATTCATTCCGAGCATGCATAAAGAATGAAATAAAAAAGTAATGTGAATATAAATTTACATAGTTATGTGAGAAGTATCACACAAAATGGTTTTATAGCAAATTGAAAAACATGAAGCTGTTAAAAATAATAATGGTTATGAAAGTAATGAAATGAAGGTTTTCGGGGTTCGAAACAAAGATATTGAACAAAAAGAATTACATAGCGGTGTGTGTGTGTGTGTGTGTGTATATATATATATATATATATATATATATATATATATATATATATATATATATATCCTTTTTTCAATGATCGAATGGAGAAAACTAAGATGAAAAAGCGGCTATAAGCACGGTTTTTCCATCGCTATAGCATAAAAACCTAACTTTCTATGCTATAGCGACGGAAAAAACAATCGATATAGCTTTCCTTTTACTTCGTTCCTTCCAGGTTACCGGGAGAAGCGTGTATGTATATATATATATATATATATATATATATATATATATATATATATATATATATATATGAAGCGAGAATATAAGTTATTCGTGAAACCAAATGCGAATTACTAACTTGTTAGCAAAAATAAAATATTTGTGTATGAGGGAATTGTAAGACCCCAACTTATTATAATAAAATTAAATTTCCTCTATTTATTATTTTGAAATAGTAAGGGTTGATTTGATTAATGTGGTTATGGGTAAAATGCACAAATATTTCAAATAAGCAAGTGGTTATAAAATATTCATTGTTGTCGGGGAATATTAGTTTGGTCGTGGAATATTCTTACTGTCGGGGAATATTCGTACGACGTCGCAGCTTTGTGTGGGCCCCATAACGGAAGGCGGTTGGATGAAGAAAACGACAAAAATAAGTTGTTTATAAATAACGGCGTAGTTATTACTGAATTATCTTGTTAAAATACCGTTGGTTAAAACACAAGAAGACACACGATATTACACCAATTATTGATTCTTACGTAAAGAAGACACTACTTAATAATTGTTACGAGAGTTCTTTTCAATATTTTATTGATTCAATAATTGCTACGTTGATATTTTATATTATTGTTGTTTCAATAATTGTCACTACACAAATATTTTCATTATCGGATCAATAATTCATATTATTTGAATAATATTATTAGATAACATTATTGGCAATGTCTAGAAAGTTCTGTCTAAAGGAGAGGTTGGTCACCTAATTGCGCGCCCATAAAGGAAAAATCCTTATTGGAAAGCCCCCTCTTTCCTGGGAACGGCCTGGTTGCCAGTATTTTGATTCTGTAATATTATTTGTGAATAATTAATTATTGATTTATATGATAAGGAAAATATTCATTTTATGTGGATATAGATGGAGAAAATTTTAAAGTGACAATTGTTGAAAAATTGATATTTTATCTTTTCTGATAAATAATTCATTTAAATATATTATTATCTTTTAATAATATAATAATGGTGATATTTTTTCAATGAATGTGGGATATATGAGTATATGAGGAGGAGGAGTATTTTTGTTACTAAAGATATTTAAAACATGTTAAACATGTTTGTGGACCCCATTTCTTGACTGAAATTTGATTATAGCCTGTAAAATTGCCTATTTATGGATTTCGGTCAATTTTTGTTTGGAATTTGGAAAAATTTTCTTCTGTAAAGTTGTAGATAATGGAATTTCCTATGGGAAAGACATAAGGTTTGAATTTTTCTGACAAAAGGGTTATTTATTATGAATTATTGAAGTTCCGAAGTTCCAAAATAATTGATTTTTGGAAGTTTTAATTATTTATTTTATGAAAAACGTTTCTCTTACTTTTTCTAGAAGGTGGGCATGTGGGAATTCTGATTTCAAAGGATGCATATGAATTTTTTTATTAATAATAATATTTTATTAAATTTTCTGCTTTGGTGTTCTAAGCATTTTCCTATAAATAGGGTGCTTAGATTAGAATTGAAAATCAAACCAGAAACTAAAATTTTCTCTCTCTATATTATCGAGCGTATTCTTGTGAGTATTTTGAGACTTTGAGTGTTACTATACGGTGCAAATTCTCTTCAGCACTATATCCGATATTCCAGCTAGAAGTACAGTCTTTTCAAAGTAAGGGATTTTTTTTTAAAATGATATTATTTCTTCTAATATCATTATGCCGGATTATTGGTAAGATTTTTCTTGTGAAATTCTTGTCCTTTAGTGTCGGGGTTACTATTCACATATACGACACTATTCACGTATACGGTACTATTCACGAATACGGCACTATTCACAGAAAAATTAAATTTTCATTTTTGTCCAAAATATCTATTATGGATACTAGCTTTGATTGTATCCATGTTTTGATCATTCTTCGAATTGTTTAAAGTACGAATCCTTAATATTTGTTCTTTTGTTTCACTGGATTCGTTTTCTTTAAAATATTTTTCATCATCCTCAGTCCTAAATGATGATATTACTGAATATCTTTGGCTTGTAGTGCAAAGATTAATGATTTTCTGATGAATATCTTTGGCCCGTAGTGCAAAGATGAACAGGTGTTAAGATGAACATGACCAACTAATGAATATCTTTGGCCTGTAGTGCAAAGATGAATATTTGATTCAAGATGAATGTTGATTGACGTTACAGGGATAAATAATGACGATGGACTTTTAAATTCATAGATTATTGTAGATTTCATTATCTACGTAACTCATCTATGAATTATTATTTCCGCTGCGAATATTGATCTGAAACTTGTTGTCTATTGTATTTTATCAGATTTTCCCCTGTGAAGACTAACGATAATTTGTTCTATATTATCTTAGTCATAATATTCTTTACCGGGCTAGTTGAGCTCACCCTTTTCCTTTTTGTTCCATTTTTCTTCTCGTGAGGCGCGAAATGTAATGGCGAGTACTAGTCGGGTATGGAATGCCGATTCTAGAAAGTTATTTTAGTAGTCCTCACCATTTTTGTAAAATAATGTACCAATAATTGTAATGAGGACTTATTTGGGTGTGAATATTGTCTAGATGACAATATTTGTATTTAAACTCACAGTTTATATGTTGTATTAATAAAGTTGTAGTTGTTTCTGTACCATGTTATTGACGACTCAAAATAGGTGATGTATACCTATTTTGGCGGCGTCACAGCAATAACATGAGTTAACTCATGAACTAATGAAAAAGTATAAAATTATAAAGATAAAAGAAATAATCTAGTAAGTCGTGTTTTACTATAAGAGTTATATATTAATCATTTAAATCTTGAATTTGTGAGTAAAAGAAAAAGATATTTCTAAAATGGGATATGGATGATTTAAGCTTCAATATGTAAAATATTTACATATTAAAAATGTGAGGGATCTTTATTATGTAAATAAAGGATTAAAATGAACAAAGTTTCTAAATAACCAATATTGGTTTGAGTTAAGAATAAATAATATTAGTTTTTATAAACTAGTAACCATGAGAAAGGAATATGCATGCATGTTTTGTGACATAATTAGTTACCTAATGTGTGTATA
Source organism: Panax ginseng (assembly GCA_020205605.1). Classification (NCBI taxonomy): domain Eukaryota; kingdom Viridiplantae; phylum Streptophyta; class Magnoliopsida; order Apiales; family Araliaceae; genus Panax; species Panax ginseng. The sequence goes on from CM035128.1 coordinate 2,356,773, forward strand.
TGTAAACACGATTGTGTAGGATTTGTGGAGAGGTGCTAAATTAAATTTTATCAGTAATCTTCAATCAAGGCAAGTCTTTTAGTTCTTTTGTGTTATATGAACTTGATATTGTGATGAGATCTACATAAGTATGTTGAATTACATAACATGCGATATAAATTATGAAAGTCAAATTATGACTATGAGTGATTGGGTAATGAAACTTAATCCATACTTGTTAAGTGATATGTATTCAAATAAACTCACACTACTTAGAGTTATGATGCATGTATGTTATACAAACATTATGATATATGAAATGAGCATGAAACTAGGTGCTATGTGATGCATGAAAACTGCTATATTTGCTAAGCTGTCGAGCTCAATCTTGAAAAAATAAACTTTTTGCAGGTTCAAAATACAATGATATATAATTCTTAACATCTGGACACTAAGGATAAGAAGACGTGCCAAGGAATATTGTATTCCTTACTTGATGTTGATGTTGTATAATATACAAGGTAAATTGTGAAATGTTTAAGGAATAGGGAATATTTGTTTTGGGATAAGATTGTACGGTACTGGTGACTATCTTGTATGTAAAGATATAAAGGTAAATCCTATTTATTTGTAGAAAGGAATCATTAACTGAATATGATTTTGAAATATATGTAATCGTAAAGGTTACAATTCAGCGAAAAAATAGAAAGAATTAAAAAAGCTTTAAATTATCCTTGTAAGACCCCAACTTTTATGAATAAAGATGAATTTTCTATAATTATCATTTTTGAATATTATGAAAAGAATTTGAAATTATGTTATAGTTGTGGGTAATATTTATAAATTTTGCAAAGTACGCAAGTTGTTATATAATATTCGATTGGTCGGGGAATATTCGTACGACGGCGCAATCATTGGTGGACCCCACAACGAAATTATTGTCGGATTGAGAAAACGACAAAATTTTTTTATTGAAAATAACGACGGAAGTTTTACCGTTAATACTGTTAAACTACTCGGTAGTAAAAGTACAGTAATACGCGTGGTTGTATAGTAACACATGGTATTGATTATTGATGCTTACGTGAGAAGTCACTTAGTTTGTTCAATTATTGCTACGGTAATTATAAGACCCCAACTTATTATAAATTAAATTAAATTTTCTCTATTTATTATTTTGAAATAGTAAGGGTTGATTTGATTAATGTGGTTAGTTATGGGTAAAATGCGCAAATATTTCAAATAAGCAAGTGGTTATAAAATATTCATTGTTGTCGGGAATATTCATTTGGTCGTGGAATATTCTTACTTTTTGAATATTCAATGCATTTACGGCAACGTACCTTATGTGGGCCCCATAACTGGAAAAGCGATTAGATGAAGAAAATGACAAGTATAAGTTGTTTATAAATAACGTCAGAAGTTATTCTGAATTAATCTTTGTTAAAATACCCGGTGGTTAAAACACAAGAAGACACGTGATTACACCAATTATTGATTCTTACGTAAGAAGACACTACTTAATAATTGTTACGATGAATTCTTGCTCAATATTTTATTGATTCAATAATTGCTACGTTGATATTTTATATTATTGTTGTTTCATATAATCATTACTACACAAGATTTTCATTATCGGATCAATAATTCATATTATTTGAATAATATTATTAGATAACATTATTGGCAATGTCTAGAAAGTTCTGCTCTAAGAGAGGTTTGGTCACCTAATTGCGCTACCAAGAGGAGAAATTCTTATTGGAAAGTCCCTCTTTCCGGGAACACTGGTTGCCGATGTTGTGATTCTATAATATTATTTGTGAATAATTAATTATTGATTTATATGATAAGGAAAATATTCATTTTATGTGGATATAGATGGAGAAAAATTTTAATGTGACAATTGTTGAAAATTGATATTTTATTTTTTTGATAAAATAATTCATTTAAATGTATTATTATATTTTAATAATATAATAACGGTGATATTTTTACAATGAATGTGGGATATATGAGGAAGAAGAGTATTTTTGTTGCAATAAATATTTAAAACATGTTTTTCATGTTTGTGGACCCCATTTCTTGACTGAAATTTGATTATAGCCTGTAAAATCATCCGTTTGTGGATTTCGGTCAATTTTTGTTTGGAATTTGGAAAAACTTTCTTCTGCACAGTTGTAGAGAATGAAATTTCCTATGGAAAAGGCATGAGGTTTGAATTTTTCTGATAAAAGGGCTATTTATTGTGAATTATTGATGTTTTGGATTAATTGATTTTGATTTTTTCGGAGTTTTAAATGATTTATGTGAGAAAAATGTTTTTTGAGAGGTGGGCTACATGTGTGGCTGATGTTGGACTCAATTGGTGTGCGTAGGGAGTTTTAGAAAAATAATATTAATATTATATTAAATTTTCTGCTTTGGTGTTCTAAGCATTTTCCTATAAATAGGGTGCTTAGATTAAATTAAAAATCACACCAGAAACTGAAGTTTTCTCTCTCTTTCTCTCTCTATATTAGCGAGCGTATTCTTGTGAGTATTTTGATACTTTGAGTGTTGCTATACAGTGCAAGTTCCCTTCAGCACTATATCCAGTATTTCAGTCAGAAGTATTGTCTTTTCGAGGTAAGGGATATTATTTTTTTTATAAATGATATTATTTCCTTCAATATCATTATGATAGAATATTGGAAAGATTTTTCTTGTGAAATTTTCGTCTTTTAGTGTCGGGGTTACTATTCACGTATACGACACTATTCACGAATACGACACTATTCACAGAAAAATTAAATTTTTATTTTTTGTTCAAAATATCTATTATGGATACTAGCTTTGATTGTATCTATGTTTTGATCATTCTTGAATTTTACTTCACTATGAGTATTTATGAAGTATTTTTGAACTCGGATTGTTTAAAGTACGAATCCTTAGTATTTGTTCTTTTGTTTCACTGGATTCGTTTTCTTTAAAATATTTTTCATCATCCTCAGTCCTAAATGATGATATTACTGAATATCTTTGGCCTGTAGTGCAAAGATGGTTGATTTTCTTATGAATATCTTTGGCCCGTAGTGCAAAGATGAACAGGTGTTGAGATGAACATGACCAACTGATGAATATCTTTGGCCTGTAGTGCAAAGATGAATATTTGATTCAAGATGTATATTGATTGATGTTACAGGGATAAAATATTGATGATGGACTTTTAAATTCATAGATAATAGTAGATTTCATTCTCTACGCAACTCTTACATGAATTATTATTTTCATTATGAATATTGATTTGAAACTTGTTGTCATTATATTTTATCGATTTTTCCTTGTTGAAGACTAACGATAATTTGTTCTATATTATCTTAGTCATAATATTCTTTTCTTGGGCTAGTTGAGCTCACCCTTTTCCTTTTTGTTCCATTTTTTTTTTTCTCGGGAGGCGAGAATGTAGCGAGTTACCTGGGGTGTGGAATGATGGATCTAGAAAGTTGTTTTAGTAGTCCTCACCATTTTTATAAAATAATGTACCAATAATTATAATGAGGACTTATTTGGGTGTGAATATTGTCTAGATGGCAATATTTGTATTTAAACTCACAGTTTATATGTGGTATTAATAAAGTTGTAGTTGTTTCTGTACCATGTTATTGACGACTCAAAATGGGTGATGTATACCTATTTTGGGGGCGTCACGGTTGGTATCAGAGCTTAGGAATATCATCTCTGGCGGAGATCGGGGAATAGAACTAGGAGGGGAAAGACGAGTAAAACCTTTGCTAGTGTATCTTACCTCAGCTTATTTATTGGTTGGTCAGTATATAGGGATATTATGTGATATGTTGATTTCTTTAATTAACCCTTGTTTTATGGCAGTATTTGAGAACGTCGACTGAGAATGATAACAGTGGAGTAAATGAGACTGTGGAGACACATTTACTCGCCAACGAGGAGAAACGTCAACAGTGGCAATGTTCCTCCCGTGAACAACACCACCGAAAGCGATGATGAATGACGGGATGTTTAGAAGCTTTTTGCAGTTCATGCAAAATCGATTTAGGAGACTCGTGCACAAAATATAGGTGGAAATGATAACAACGCACGGTTTGTCACAGCCAAGCAATTCAAAGAGTTGGGACCACCAAAATTCTGGGGAAAGCCGGATCCGATTAAGGCGGAGACGTGGGTCAAGCAAATTATCAAGATATTTGATGTCTTGGGATACACAGAAGAACAGAAGGTTCCATTCACCACCTTTATGTTTCGTAATGAGGCGATTCATCGGTGGGAATCATGGAAGCGTACCCATCCAGCCACACTCAGCATGTCTTGGGAGACGTTTGAAATCGTTCAATGACAAGTACTTTCCCGAAAGTATTCGTCATATGAAGGAAGTAGAGTTTATTAGATTGGAACAAAATAACATGATTTTGTGTCCGGTCACGGCGAAGTTTACTGAGTTATCGGTTTGCACCTCATTTGGTGGAGAATGAGGAATGTATGACGGATGTTTACGAGAGGTTTGAAACCCCAGATACGTCAATATCTCATTTCGCATAAATTTTCTCTTTATTCGGATGTTGTCAATGTGGCTCAATTATTAGAGTGAGATAACGAGTACGTTCAACCGAGGGACCACAACCAGGATCATACCGGTGACAGCAATCATTAGAACAACGATAACCAGCAGAGAAAGAAAAATACGGACAAAAGTGGCAACCACTCTAGAGGTAATCATGGCCATGAGAGTAAAAGAAGCGAGTCGGGAGGAGATTTTAAAAAGAGGAGATTCAACAACGACTATGTGAAGACGTCAGCGCCAGCAGCAACTGGTTCTAAGGGAGGAGAACGACCACCGGTTGTATGCTATAAATACGGGAAAGAGGGACATATCAGCCCAAACTGCCCACAACAGATCAAGGTATGCTATAATTGTGGAAAGGAAAGACATATCGCTCGAGATTATACGATGGCGAAACCAAGTCCAATGGGGATGGTGACTCAAAAGGTCATCCCCGTAAAAAGTCAAAGTTAATAGTTCTCGGAAGGCGTTTATTGTGGATCGTCAAAATACGAGGAACCCAAACGAGGTGATCACGGGTAAGCTAATCATAAATTCTTGCGAAGTTTATACCTTACTTGATACACAAAAGCTACCCATTCATTTATCTCTCCTACTTGTGCTCAACGCTTAAACTTAACTCCGGAGAAATTAGACTTTGATTTATCTATGGAGACTCAGATAGAGAAACTTTCATCACATCCACTTGCTTATAAATCTTGTTTGATCCAAGTTGGCACCATCACATTACCCGTTGACCTTATCTCTTTAAAGATACTTGCTTTTGATGTGATTTTAGGGATTGATTGGTTAACTACTCATCATGCCAAAATTGATTGTTTTTGTAAGGTTGTTAGTTTTCATATTCCTAACCAACCTCGCTGTTATGCAATTCAAGCAACTAAACCACTAAAATCAATCACTGTCATATCTAGTCATAAAGCTATTCGTTTATTGAAAAATGGATGTCAAGCTTTCTTAGCCCATGTTATGGATTTGAATAAAGACACGACGAATTTGAATAATATTCCTGTTGTTAGTAAATTTCCTGACATATTTCCTGAAGAACTTCCCGGTCTACCCCCAGAACGTGAAGTTAAATTCTTTATTGATCTTGAACTCGGTACAAAGCCCATTTCTAAAATCCCATATCGAATGGCTCTTATTGAACTTTAGGAGTTAAAAGTCCAACTACAGGAATTGTTGGACATCAGTTTCATTTGTCCTAGTACATCTCTTTGGGGTGCTCCTATTTTATTTGTAAAGAAGAAAGACGGGAGTATGCGACTTTGTATTGACTACTGGGAATTGAACCATGTCACCATTAAGAATAGGTATCCGCCACCTCGCATTGATGACTGTTTGACCAACAGCAAGGAGCACAATTCTTTTCAAAGATCGATCTTCGCTTCGGATATCATCAATTTGAAGATTAGAACTGAGGATATTCCAAAGACTGCCTTCAGAACTCGGTACGGGAATTATGAATTCTTAATCATGTCTTTTGGATTGACTAATGCTCATGCGGCTTTCATGGGTATGATGAACCGAGTATTCAAGGATTATTTGGATCAGTTCGTTGTTGTCTTTATTGATGACATCCTCATATATTCCAAAAGCCATGAAGATCATGAGCACCATTTGAAGTCGGGTACTCAAAGGCTTTCGTGAAAACAAGCTATATGTCAAGTTGAAGAAATGCGAGTTTTGGCTTGAGGAAGTAGCATTCCTTGGGCACGTGGTGTCAAAACATGGAGTATCTGTCGATCCGGCGAAGATTGAAGCAATACAAAGTTGGGAGCAACCAAATCGGTGACCGAAGTACGTAGTTTTGTGGAGGAACCATGCTATTGAGAAAATGACCTGGGAGTTGGAAACAGAAATGAAAGCGAGGGATCCTCACCTTTTTGAAATACCAGGTATGTACGTCAATTTCGAGGACAAAATTTCATAAGGAGGGAGGTTGTAAGACCCCAACTTATTATAAATGAAATTAAATTTTCTCTATTTATTATTTTGAAACAGTAAGGGTTGATTTGATTAATGTAGTTAGTTATGGGTAAAATGCACAAACATTTCAAATAAGCAAGTGGTTATAAAATATTCATTGTTGTCGGGAAATATTCATTTGGTCGTGGAATATTCTTACTGTCGGGGAATATTCATACAACGGCGCAACCTTGTGTTGGCCCCATATCGGAAAGCAATTGGATGAAGAAAACGACAAGTATAAGTTGTTTATAAATAACGGCGTAGTTATTACAGATTATCTTGATAAAATACTAAATGGGTTAAAATACGATAGCAATAATCTTTGAGTTTTCTCTCTCTCTCTCTATATATTAAATGTATTCTTGTGAGTATTTTGATACTTTGAGTGTTGCTATATACGATGCAAGTTCCTTCAAAGACTATATCCAATATTCAAGTCGGAAGTACTTGTCTTTTTAGGGTAAGGATATTATTTTTTTATAAATGATATTATTTCCTTCAATATCATTATGATGGAATATTGAAAAGATTTTTCTTATGAAATTCTCGCCTTTTAGTTGTCGGGTTACTATTCACGATATACGACTATTCACGACGTATCTGACCTTATTCACGTAAAAGTTAAATTTTTATTTTTTGTTCAAAATATCTATTATGGATACTAGCTTTGATTGTATCTATGTTTTGATCATTCTTGAATTTTACTTCACTATGAGTATTTATGAAGTATTTTTGAACTCGGATTGTTTAAAGTATGAATCCTTAGTATTTGTTCTTTTGTTTCACTGGATTCGTTTTCTTTAAAATATTTTTCATCATCCTCAGTCCTAAATGATGATATTATTGAATATCTTTGGCCTGTAGTGCAAAGATGATTGATTTTCTTATGAATATCTTTGGCTCAGTAGTGCAAAGATGAACAGTGTTGAGATGAACATGACCAATCGATGAATATCTTTGGCTCATGAAGTGCAAAGATAAATATTTTATTCAAGATGTATATTGATTGATGTTACGAGGATAAAATATTGATGATGGACTTTAAATTCATAGATAATAGTAGATTTCATTCTCTACGTAACTCTTACTATGAATTATTATTTCCTATTCTGAATATTAATCAAACTTGTTGTCTATTGTATTTTATCGATTTTTCCTGTTGAAGACTAACGATAATTTGTTCTATATTATTTTAGTCATAATATTCTTTACTTGGGCTAGTTGAGCTCACCCTTTTTTTTTTTTGTTCCATTTTTCTTCTCGTGAGGCGAGAATGTAGCGAGTTCTAGTCGGGTTGTGGAATGATGGATCTAGAAAGTTGTTTTAGTAGTCCTCACCATTTTGTAAAATAATATACCAATAATTGTAATGAGGACTTATTTGGGTGTGAATATTGTCTAGATGGCAATATTTGTATTTAAACTCACAGCTTTATATGTTGTATTAATAAAGTTGTAGTTGTTTTTGTACCATGTTATTGATTTACTTAAAATGGGTGATGTATACCTATTTTGGGGGCGTCCACAAATAATTGTCTTGATAGTATCTCACGTTATTTGATTCAATTATTGTCAATATTTTATATATTATTAAATCAATAATTGAGATAACAAAGTTGTTAATATTATTATTTGCAATATTAACGATGTCTAGAAGTTCTGCCAAGGAGAGGTTTGGTCACCTAATTACGCGCCAATAGGGAAAAATCCTTATTGGAAAGCCCCCCATTTCCTGGGAACGACCTGGTCGATTAATAGTGTGAATTATGATAATGATGATGAGTTTTGTTTTATTAGTATTATTAATGTAATAAAACAGAAAATTTTTTTATATAAAACAAAATACTTTTATAAAGTTATTCCCTTTATTAGACTATAAATAGAATATATTATATTCTATTGTGCATAGTGCTTTGCATAGTAAAATCTTTTTGTATAAAACAGAATACTTTTATAAAGTTATTCGTTTTATTAGACAATAATTAGAATATATTATATTTTATTATGCATAGTGTTTACATAGTGCTTGCATAGTGTTTGCATAGTAAAAATCTTTTTATATAAAACAGAATACTTTTATAAAGTTATTCGTTTTATTAGATTATAAATAGAATATATTATATTTTATTTAAAAGATTTTGTTTTTATTAAATCAATCTGATAAATCCGCTTAAAAGTAAATCAATCTGGACCGCTCATGGATTAGTTCTTATTATTCAAATTCCCTTCTTCTATAAATAGAAGCTCATTCCTTCATTATTTCTTACGAATTCACTGAAACTCTAGAGAGAAAAACTATAGAGAGAAAGAAGAAAAGTATTCTGCTACTTCACTACTTCTATATCCAGTTCTTCTTTATAAGGTAAGGGGTACTATTTATGAGTTACTATTCACGAGTTACTATTCACCCGAACAATATATTTCTTTTCGGTCCAAATTATTTTTGGGTACAATATTATTCCATGAGGAGATGTGCTAATTTTTCAGACCGTTGGTTGAAGTTTTAATAGTGAATCAATATGGATCGCTGGTTTAAATTTTTAATAGTGAATCAGTATGGACCGTTGCTTTAAGTTTTAATAGTAAATCAATCTGGACCGTCCATTTAAAAGTAAATCAATCTGGACCGTTCATGAATTAGTTACTATTCAATTCATTCTCCTATAAATAGAAGCTCATTCCTTCATTATTTCTTACGAATTCACTAAAACTCTAGAGAGAGAAATTATAGAGAAAAAGAAGAAGAGTATTATGCTACTTCACTACTTCTATATCCAGTTTCTTCTAAGGTAAGGGGTATTATTTCTTTTGTATTTATGAAGAGAACTTTTGTTATTCCATTCTTTATTATTCTATTGGAATAACCTGTATTCGCGGGCTACCCTATACTTGGTGAAATTCTTCTATTATTCCATTATTTATTATTACATTGGAATAACTCAGATACACCTGCTACCCTATACTTGGTGAAATTCTTACATTATTCCATTCTTTATTATTCATTTGGAATATCCTGCATGCATGCGTTTTACTTTAGGACCGATTTCCGCCTTTATTATTACGTTGGAATATCCTCTGCATGCATTTTACGGGACTGGTTTCGTTATTTATTATTCATTGGAATAATCACTTTTGTCTTGATCTATCGCAGGACTGGTGATTTCTTTTGTTATTCCATTCTTTATTATATTCAGTTGGTTAAAGTTTTTGACTTCTATACTCCATGAAATTAGTGGAATATCCTTGATATTTGCGCTTCATCCAATATCTTTTCATGGAAATATTCATCTGAGCATTCTTGAATTTTTTCTCTACAAAGAAGTATCATGTTGACAATTTGGACGTTATTAGTTCCTGAATAAATTAATTCTTGAACTTGTTTTATTGTATTCTTATATCATTGTCATCATCCTCATGTTTATATTTTTTTTTTGAAAGTTATCTGTGGCCCAGTAGTGCATAGATGGACTTGGTATGATTATGACCGAGGGATTATTGATTGTAATCATGGTAGTAATGTTACAAATGATATGGTAAAAGTCCTCATTGGCCCGTAGTGCATTGATGGACGATTGTTGGCATGATCATGACCATTGATGAATACATCTAATATCCTTGGCCCGTAGTGCATGGATAATTTGTGGTCATGATACTAATGAATATCCTTGGCCAGTAGTGCGGGGATGTTGTGGATTATTTATTGTCGAGTTTGAGTCCCGGTGATAAAAGTGATGAAAAACCTTTTAAATCATAAAAGATAGTAGATTTTATTTCCTACTTGACTCTTTTAATGGATTATTTGTTCCGTTGCAGTTAAACTTGATGTCTATTATATTTTATCAGTTTAACATTGTTAAAAACTAATGATAATTTATTCTGCATTATCTTAGTCATAATATTTCTTACTGGGATAGTTGAGCTCACCCTTTCTTTCACCGTTTCTCTTGAGAAAATGAGGCGTGGCAGGACTAGTCGAGGAACGAAGTGACGGTCCGAGATGGTGTCTTAGTAGTCCTCACTATTATATAAAATAGTGTAATAATAAATGTAATGAGAACTTATTCTGAGAGTGGATATTGTCTAGAAGACAATATTTGTATTAAAACTCACAGCTCTTGTTGTATATTTAAGATTGTATTTGTATTCTGTACCATGTATTTGACGACTCAGAATAGGTGATGTATACCTATTTTGGGGGAGTCACAATCCTCATATTTAATAGTCATCTCATATTGATGTCAAGTTAGTACAAGATAGTATCTAACACACAAGGTCGTAATTAAGTTAGTACTGATTTTGGACGCGTTACAGATATTCAATAAGATTTTGTTTCAACTTTAGCCATTACGTAATTCATTCTGAATGAAAGATCAATCACTGTATATTCATGAACAAATTTGGACTAGGTGTTCTTTCTTTTGATAGAAAAATAAAATCAAGAAGAGAAAATTATGTTAAACCTGAGTTACGAGAATAATTTATACGAATGCTTTTAACCGGTAATTACATCACTAGCTAGCTTACAGTTTGACCCGAGCAACATGGTTAACGACTGGCCGAGAATGGGCTCATGTCCGATTTGCTAGTTCTTAGTAATTTTAGCGACCATTTATTGTCTTTTGATTCCTCTAGTTTTACGATTAGAGATTAAATCTTTTAGGGTACGATGGAGGTAAGAAGATGGTCAACACATGCAACAAACAATTCTTCGGTTTTTTTTTAAAATTGTATTTAGTACAAGAAATAATAATTAATAAATACAAATAATTTCTACTTGATGTGTTGAGGGATTGTTGAAATTTATTGAAAAAGATAAATATTATTATTTTGTAACTTATAGAAAGATGTAAGTAACCTTATTGTAGCACTTGTACAAATCGTAAAAAGATAAACGACTTTAGCATTTTGTAATAATTTATTTACTTTGTGTGGGCAAGGAAATCGTACCTTGCTAGGGTTAGGGTTTCGTGTTGGCTGAGGAGGAGAGAAATCCACGAAAAGTATGGAATTGATTGATCGATTGAAGAGGGGAAAAGAGCAGGTGAGCGATTACTCCAACGACACGTGGCATAACTCTTAGAATCGAAGAACCTTGTTAGGGTAACAAGGATTCAGAGAGCCTTCTTGAGTCTTCGGGTTGATAGAGAATCTTCAAGTCTCCTAGTCTTCCAAAAGGTCCAAGAGTCCAAAAGTGAGGTCCCCTTCCCAATGGAGTGGAAGGGGTATTTATAGGGTTTTTTGGAGAGTGGTCATGTGCTAGGCACATGACCTCAAAGAAATTCCAAATTTACCCTTGGTCATCAGAATAATGCCCAAATCGTCCTGTCCTTCTAGCCACCAATCCAATCCCTCAATCAATTTCCAAAATGAGTCGCCTCCACGTGTCTTTCTGCCTCGGGACACGTAAAAGATTCTCTAAAGTCTTGCTTCTTTATTTCTGGCACTTCCGTCTTTTCATTTAATCATAATGTGAAGCTTAATTCGTGCATTTAATTCAATTAGGTCAACTGAACCCTAATTTGCACTTGGGCCCACACTTTGTTAAGATAAAATCATTAATATTTGGTACGTTCAAGATTACCACAATAAAATTCAACTATATTTTCTCATAAAAATAAAATAAATTGTTATTTTGTTCTATGTATTATGTATATATCCTTTTTTTATTTCATTTTCTATCTATTCAATCAAATGAAATTCTTCATTTAAAAAAATATAGGCACTAAAACTTTAAAATGAATGGGTACTCCATACACTCATTTCGAAAAAATGAGTCCTTGATTTCAGATCTTTTTATCCCGAAAAACATAAAAACAAATCTACATACGAATCTAATATTCGCTTTCGATAGTAAAGGTTTCTTTGTCGTCATTAATGTATGTGATTAGTAAAATATTAACATAAATCATTGCTTAATTGCTTCTAATTAAATGCTAAATACAAAGGAGAGATTGTGCATAATTGATATCTAATTAGGCATAACATGCAAGATTAGAAGACCAGAATTTATAAAAAAATAAGTTAATTAAATTTACTGAATTTCACCCAATCGAATCATTATACAAACAATATAACAAAGGTAACAAAAGGTGACTATGCAATGACAAATACGAAAAATAGCGCACTTTGTTAGAATATTTTATTCATTATGTAACCTCTACTATTTATGTAATTATTGAGCTTACATATTGTATTAATGTAATCATTTTAGTTATGCGTTTAGTAATTAATTATTTGGCCTATTAATAATATTACTCATAGTACTTGGCATAATGAGCCATAGGGTTTTATAATCTTGATGGGCGATTTTTGACTCTTAACTATTCTATAAATAAAATAGTTAGGGTTTTGTCCCAATTGTCGTCTCAAAAATTTTATACACACCTATACATTCATCCTAAGATTGAGAGAGACAATTGAAGACTTTCACCCTTAAGCGCAGTGGAAGTGTGATGCATACAAGATGACTTCTCTCTATTCATGTAAGTACCTAATTGACTAATTGATTTTATTCTATGTAATATCACGTTCCGATATAATTATTTAACATCTGATATCAGAGCTATGGTTACGCTATTGTATAGAATAAATTAATTACGTTGTTCTGCTATAAATTTTAATTCCGCATAACCTATTTATTGGTATAATATATAAATATTCAGTATGCAATATGTTAAGGGATTTCTGAAATAATAATGAATTGATGAGTTCATGCACATGTGTTACCGTACTGCAAAGGAACTAATTATTGATGGAATAAGTAGCATATAGATTCAATCCATAATTTTAGAATTTCAGAAAAACTAATTATCCATTGTGCACATAATATATTCTTTTGATGGTATATATTAATTCACCTTTTACATGAAACCATCAGTAAGTAATATACATGTTTTGCATATTTTTTTAAGTCGTTTTGACAATATGCTATTATTATGCCCAAGTTAGAATTAATTTGATTACTTTATATATAATCAATTCATGTTCATTACTATATATCCTAATTTAAGATTCTAAAACGTGATGTGATATATTATTAGGGCTTTTAAGTTATTACATGTAAATTATAAATAATGATAATGTTTAAACTTAATTAATATGTTGTTTAAAGAAAATGAGTTTGATTATAATAATTTACATATATTAGTGACTCTTTTATTGTTAAAATTAATAATCAGCCCAACGGATGGTTATTAATTGAAACAATTAAAGATTAAGAAAATTCGCATAATGTTACACTTAATAAATGAAGATTTAACGGAAAAATTAGAATTAAAATTTATTAAATAGAATTTTATTGCATAAGTAACATGTTTATTTCATTTTTTCCCAACGGTGATGCGTGAATAAATGTGTTGTACATTATTTTATGGGGGATGTTATTAGCATATTATTAATTGGACCAACGACAGATTGATAATTATGCGCCAACATCTCATTAAAATCTATTTTTTGGGTGTTGTAAATAGATTTTATGTAACTAACATTTTTCCCTACAGTTGGTTTTATTATGATTAATTATTAATTATTGTTCTACATTAATTGTGGATTTCTTTAAGTTGTTTGTAAGCATGTTTATGAGCTTGATTATATTTCAGTATTGACTCCAACTAGTATTTCTGCGTATCTCTCTAGAATTGAAGCCTTGAATGGAACTAATTTTACTGTTTAAAAAGAGCAAGTAAAAAAAAAATTGTTCTCGACATTATGAATTTGGACTACTATGTATTACGAGTGTATTCTCCTGCTCCACTTACAGCTACAAGCTCAATTAAGCAAAAGACTATTTATGAAAAGTGGGAGCGATCCAACCGCATGTCCCTTATAATTATGAAAAACTCTATCACGACAGTCATTCGAGGAGCCATACCTGACTCTGAGAATGCTAAAGAATACTTAACTTCGGTTTCTAAAACTCACGCAAGTTCCCTTATTTTGAAAATGTTCACTAGTAGGCATGATTGTGACACCCCCAAAACATGTATATATCACCCATCTTGGGTCGCCAAATACATGGTATATAAATCAAATACAAACTTAATTATACAACTGTCGGGTAATATACGACAAAACATAGTTGAGAGTTTAAACAAGAATATATCCTTCTAGACAATATCCACACTCAATGGAGTCCTCATTACATTTATGGTCACACTATTTTATAGAATAGTGAGGACTACTAAAACAACCACCTGGACCGTCAATCCGTTCCCCGACTTGTCCCAGCTATATTCTTATTTTTTGAAGAGAACAGTGAAAGATAGGGTGAGCTCAACTAGCCCAGTAAGAAATATTATGACTAAGATAATGCAGAATAAATTATCCTTAGCCTTCAACAGTATAACAACTGATAGAATACAATAGACAACAAGTTTTAGATCAAAAGCTGCAATAAATAAGCAATCTATTAGAAGAGTCAAGTAGAGCATAAAATCTACTATCTTCTATGATTTAAAAAGTTTTTCATCAACTTTATCGCTGAGACTCAGCTTAATAAATAAACCACATCATCGAATCATCCCTGTACCACGGCCAAGGATATTCATGTAATCATCAATGGTCACAATTATACTGAATAATCCATGTTCATAATCATACCAACAATTGTCCATCAATGAACTACAGGCCAATGAGGACTTTGATCACATCATTCGTTACATTATGGTCATGATTATACCGAATAATCTCTGGTCATAATCATACCAAGTCCATCTATGTATGTAAGCCAAAGATGACTTTGATCACAATATAAGCATGAGGATGTTGACCATGACATAATAATTCAATAAAACAAGTTCAAGGATAAATTTTAAAGATTTATAATTTAATTTATCCAGAAATCAATAACGTCCAAATTGTCAACATGATACTGCTTTGTAGAGTAAAATTCAAGAATAATATTCATGTACCAAAAATAATTTAGACAGAAAAGAAATATATTTTTTGGGTAAATAGTACCCCATGAATAGTACTTCGAGAATAGTACCTCGTGAATAGTACCCCGACATAAAAAGTACCCCAAATTCCCGAGTGAATAATATTCGGGTGAATAGTAATTTGGGTGATAGTAACCCATGAATAGTAACTCGTGAATAGTACTCCGACACGAAAAGTATCCCAAATACCCGAGTGAATAATACTATAGTGAATAGTAATTGGGTGAATAGTAACCCGTGAATAGTAACCATAAAAAAAATACCAAAGAAAATGATATTCCATGAGGGTACAAAAGAAATGATATCTCATACTTAGTATAATAGAATATACTGAAATCGCAAATGGATTTTCACCATCATGCGGTAATCCACGTGAGATGATCATTTTCACAATTTAATAAAGAATAAATATAAATGATCATTCACCGTGCGCATGCGGTAATCATGTATGTGTTATTCCAATGTAATAATACGAGAATGGAATAATGTAAGAATTCACCGAAATGCGCGATAGACCGCATGCATGACATGTTTATTCCAATGTAATAATAAATAATGGAACCCGGTCAAATGCGTAATACATGCATGCACGAATATTCCAACAGAATAATAAAGAATGGAACCAAGTCATGTGTAATCCGCACAGACAGGATATTCCAACAAAATAATAAAGAATGGAATAATAGAAGAATTCACCATGTATGCGGTATTGATGATAAAGTTATTCCAACATAATAATAAAGAATGGAATAACAGAGAAGAATTTTTACCATGTATGCGGTATTGGCATGATAAAGTTATTCCAATATAATAATAAAGAATGGAATAACAAAAGCTTTCTTCATGAATACGAAAGAAATAATACCCCTTACGAGTATTGAAAGAAAATAATTCTCTTCATGAATACGAAAGAAATAATACCCTTTACGAGTATTGAAAGAAAATAATTCTCTTCATGAATACGAAAGAAATAATACCCCTTACCTCAAAAGAAGAATCTTTACCGGAAATAGTGAGGTAATGTACTTCTTCTTTTTTTTCTCTCTATAATTTCTCTATAATAATTTTTCTATAACTTTAGTGAATTGGTGAAAATAATGAAGGAATGAGCTTCTATTTATAGGAAAATACTGAGTTTAATAATTGCGCGTTTTGGGGCTCGAAATATTACAGTATAATACCTTCCTCTTTTCCTTCATTTTTAATTTAGTCTTGCAAGTATTATCAAACTTGCACTACCTCCCCTAATAGTAAATCATGTGAATCAATAGTTCTAGACATGTGAAAATACGAATTACAGTATAGTACCTCCATCTATACCTCTATTTTTAACTTAGTCATGCAAGTCTTATCAATCTTGCACCACCTCCCCTAATAGTACAAAAATGTGAATCAATAGTACACACATGTGAACAAATAGTTATAATCATGTGAATCAATAACAATTAATTGCTTATTTATCCGGTTGATTACCCGAATGGTCAATATAACTTCCAGACATTAATTATCATCGAAATAAATGTCGATTTTCACTAACACTAATAATTCCCACACAATGGAATTATCAATTTCATCTTTAATCAACACAAACTTATTCATCATTAATATTATAACTCACAATATTTAACAACCGTGTCGTTCCCGTGAAAGGCGGGCTTTCCGATAAGGATTTCTCCCTATTGGCGCGCAATTAAATTATCTAACCTCTCCTTGACAGAACTTCTAGACATTGTCAATATTTCAAATAATAATATGAATAACTTTGTCGTCTCAATTATTGATTTAATAATATATCATATTATGCAGATGATACTGTGACAATAATTGAATCAATAATATGAGAGATATGATGCAAAGCAATTATCGTGACAATAATTGAGTATAACGAGTGACTCTCACGTAAGCATCAATAATCAATACTGCAGGTGTCT
This sequence comes from Panax ginseng, assembly GCA_020205605.1. Lineage (NCBI taxonomy): Eukaryota > Viridiplantae > Streptophyta > Magnoliopsida > Apiales > Araliaceae > Panax > Panax ginseng. The sequence continues at coordinate 2,374,162 of CM035128.1, forward strand.
TTCTTATGCGACCACAATGCATTATTCGATTTTTTTATCACCGATTATTTTATGACAACTTATTTACTTTGAAAATTTTTCACATATCACGCTTAACTTTAACCTTTTATCAATTTAACCATTTACTAAATAGAATAATTATAAGAAAATTGAATACTTTCATTTCATAAAATTTGGGGTCTCACAATCTCTCCTCCTTATGAAATTTCGCCCCCGAAATTTACGTACCTGGTAGTTCGAAGATATGAGAATACCTTGCTTTCTTTTCGGATTGTACCTTCCCGGTTATTTACTCTCTATCATTATTTTCCCATTTCTCATCTCCTATATTTCAGATATCATTCTAGAATATAGTTTTAAAATAAAGGTTAATTGACATGCCACATATTATCCCTATATTCTGACCGACCAATTAAATACCAAATAAACTTAGGTAGGTCATACTAGCGAAGGAATTCTGATCTTTCCCATCCTAGTTCTTGTCTCACATCTCACCAGGATCATATCCTAAGCTTTGATACCAATCGTATGGCCCCCAAAATAGGTATACATCACCCATCTTGGGTCGTCAAATACATGGTACATAAATCAAATACAAACTTAATTATACAACTGTCGGGTAATATACGACAAGACATAGTTGAGAGTTTAAAAAAGAATATTGCCTTCTAGACAATATCTACACTCAATGGAGTCCTCATTACATTTATGGTCACACTATTTTATAGAATAGTGAGGACTACTAAAAACAACCACAGATACCGATCCGTTCCCAGACTCGTCCCAACTATATTCTTATTTCACGAGAGAAAACGGTGAAAAGAAAGGGTGAGCTCAACTAGCCCGATGAAATATATTATGACTAAGATAATGAAGAATAAATTATCCTTAGCCTTCAACAGTATAACAACTGATAGAATAAAATAGACAACAAGTTTTAGATCAACAACTGCAGCGGAATAAGCAATCCATTAGAAGAGTCTAGTAGAGCATAAAATCTAATATCTTCTATGATTTAAAAAGTTTTTCATCAAATTTATCGTTGAGACTCAGCTTAATAAATAAACCACATCATCGAATCATCCCTGCACCACGGCCAAGGATATTCATGTAATTATCAATGGTCACGATTATACTGAATAATCCCTGGTCATAATCATACCAACAACTATCCATCAATGAACTACAGGCCAATGAGGACTTTTACCACATCATTCGTTACATTACGGTCATGATTATACCGAATAATCCCTGGTCATAATCATACCAAGTCCATCTATGCACGTAAGCCAAAGATGACTTTCATCACAATATAAGCATGAGGATGTTGACCATGACATAATAATTCAATAAAACAAGTTCAAGGATAAATTTTAAAGATTTATAATTTAATTTATTCAGAAATCAATAACTTCCAAATTGTCAACATGATACTGCTTTGTAGAGTAAAATTCAAGAATAATATTCATGTACCAAAAATAATTTGGACAGAAAAGAAATATATTTTTTAGGTAAATAGTACTTGAAGTGAATAGTACCCTATGAATAGTACTTCGAGAATAGTACCTCGTGAATAGTACCCTGACATAAAAAGTACCCCAAATACCCGAGTGAATAATATTAAGGTGAATAGTAATTTAGGTGAATAGTAACCCATGAATAATAACTCATAAATAGTACTCCGACACAAAAAGTACCCCAAATACCCGAGAGAATAATACTAGAGTAAATAGTAACTGGGTGAATAGTAACTCATAAAAAAATACCAAAGAAAATGATATTCCATGACGAGTACAAAAGAAATGATATCTCATACGAGTATAATAGAATATACGAAACTGCAAATGGATTTTCACCCGCCATGCGATAATCCACGTAAACAGATCATTTTCCACAATTTAATAAAGAATGAATACAAAGGATCATTCACCATGCATACGGTAATCCACATAGACATGTTATTCCAACAGAATAATAAAGAATGTAATAACAGAAGAATTCACCAGGCATGTTGTGACGCCCCCAAAAATAGGTATTCATCACCCATATTCTTGAGTCGCCAAATACATGGTACAAAATTCAAATACAACTTAATAATACAACTTTCATGTAAAATACGACAAAACATAATCTAAGAGTTTTAATACGTATATTGTCATCTAGACAGTATACAAACTCAAAGGAGTCCTCATTACATTTATTATCACACTATTTAATCAGAATAGTGAGGACTACTAATGCTATCATCTGGACCGTCACTCCTTTCCCCGAATCATCCCAGCTATATTCTCATTTCCTGAAGAGAACAATGAAAGAAAGGGTGAACTCAATTAGCCCAGTAAGAAATATTATGACTAAGATAATGCAGGATAAATTATCATTAGCCTTCAACAATGTTAAACTGATAAAATACAATAGACATCAAGTTTAACTGCAGCGGAACAATCAATCCATTAGAAAAGTCAAGTAGAGAATAAAATCTACTATCTTTTATGATTTAAAACGTTTTCATCAATTTTTATCGCTGAGACTCAGCTTAATAAATAAACCACATCATCGAATCATCCCTGCACTACGGGCCAAGGATATTCATTAAATCATCAATGGTCATGACTATACCGAATAATCCCTGGTCATAATCATACCAAGCCCATCTCTGCACATAAGCCAAAGATATACAACAATAAAACCAAAATCAACAATCCATCTTTGCACGTAAGCCAAAGATATACAATTTAATAATCAACAGTCCATCTTCGCACGTAAGCCAAAGATAACTTTCATCACCATATAAGCATGAGGATGATGATAATGATATAAGCATTAATTAAACGAAAATAAGGATAAATATTAAAGACTTTAAATTTATCCAAATATTATCAATCACTTAATAAACTCATAATCTAATATTATTAATATTATAACAATATTTTAATCACCTCTTAAACTTATAAATTATTTATTTCAATTGTTTACACTTTATCAAATAATGCATTTAATCAGTCAAAAATGTCATACTCGTAAGATTTCATAAACAATGATCAAATCCCTTATCAACAATCTGCATATACCTTATATAGGATTTCCAAGCCATAAAATCCTATTTTCCAACTTTGTTACTTCACATAACATATTTAACTCCATATGTTTGTAAATAAACCATTTTCATGAAATTTACCGAATCAGTCCCAAAAATATTTCTTTTTTGGGATTTAGCAGAATATAGTCCCATAATGAACATATATTTTTCTTGGAATTTTTAAAATTCATTTACTATTTTTCAAAAATCAATTTCCAATCAGAGAGGACTATTCAAACTCTTGAAGATCTATTAAGACTCTGTGTCCTAGACTTTAAAGGGAGTTGGGATAAATATTTACCTTTGGTGAAATTCTCCTACAACAACAGTTATCAGGCAAGTATAGGTGTAGCTCCATTCGAAGCATTATATGGACGTAAATGTCGCTCTCCAGTATGTTGGGATGAGGTTGGTGAAGCAACATTGTTGGGACCAGAGTTGGTACGTATGACTACAGAAAAGATCCAAATGATTCGACAACGTATACAAATGACACAAGATCGACAAAAGAGTTATGTGGATCTTCATCGAAAGGACGTGGAATTTAGTATTGGGGATCATGTATTGTTGCGTGATGTTCCATGGAAGGGAGTTACAAGATTTGGGAAAAGAGGAAAGCTCAATCCACGATTTATTGGTCCATTTCAGATTCTTGACCGAGTAAAAAATGTAGCCTATAGACTCGCGTTACCTCCAAGTATGTCTCGTGTTCATAATGTTTTTCATATATCTGTGCTTTGTAAATATATGAAAGACCCGAACCACGTTATTGAGTTAGAACCGGACGAGATAGCCGAAGAATTAACGTACGAGGAGGTACCTGTCAAGATCTTGGATAGGAAGGAGCATGTCCTACGCACAAAGGTCATACCACAAGTCAAAGTTTTGTGGAGGAATCATGCTATTGAGGAAATGACCTGGGAGTTGGAAACAAAAAATGAAAGCGAGGTATCTTCACCTTTTCGAAATACCAGGTATGTACGTCAATTTCGAGGACAAAATTTCATAAGGAGGGGAGATTGTAAGACCCCAACTTATTATAAATGAAATTAAATTTCCTCTATTTATTATTTTGAAATAGTAAGGGTTGATTTGATTAATGTGGTTAGTTATGGGTAAAATGCGCAAATATTTCAAATAAGCAAGTGGTTATAAAATATTCATTGTTGTCGGGGAATATTCATTTGGTCGTGGAATATTCTTACTGTTGGGGAATATTCAATGCACGGCAAATTGACCTTGTGTGGGCCCATAACGTGAAAAGCGATTGGATAAAGAAAACGACAAGTATAAGTTGTTTATAAATAACTTGCGCGTAGTTATTCATAAGTATCTTGTTAAAATACTTTCTTGGTTAAAACACAAGAAGACGTCAGTATTACACCAATTATTGATTCTTACGTAAGAAGGCACTACTTAATAATTGTTACGATGAATTCTTCGCTCAATATTTTATTGATTCAATAATTGCTAAGTTGATATTTTATATTATTGTTGTTTCAATAATTGTCACTACATAGTATTTTCATTATCAGATCAATAATTCATATTAATTGATTAATATTATTAGATAACATTATTGGCAATGTCTAGAAAGTTCTGTCTAAGGAGAGGTTTGGTCACCTAATTGCGTGCCAGTAAGGAGAAATCCTTATTCGAAAGCCCCTCTTCACTGGAGCGATGTTGGTTGTCGATGTTGTGATTCTGTAATATTATTTGTGAATAATTAATTATTAATTTATATGATAAGGAAAATATTCATTTTATGTGGATATAGATGGAGAAAATTTTTAATGTGACAATTGTTGAAAATTGATATTTTACCTTTTTCGATAAAATAATTCATTTAAATGTATTATTATATTTTAATAATATAATAATGGTGATATTTTTACAATGAATGTGGGATATATGAGGAAGAAGAGTATTTTTGTTGCAATAAATATTTAAAACATGTATTTCATGTTTGTGGATACCATTTCTTGACTGAAATTTGATTATAGCTTGTAAAATCGCCCGTTTGTGGATTTCGGTCAATTTCTGTTTGGAATTTGGAAAAACTTTCTTCTGTAAAGTTGTAGAGAATGAAATTTCCTATAAAAAGGACAATGAGTTTGAATTTTTCTGATAAAATGGCTATTTATTGTGAATTATTGAAGTTTCGGATTAATTAATTTTAATTTTTTTGGAGTTTTAAATGATTTATGTGAGAAAAACGTTTTTTGAGAGGTGGGCTACATGTGTAGGTGATGTTGGACTCAATTGGTGTGCGTAGGGAGTTTTAGAAAAATAATATTAATATTATATTAAATTTTCTGCTTTGGTTTTCTAAGCATTTTCCTATAAATAGGGTGCTTAGGTTAGAATTGAAAATTACACCGTAAACCCAAGTTTTCTCTCTTCTCTCTCTATATTAGCGGCGTATTCTTGTGAGTATTTTGATACTTTGAGTATTGCTATATCTGATCTGCAAGTTCCTTCAAAGACTATATCCAGATTCCAAATGTCAAATCTTTGTCTTTTCGAGGTAAGGGATATTTTTTTTTTATAAATGATATTATTTCCTTCAATATCATTATGATGGAATATTGGAAAGATTTTTCTTGTGAAATTCTCGTCTTTTAGTGTCGGAGTTACTATTCACGTATACGGCACTATTCACAGAAAAATTAAATTTTCATTTTTTGTTCAAAATATCTATTATGGATACTAGCTTTGATTGTATCTATGTTTTGATCATTCTTGAATTTTACTTCACTATGAGTATTTATGAAGTATTTTTGTATTCGGATTGTTTAAAGTACGAATCCTTAGTATTTGTTTTTTTGTTTCACTGGATTCGTTTTCTTTAAAATATTTTTCATCATCCTCAGTCCTAAATGATGATATTACTGAATATCTTTGGCCTGTAGTGCAAAGATGGTTGATTTTCTTATGAATATCTTTGGCCCGTAGTGCAAAGATGAACAGGTGTTGAGATGAACATGACCAACTGATGAATATCTTTGGCCTGTAGTGCAAAGATGAATATTTGATTCAAGATGTCTATTGATTGATGTTACAGGGATAAAATATTGATGATGGACTTTTAAATTCATAGATAATAGTAGATTTCATTCTCTACGTAACTCTTCTATGAATTATTATTTCTGCTGCGAATATTGATCTGAAACTTGTTGTCTATTGTATTTTATCAAATTTTTCCTTGTTGAAGACTAACGATAATTTGTTCTATATTATCTTAGTCATAATATTCTTTACTAGGCTAGTTGAGCTCACCCTTTTCCTTTTTGTTCCATTTTTCTTCTCAGGAGGCGAGAATGTAGCGAGTTCTAGTCGGGGTGTGGAATGATGGATCTAGAAAGTTTTTTTAGTAGTCCTCACCATTTTTGTAAAATAATGTACCAATAATTATAATGAGGACTTATTTGGGTGTGAATATTGTCATTATGGCAATATTTGTATTTAAACTCACAGTTTATATGTTGTATTAATAAAGTTGTAGTTGTTTCTGTACCATGTTATTGACGACTCAAAATGGGTGATGTATACCTATTTTGAGGGCGTCACAGTTGGTATCAAAGCTTAGGGATATGATCTCTGGCGAAGATCGGGGAATAGAACTAGGAGGGGAAAGACGAGTAAAACCTTCGCTAGTGTATCTTACCTCAGCTTATTTGTTGGTTGGTCAGTATATAGGGATATTATGTGATATGTTGATTTCTTTAATTAACCCTTATTTTATTGAAGTATTTGAGAATGTCGACTGAGAATGATAACAGTGGAGTAAATGAGACCATGGAGACACCTTTACTCGCTAACGAGGAGAACGTGCAACAGGCTGGAAATGTTCCTCCTGTGAACAACACCACTGAACAAATGATGAACGACGGGATGTTTAGAATCTTTTTGCAGTTCACGCAAAATCAGACGAGGGAGACTCGTGCATAAAATACAGGTGGAAATGATAACAACGCACGGTTTGTCACAGCCAAGCAGTTCAAAGAGTTGGGACCACCAGAATTCTGGGGAAAGCCGGATCCGTTTAAGACGGAGACATGGGTCAAGCAAATTACCAAGATATTCGATGTCTTGGGATGCACAGAAGAACATAAGGTTCCATTCGCCAGCTTTATGTTCCGTAATGAGACAGATTACTGGTGGGAATCTGTGAAGCGTACCCATCAAGCCGCACTCAGTATGTCATGGGAGACATTTCAGAAACTGTTCAATGACAAGTACTTTCCTGAAAGTATTCGTCATATGAAGGAAGTAGAGTTTATTAGATTAGAACAAAATAACATGACGGTGTCCCAGTACGAGGCGAAGTTTGCAGAGTTATCCAGGTTTGCACCTCATTTGGTGGAGAATGAAGAACGTATGACGCGTATATTTCTGAGAGGTTTGAAACCCGGCATACGTCAATATCTCATTTCTCATAAATTTTCTCTCTATTCAGATGTTGTCAACAAGGCTCAATTATTAGAGCGAGATAACGAGTACGTTCAACCGATGGACCACAACCAGGATCATACCTGTGACAGCAGTCATCAGAACAACGATAACTAGCTGAGAAAGAAAAATATAGACAAAAGTGACAACCACTCTGGTGGTAATCATGGCCATGAGAATAAAAGAAGCGAGTCGGGAGGAGATTTTAAAGAGAGGAGATTCAACAACGACCATATGAAGACGTCGGTATGAACAAAGAATCGGTTCTAAGGGAGGAGAACGACCACCGGTCGTATGTTATAAATGTTGAAAAAAGGGACATATCAGCCCAAACTGCCCACAACAGTTCAAGGTATGCTATAATTATGGAAAATAAGGACATATAGCTTGAGATTGTACGGTAGCGAAACTAAGTCCAGCGGGGATGGTGACTCAAAAGGCTGTCCTAGAAAAGTCAAAGTCAACGGTTCCTGGAAGAGCGTTTGTCGTGACTGGTCAAAATGCGAGGAATCCAAACGAGGTGATCACGGGTAAGCTAATCATAAATTCTTGTGAAGTTTATACCTTACTAGATACCGGTGCTACCCATTCATTTATCTCTCCTGTTTGTGCTCAACGTTTAAACTTAACTCCGGAGAAATTAGACTTTGATTTATCTGCGGAGACTCAGATTAGAGAAACTTTCATCACATCCACCGCTTATAAATCTTGTTTGATCCATGTTGGCACCATCACATTACCCGTTGACCTTATCTCTTTAAAGATACTTGCTTTTGATGTGATTTTAGGGATTGATTGGTTAACTACTCATCATGCCAAAATTGATTATTTTAAATTAAGTTGTTAGTTTTATATTCCTAACCAACCCCAAGTATGCAATTCAAGCAATTAGACCACTAAAATCAATCACCGCTATATCAAGTCATAAAGCTATTCATTTATTGAAAAGCGGATGTCAAGCTTTCTTAGCCCATGTTATGGATTTGAATAAAGACACGCCGATTTGAATAATATTCCTGTTGTTAGTAAATTTCTGAAGAACTTCCTTGGTCACCCCGTAACGTGAAGTTGAATTCTTTATTGATCTTGAACCCGGTACAAAGCCCATTTCTAAAACCCCATATCGAATGGCTCTATTGAACTTCGAGTTAAAGGTCCAACTACGTGAGTTGTTGGACATCGGTTTCATTGTCCTAGTACATCTCCTCGGGGTGCTCCTGTTTTATTTGTAAAGAAGAAAAGACTAAGTATGCGACTTTGTATTAACTATCGAGAATTAAACCATGTCATTATTAAAAATAGGTATCACCTACCCGTATTGATGACCGCTTAACCGCCATTCTGAGCACAATTCTTTTCAAAGATCGATCTTCGCTTACTAGATATCATCACCAAGATTAGAATCGAGGATATTCCAAAGACCGCCTTGAAACTCCTCTGATGACGGAATTATGAATTCTTAGTCATGTCTTTTGGATTGACTAATGCTCTCTAACAGAAAATGCGCAAATATTTCAAATAAGCAAGTGGTTATAAAATATTCATTGTTGTCGGGGAATATTCATTTGGTCGTGGAATATTCTTACTGTCGAGGAATATTCGTACAACGGCGCAGCCTTGTGTGGGCCCCATAACGGAAAGCGATTGGATGAAGAAAACGACAAGTATAAGTTGTTTATAAATAACGCAGTGAAGTTGTTACCAAGTATCTTTGTTAAAATACCCAGTGGTTAAAACACAGTAGCACACCGTATTACACCAATTATTGATTCTTACGTAAGAAGGCACTACTTAATAATTGTTACAGTAGTTATTGTTCAATATTTTATTGATTCAATAATTGCTACGTTGATATTTATATTATTGTTGTTTCAATAATTATCACCACATAGTATTTTCATTATCAGATCAATAATTCATATTATTTGAATAATATTATTAGATAACATTATTGGCAATGTCTAGAAAGTTCTGTCTAAGGAGAGGTTTGGTCACCTAATTGCGTGCCAGTAAGGAGAAATCCTTATTGGAAAGCCCCCTCTTTCTTTGGGAATGTACTGTTGCACGAGATTGTGATTCTGTAATATTATTTGTGAATAATTAATTATTGATTTATATGATAAGGAAAATATTCATTTTATATGGATATAGATGGAGAAAATTTTTAATGTGACAATTGTTGAAAATTGATATTTTATCTTTTTCGATAAAATAATTTATTTAAATGTATTATTATATTTTAATAATATAATAATGGTGATATTTTTACAATGAATGTGGGATATATGAATAAATGAGGAAGAAGAGTATTTTTGTTGCAATAAATATTTAAAACATGTTTTTTATGTTTGTGGACCCCATTTCTTGACTGAAATTTGATTATAGCTTGTAAAATCGTCCGTTTGTGGATTTTGGTCAATTTCTGTTTAGAATTTGGAAAAACTTTCTTTTGTAAAGTTGTAGATAATAAAATTTCCTATGGAAAAGACATGAGGTTTGAATTTTTCTGATAAAAGGGCTATTTATTGTGAATTATTGAAGTTTCGGATTAATTGATTTTGATTTTTTCGGAGTTTTAAATGATTTATGTGAGAAAAACATTTTTTGAGAGGTGGGCTACATGTGTGGCTGATGTTGTGTGAGACCCCTGATTTTACGAATAAAGATTTAATTTTCTCAAAATATTTTTTTTTCAAAATTTTGGTGTGAATTTGAGATAACAGAGTTATTAATATTATTATTTGCAATATTAACGATGTCTAAAAGTTCTGCCAAGGAGAGGTTTGGTCACCTAATCATGCGCCAATAGGAGAAATCCTTATTGAAAGCCCCTCTTTCCTCGGAAATGACCCTACGATTAATAGTGTGAATAATAATAATGATGATGAAGTTTTATTTTATTAGTATTATTAATTTATTAAAAAAGTAAAAAGCTTTTTATATAAAATAGAATACTTTTATAAAGTTATTCGCTTTTATTAGGCTAATAGTAAAATCTTTTTATATAAAACAAAATACTTTTATAAAGTTATTCTTTTTATTAGACAATAATTAGAATATATTATATTTTATTATGTATAGTGTTTGCATAGTGCCTACATAGTATTTGCATAGTAAAATCTTTTTAAAAGTTATTCGTTTTATTAGATTATAAATAAAATATATTATATTTTATTGTAAACCAATCTGGACCATCCGTTTAAAGTAAATCGATCTGGACCATTCATGGATTGGTTACTATTCAGTCCATTCTTCTATAAATAGAAACTCATTCCTTCATTATTTCTTACGAATTCACTGAAACTCTAGAGAGAGAAACTATAGAGAGAAAAAAGAAAAGTATTCTGCTACTTCACTACTTCTTTATCTAGTTCTTCTTTATAAGGTAAGGGGTATTATTTCTTTCGTATTCATGAAGAGAACTTCTGTTATTCCATTCTTTATTATTATGTTGAATAACTCAGAGTATGCTCTGCATCTGCATACATGGTGATATTCTTCTTCTTGTTATTCCATTTCTTATTATTATGTTGGAATAACTCAGATATGCTCTGCAATCTGCATACATGGTGATATTCTTCTTCATTATTCCATTCCTTATTATTATGTTGGAATATCCTCAGATATCTAAGTACCGTATACATGGTGAAATTCTTCTATTATTCCATTCTTTATTATTCTCCTTTAATATCCTCATGCATGCGCGTTCTGTGGGACCGGTTCCATCATTTATTATTCAGTTGGAATAACCTGTCTATGCGAAGTACCGCATGCATAGTGATTTCTTTTATTGTTCCATTCTTTATTATACTCAGTTGGTTAAAGTTTTGACTTCTATACTCCATGAAATTAGTGGAATATCCTTGATATTTGCGCTTCATCCAGTATCTTTTCATGAAAATATACTTCTGAGCATTCTTGAATTTTACTCTACAAAGAAGTATCATGTTGACAATTTGGACGTTATTAGTTCCTGGATAATTTAATTCTTGAACTTGTTTTATTGAATTATTATGTAATTGTCATGATGAGTTATGTTGGTTATTATGTGAAAACATGAAAGTTTCTTAGAAATCACAAAGGGTTGAAAATCAGATTTTGGTAAAAATAGAATATGAAATTCAATTGTCCATATCTCCTATTATATTTTGAATTTTTGAGTGTGGTCAAGTCCTAGAGTTAGATCTATGAGTTTCCTAACTTATCCAAGTGGAATCACCAGAAAAGGTGTTGTAGATTTTAAATGTGGACCCATTTTAGCAAAAAGTAAGAAAAATTGCAAAATATAAAAAGTTTCACGCCACGATTTTAAAAGGGCTGTTTTACCACTTAATTTGTGAAAAAAATTCCGGCCTTTTGGTACATGAAAGTATATGGTATAAAGTACCTCCTGTCCAAAAATGAGCTCAATCCGACTTAAAATGAGCAAGTTATGACCATTTCAATATTTAGGTTTTTCCGACAAAAAACGCTATAACCGGAGTTCTAAAACTCTGATGACCATGAAATTTAAACTGGAAGATCACGTTAACATATGTAAGATCCTGCCAAGATTTGGGAATTTCTGGAGTTAAACTTGAGGTAGCTAATTTCTTAAGGAATTAATTAGAAATTGATTTTTGAAAAATAGTAAATAAATTTTAAAAATTCTGAGAAAAATATATGTTCATTATGGGACTATATTCTGCTAAATCCCAGAAAAGAAATATTTTTGGGACTGATTTGGTATTTTTTATGAAAATGCACTAGTTATGAGTATATTAGTTAAATATGTTATGTAATGTAACAAAGTCGGAAAATAGGATTTTATGGCTTGAGAATCCTATATAAGGTATTTGCAGATTTTTGATAAGGGAATTGATCATTGGTGATGAAATCTTATGAGTATGGCATTCTTTGGATGATTAAATGCATTATCTGGTAAAGTGTAAACAATTGAAATAAATTGTTTATAAGTTTAGAGGTGATTAAAATATTGTTATAATATTAATAATATTAGATTATGAGTTTATTAAGTGATTGATGATATTTGGATAAATTTAAAGTTTTTAATATTTATCCTTGTTTTAGTTTGATTAATGCTGATATCATTGTCATCATCCTTATGCTTATATGGTGATGAAAGTTATCTTTTACTTACGTATAAGATGGATTTGTTTATTTAATTATATATCTTTGGCTTACATGAAAAGATGGATTGTTGATTATTGGTTTATTTGTTGTATATATTTGGCTTACGTGCAGAGATGAACTTGGTATGATTATGACCAGGGATTATTCGGTATATTCATGACCATTGATGATTTAAAGAATATCCTGGGCCCGTAGTGCAAGGGTGATTCGATGATGTGGTTTATTTATTGTCGAGTCTCAAATGATAAAAAATTGATGAAAATATTTTAAATCATAGAAGATAGTAGATTTTATTCTCTACTTGACTCTTCTAATGGATTGCTTGTTCCACTGCAGTTAAACTTGTTGTCTATTATATTTTATCAGTTTAACATTGTTAAAGACTAATAATAATTTATTCTGCATTATCTTAGTCATAATATTTCTTACTGGGCTAGTTGAGCTCACCCTTTCTTTCACTGTTCTCTTCAGGAAATGAGAACGTAGCCGGGACTAGTCGGGAAACGGAGTGATGGTCCAGATGATAGTATTAGTAGTCCTCACTATTCTGTTAAATAGTGTGATAATAAATGTAATGAGGACTTATTCTGAGAGTGGATATTGTCTAGAAGACAATATTTGTATTAAAACTCATAGCTCTCTTGTTGTATATTAAAGATTGTATTTGTATTCTGTACCATGTATTTGGCGACTCAGAATAGGTGATGTATACCTATTTTTGGGGGTGTCACAGTTGGTATCAAAGCTTAGGGATATGATCCCATTTGAGATGTGAGACAAGAACTAGGAGGGAGGCGGGGAATTCCTTCGCTAGTATGACCTACCTAAGTTTATTTGGTATTTAATTGGTTGGTCAGAGTATAGAGATAATATGTGATATGTTAATTAACTCTTATTTTGTGGCAGTGTTTGAAAATGGCAGCTGAAAATGTTAGCAATGGAGTGAATAAGACCATTGAGACACCTTTAATCACTAACCAGGTTAATGTGATGTCAGACGAAGAAGAAATTAGAGAAATCTACGTGGTAAGTGAAGAACTAATAGTTGCACCCGAGCTAGTTGCAAAGGTAGCAGCTGAGAGTGAGGAAGAAGAGGAACTTGAGGAGAATTGGTTAGAAGAAGTTTATGATAAAAATTTAGAATTACAAAATCGTATTCATGACTTGGAAGAGCAGGCTGAAGAACGACAAGTGATTATGGAGCAAAGAGATGCAACAATTCAAAATTGTGTTACCCGATGTGCGATACTTGAACAGAAACACTCTTTGACAGAGTATAAGATATTAGAGCTGGAATCTGAGAATACTATGATCAAAGTTCTGATGAAAGCAGAGACAGCTGAACGAAGAAGAATAGATGATGCGTGGGTTACAGCCGCACGACGCGTTTATAGTGTAGAAAAAGACGTCCGATCCAATAAAGTCAAAATAGATGAAATGGATTTTGCTTTTTGGACAACAATTGGGAGAATCCAACATCGAATTCAGAATTACCCTGTATAGAGCGGTCAACCCCAATTCGATATGGATCGGAGAGTAATGATTCAAATCATGGATCAGGAATGTGACGAAGCAACTAAGGGTGGAATGTACTCTATAGCAAAGGCAAATCCGGTAGTTTAAGTGAGAGCGTTTGTCGAGAAACCCGAACGAAGTTATTACGGGTAAGTTAATTATAAACTCTTGCGAAGTCTATGCCTTATTAGATACCGGTTCTACCCATTATTTTATCCCTCTTACTTGCGTTCAATGTTTAAATTTGACTTCGAAGAAATTAGACTTTGATTTATCTGTTAAAACTCCGTTGGTAGAAACCTTCGTTACCTCCACTGTTTATAAATCTTGTTGATTCAAATCGATACTTTCACGTTACCTATCGATCTTATCTCTTTGAAAATACTTGCCTTTGATGTGATTTTAGGAATCGATTGATTAACTACTCATCATGTTTATATTTTGTTGAAAGTCATCTGTGGCCTGTAGTGCATAGATGGACTTGGTATGATTATGACCAGGAATTATTCGGTATAATCATGACCGTAATGTTACAAATGATGTGATAAAAGTCATCTTTGGCCCATAGTGCATAGATGGACTTGGTTTGATTATGACCAGGGATTATTCGGTATAATCATGACCGTAATGTTACAAATGATGTGGTAAAAGTCATCTTTGGCCCGTAGTGCATAAATGGACTTGGTATGATTATGACCAGGGATTATTCGGTATAATCATGACCGTAATTAAAAACATGAATATCCTTGGCATGTAGTGCATGGATAATTTGTGGTCGTGATACTATTAAGCTAAGTCTCAGCATTATTGGTTATATAGTTGGCTTATAGTGCAAAGATGAATTGTTAATGAATATCTTTGGCCGTATAACAAAGATGAATTTAAAGTTTTCGACGATAAAGGTATCCAAGGTATCCTCACCTCTTCGTCATACCAGGTACGTACGTAAATTTCGAGGGAAAAATTTCATAAGGAGGGGAGATTGTGAGACCCCATATTTTACGAATAAAGATTTAATTTTCTCAAAATATTTTTTTTCAAAATTTTGGTGTGGATTTGAGATAATAGAGTTATTAATATTATTATTTGCAATATTAACGATGTCTAGAAGTTCTGCCAAGGGGAGGTTTGGTCACCTAATTGCGCGCCAATAGAGAGAAATCCTTATTGAAAAGCCCCCTCTTTCCTGGGAACGACCTGGTCGATTAATAGTGTGAATAATAATAATGATGATGAAATTTTATTTTATTAATATTATTAATGTAATAAAACAGAAAAGCTTTTTATATAAAACAGAATACTTTTATAAAGTTATTCATTTTATTAGGCTAATAGTAAAATCTTTTTATATAAAACAGAATACTTTTATAAAGTTATTCGTTTTATTAGACAATAATTAGAATATATTATATTTTATTATGCATAGTATTTGTATAGTGCCTGTATAGTGTTTGCATAGTAAAATTATTTTAAAAGTTATTCGTTTTATTAGATTATAAATAGAATATATTATATTTTATTGTAAACCAATCTGGACCGTCCGTTTAAAGTAAATCGATCTGGACCATTCATGGATTGGTTACTATTCAGTCCATTCTTCTATAAATAGAAACTCATTCCTTCATTATTTCTTACGAATTCATTGAAACTCTAGAGAGAGAAACTATAGAGAGAAAGAAGAAAAGTATTCTGCTACTTCACTACTTCTTTATCTAGTTCTTCTTTATAAGGTAAGGGGTATTATTTCTTTCGAATTCATGAAGAGAACTTCTGTTATTCCATTCCTTATTATTATGTTGGAATAACTTTGTATATCTGAAATCTTAGATATATCACAAGTACCGCATACATGGTGATATTCTTCTATTATTCCATTCCTTATTATTATGTTGAATAACTTTGTATGCAAGTCCGCATACATGGTGAAATTCTTCTATTATTCCATTCTTTATTATTCTGCTTTAATATCCTCGTCTGCGTTTACGCCGGACTGGTTCAATCATTTATTTTCTCGTTGGAATAACTCGCATCATGCGCAAGTACCGCATGCACGGTGATTTCATTTGTTATTCCATTCTTTATTATTCGTCCGAAATATCACATGCGTGCGTTTCTGGCGGACCGGTTCCATCATTTATTATTCTGTTGGAATAACTTTGTCTATCTGATACCGCATGCATGGTGATTTCTGTTGTTATTCCATTCTTTATTATTATGTTGGAATATCCTGTCGGTGCATATTACGCCTGACCTGGTTCCGTTAATTATTATTCTGTTGGAATAACCTGTCTATGCGAAGTACCGCATGCATGGAGATTTCTTTTATTATTCCATTCTTTATTATACTCAGTTGATTAAAGTTTTAACTTCTATACTCCATGAAATTAGTGGAATATCCTTGATATTTGCGCTTCATCCAGTATCTTTTCATGGAAATATTCTTCTGAGCATTATTGAATTTTACTCTACAAAGAAGTATCATGTTGACAATTTGGACGTTATTAGTTCCTGAATAATTTAATTCTTGAACTTGTTTTATTGAATTATTATGTCATTGTCATGATGAGTTATGTTGGTTATTATTTGATGAAAGTTTCTTAGAAATCACAAAGGGTTGAAAATCAGATTTCGGTGAAAATGGAACATGAAATTCAATTGTCCATATCTCCTATTATATTTTGAATTTTTGAGTGTGGTCAAGTCCTAGAGTTAGATCTATGAGTTTCCTAACTTATCCAAGTGGAATCACTGGAAAAGGTGTTGTAGATTTTCGTGGAATGGGTGATTTTAGCAAAGTAAGAAAAATTACAAAATATGAAAAAAATTTCACGCCATACGATTTTAAAAGAAATTTGTTTGACCCACTTAATTTGTGAGAAAAATTCCGCCTTTTTGGGACATGAAAGTATATAGTATAAAGTACCTCCCGTCCAAAAATAAGCTCATCCCCGACTTAAAATGAACAAGTTATGACCATTTCAATATTTAGGTTTTCTTGAATTTAAAAATGCTATAACCGGAGTTCTATAACTCAGATGACCATGAAATTTAAATTGGAAGATCATGTTAACATGTGTAAGATCCTGCCAAGATTTGGGAATTTCTGGAGTTAAACTTCAGGTAGCTAATTTCTTAAGGAATTAATTAGAAATTGATTTTTGAAAAATAGTAAATAAATTTTAAAAATTTCGAGAAAAATATATGTTCATTATGGGACTATATTCTGCTAATCCCAGAAAAGAAATATTTTTGGGACTGATTTTGTATTTTTCATGAAAATGCACTAGTTATGAGTATATTAGTTAAATATGTTATGTAATGTAACAAAGTTGGAAAATAGGATTTTATGGCTTGAGAATCCTATATAAGGTATATGCAGATTTTTGATAAGGGATTTGATCATTGGTGATGAAATTTTATGAGTATGGCATTCTTTGGATGATTAAATGCATTATCTGGTAAAGTGTAAACAATTGAAATAAATTATTTATAAGTTTAGAGGTGATTAAAATATTGTTATAATATTAATAATATTAGATTATGAGTTTATTAAGTGATTGATGATATTTGGATAAATTTAAAGTCTTTAATATTTATCCTTTTTTTAGTTTGATTAATGTTGATATCATTGTCATCATCCTCATGCTTATATGGTGATGAAAGTTATCTTTGGCTTACGTACGAAGATGGACTGTTATTTATTGAATTATATATCTTTGGCTTACGTGCAAAGATGGATTATTGATTATTGGTTTATTTGTTGTATATATTTGGCTTACGTGCAGAGATGAACTTGGTAAGATTATGACCAGGGATTATTCGGTATAGTCATGACCATTGATGATTTAAAGAATATCCCGGGCCGTAGTCTGGTGATTCGATGATGTGGTTTATTTATTAAAATTTGAATCTCAAATGATTAAAAATTGATGAAAACATTTTAAATCATAGAAGATAGTAGATTTTATTCTCTACTTGACTCTTCTAATGGATTGCTTGTTCCGCTGCAGTTAAACTTGTTGTCTATTGTATTTTATCAGTTTAACTTTGTTAAAGACTAATGATAATTTATTCTGCATTATCTTAGTCATAATTTTTCTTACTGAGCTAGTTGAGTTCACCCTTTCTTTCACTGTTCTCTTCAGAAAATGAGAACGTAGCCGGGACTAGTCGGGAAACGGAGTGATGGTCCAGATGATAGTATTAGTAGTATTCACTATTCTGTTAAATAGTGTGACAATAAATATAATGAGGGCTTATTTTGAGAGTGGATATTGTCTAGAAGACAATATTTGTATTAAAACTCACAGCTCTCTTGTTGTATATTAAAGATTGTATTTGTATTTTGTACCATGTATTTGGTGACTCATAATAGGTGATGTATACCTATTTTTGGGGGCGTCACATGTTGGACTCAATTGGTGTGCGTAGGGAGTTTTAGAAAAATAATATTAATATTATATTAAATTTTCTACTTTGGTGTTCTAAGCATTTTCCTATAAATAGGGTGCTTAGGTTAGAATTAAAAATCACACAAGAAACTGAAGTTTTTTCTCTCTTTCTCTCTCTATATTAGCGAGTGTATTCTTGTGAGTATTTTGATACTTTGAGTGTTGCTTATCTGGTGCAAGTTCCTTTCAAAGACTATATCCAAATATTCCAAATCGAAATACTTCTTTTTTCGAGGTAAGGGATATTATTTTTTTTATAAATGATATTATTTCCTTCAATATCATTATGATGGAATATTGGAAATATTTTTCCTTGTTGAAGACTAACGATAATTTGTTCTATATTATCTTAGTCATAATATTCTTTACTGGGCTAGTTGAGCTCACCCTTTTCCTTTTTGTTCCATTTTTCTTCTTAGGAGGCGAGAATGTAGCGAGTTCTAATCGGGGTGTGGAATGATGGATCTAGAAAGTTGTTTTAGTAGTCCTCACTATTTTTATAAAATAATGTACCAATAATTGTAATGAGAACTTATTTGGGTGTAAATATTGTCTAGATGGCAATATTTGTATTTAAACTCATAGTTTATATGTTGTATTAATAAAGTTGTAGTTGTTTCTGTACCATGTTATTGACGACTCAAAATGGGTGATGTATACCTATTTTGGGGGCGTCACATCTTTTCTAGTGATTCCACTTGGAGATGCTACAAAACTCATAGATCTAACTCTAGAACTTGACCACACTCAAAAATTCAAAATATAATAGGAGATATGGTTAATTGAATTTCATGTTCCATTTTTACCAAAATCTGATTTTCAACCCTTTGTGATTTCTAAGAAACTTTCATGTTTTCACCTAATAACAAACATTACTCATCATGACAATGACATAAAATTCAATAAAACAAGTTCAAGAATTAATTTATCCAAGAACTAATGACGTCCGAATTGTCAACATGATACTTCTTTGTAGAGTAAAATTTAAGAATGCTCAGAAGAATATTTCCATGAAAAGATACTGGATGAAGCGCAAATGTCAAGGATATTCCACTAATTTCATGGAGTATAGAAGTCAAAACTTTAACCAACTGAGTATAATAAAGAATATATGAAACTGCAAATGGACTTTCACCCGCCATGCGGTAATCCACGTATACAAATCATTTCCACAATTTAACAAGGAATGAATACAAAGGATTATTCACCATGCATGTGGTAATCCACATAGACAGGTTATTCCAACAGAATAATAAAAAATGGAATAACAAAAGGATTCACCATGCATGTGATAGAGACCGCATGCACGAAGTTATTCCCAATGCGAATAATAAATAATGGAGCTAGGTCCCAGAACGCGATATATGCAGGGATATTCCGCGCGTAATAATAAATGCGAATAATAAATAATGGAACCAGTCGTGCAAAATTAAGACCGACAGGATATTCCAACATAAAAGTAAGGAATGGAATAACAGAAGAATTTCACCATGTATGTGGTACTTTGCATAAACAGGTTATTCCAACATAATAGTAAGGAATGGAATAACAGAAGAAGATCACCATGTATGCGGTACTTCGCATAAACAGGTTATTCCAACATAATAATGAAGAATGGAATAACAGAAGTTCTCTTCATGAATAAGAAAGAAATAATACCCCTTACCTTAGAATAAAGTTGGATACTGGAATAGAAAGGTAGCTGACTTCTCTTCTTCTTTTTTCTCTCTATAATTTCTCTCTCTAGAGTTTCAGTGAATTCGTAAGAAATAATGAAGGAATGAACTTCTATTTATAGGAGAATGGATTGAATAAGAACTAATTCTTGAACGGTCCAGATTGATTTACTTTTAAACAGACGGTCTGCATTGATTTACTATTAAAACTTAAAGCAATCTGCTCATAATGATTCACTATTAAAACTTTAAACCAGCGATCCATACAGATTCACTATTAAAACTTTAAACCAACGATCCATATTGATTTACTATAATAAATTCAACCAACGGTCTGAAAAATTAGCACAACTCCTCATGGAATAATATTGTACCCAAAAATAATTTGGACCGAAAAGAAATATATTATTCGGGTGAATAGTAACTCGTGAATAGTAACTCATGAATAGTAACTCATGAATAGTAACTCGTGAATAGTACTCCGACACGAAAAGTGTCCCGAATACCCGATTGAACAACATAACCTCCAGACATCAATTATCATCTGAATATATGTCGATTTCTACTAACACAAATAATCTCAACACAATAAAACTATCAAATTCATCTTTAATCAACACGAACTTATTCATCATTAATATTATAACTCACAATATTTAACAACCAGGTTGTTCCCAGGAAAGAAGGGGCTTTCCAATAAGGATTTCTCCCTATTGGTGCGCAATTGGGTGACCAAACCTCTCCTTGACAGAACTTCTAGACATTCTAAATATTGCAATTTAATAATATGAATAACTTTGTCGTCTCAATTATTGATTTAACAATATAACATATAACGCAGATGATACTGTGGCAATAATCGAATCAATAATATGAGAGATATGATTCAGCAATAATTGAGTATAACTGAGTGACTTCTCACGTAAGCATTAATAATCAATACCGTGTGCTACTATGCAACCACGCGTATTACTGTACTTTTACTACCGAGTAGTTCAACAATATTAACGGAAAACTTTCGCCGTTATTTTTATAAAAATATTTTGTCATTTTCTCAATCTGACAATAATTCTGTTGTGGGGTCCACCAATGATTGTGCCGTCGTACGAATATTCCCCGACACAAAGAATATTCTCTGACCAATCGAATATAATATAACAAGTTGCATACTTTGCAAAATTTATAAAAATTACCCACAACTATAACATTATATCAAATCCATACCATAATATTAAAAAAAAATATTTTGAGAAAATCAAATCTTTATTCGTAAAATTTGGGGTCTCACAATCTCCTCTCCTTATGAAATTTCGCCCTCGAAATTTACGTGACGATACTGTATCTTAGAATGATGAGGACACTTCATCCGATTCTAACTCTTGAGGTATAACCTTTGAGTGTTGAATACATTCCAGGATTTTAACAAGTACATATTCATACGTTAAATTATCCGCTATCTCGTCCGGTTCTAATTCAATAACGTGGTTCGGGTCATCCACATATTTACGTAACATCGATACGTAAAAAACGTTATGAACACGCGACATACTTGGCGGTAAAACGAGTCTATAAGCCACAGTTCCTACTCGATCGAGCATTTCAAATGGGCCAATTAAAATCGAGGGTTGAGATTTTCTCTCTTCATCGATTCTTGCTTCTAGAATAACGCCCTCTTGAACCTTCTTCTTCGTATTTATCAGCTCCGGGTGTGTTGCTTGAGCGACCTTTAACTTTATCGATTAAAGTCGATTCTACTCGTACATTCGTTATCTTCACGTGGGTTCGTATATTCGCACTCGTAAACGCATACGATCTTCTACTCAACGCGTCAGCTACCACGTTTGTTTTTTCACAATGATATTGAATGGTACGATTGTAATCTTCAACAGCTCGAGCCAACGTCTTTCGCGGATGTTATGTTCATTTTAGTTGAAGAAATATTTAAGGTTTTAAAAATGGGGTTTTATCTTTGGGTCGAGACAAAAATTCGATTTCACGCTCTGGGGTAGGCTAAGAAGTCTTCAAGAATACGTCAGGAAATTTATTAACAATAGAAATATCATTCAAAACTATGACTCTCATCCAAGACTTGGATAACATATGTAATGAAGGTTTCTCCTAATGGAGTTTCAACCGATAGGTCAAAGTCTAACTTCTCTAGAGTCAAATTTAAACGTTGAACGCAAGCAAGAGAGATAAAAGAATGGGTAGAACCGGTATCTAATAAGGTATAGACTTCGCAAGAATTTATAATTAACTAACCCATGCTAACTTCGTTCGGGTTACTCGTTTTTTGAGAAGTCACGAAAAACGCTCTTCTTGAATCCACCGACTTTGTTTTGTCCGTATCCGCCTTTGGTGCCACCGTCCCAGCTGGACTTGACTTTGGTGCACGACAAAATCGAGCTAAATGACATTTTCTTCTTGAAATTTCCACTTCTATTATCTTGGCCATGATTACCACCGAAGTGGTTACCATTCTTGGCATGATAATTTCCCCCACGATTGTTATCATTATTTTGATGGACGTTGCCACTGGTATGATTATTATCGTGTTGTTGCTCGTTGCCTTTTGGTTGTGCTGACTCATTATCTCTCTCCAATAATTGAGCCTTATTCACAACATCTGAATACAAACACTGTCACAAAATAAGGGTTAATTGACATATCACATATTATCCCTATACTCTGACCGACCAATTAAATACCAAATAAACTTAGGTAGGTCATACTAGCGAAGGAATTCCCGTCTCTCCCTCCTAGTTCTTGTCTCACATCTCACCCGGGATCATATCCTAAGCTTTGATACCAACCGCGGGCGCCCCCAAAATAGGTATTCATCACCCATCTTGAGTCACCAAATACATGGTACAAAATTCAATACAACTTAATAATACAATGTCGTGTAAAATACGACAAAACATAATCTAAGAGTTTTAATCGTATATTGTCATCTAGACGAAGATACAAA
This sequence comes from Panax ginseng, assembly GCA_020205605.1. NCBI lineage: Eukaryota > Viridiplantae > Streptophyta > Magnoliopsida > Apiales > Araliaceae > Panax > Panax ginseng. Next base: position 2,397,439 of record CM035128.1, read on the forward strand.
CTCAAAGGAGTCCTCATTACATTTATTGTCACACTATTTATTCAGAATAGTGAGGACTACTAATGCTATCATCTGGACCGTCACTCCTTTCCCCGACTCGTCCCAGCTATATTCTCATTTCCTGAAGAGAACAGTGAAAGAAAGGGTGAGCTCAACTAGCCCAGTAAGAAATATTATGACTAAGATAATGCAGGATAAGTTATCATTAGCCTTCAACAATATTAAACTGATAAAATACAATAGACATCAAGTTTAACTGCAGCAGAACAAGCAATCCATTAGAAAAGTCAAGTAGAGAATAAAATCTACTATTTTCTATGATTTAAAACGTTTTCATTAATTTTTATCACTGAGACTCAGCTTAATAAATAAACCACATCATCGAATCATCCTCACACTACGGGCGAGGATATTCATTAAATCATCAATGGTCATGACTATACCGAATAATCCACTCGGTCATAATCATACCAAGTCCATCTCTGCACGTAAGTCAAAGATATACAACAATAAAACCAATAATCAACAATCCATCTTTGCACGTAAGCCAAAGATATACAATTCAATAATCAACATCCATCTTCCCAATGAAGCCAAAGATAACTTTCATCACCATATAAGCATGAGGATGATGATAATGATATAAGCATTAATCAAACGAAAACAAGGATAAATATTAAAGACTTTAAATTTATCCAAATATTATCAATCACTTAATAAACTCATAATCTAATATTATTAATATTATAACAATATTTTAATCACCTCTTAAACTTATAAACAATTTATTTCAATTATTTACACTTTATCAAATAATGCATTTAATCATTTAAAAATGCCATACTCATAAGATTTCATCACCAATGATCAAATCCCTTATCAACAATCTGCATATACCTTATATAGGATTTTCAAGCCATAAAATCCTATTTTCCAACTTTGTTACTTCACATAACATATTTAACTCATATGTTTGTAAATAACCATTTTCATGAAAAATACCAAATTAGTCCCAAAAATATTTCTTTTCTGGGATTTAGCAGAATATAGTCCCATATTGAACATATATTTTTCTAGGAATTTTTAAAATTCATTTACTATTTTTCAAAAATCAATTTCCAATTAATTCCTTAAGAAATTAGCTACCTCAAGGTTAACTCCAGAAATTTCCAAATCTTGGCAGGATCTTACACATGTTAGTGTGAGCTTCCAGTTTAAATTTCATGGTCATCGGAGTTATAGAACTCCAGTTATAGCATTTTTTGTCGGAAAAACCTAAATATTGAAATGGTCATAACTTGCTCATTTTAAGTTGGAATGAGCTCATTTTTGGACAGGAGGTACCTTATACTATATACTTTCATGTCCCAAAAGGCCGGAATTTCTCTCACAAATTAAGTTGCCGAAACAGCCCTTCTAAAAATCTGGACAGTAGCATTTTGGTAATTTTTAGCTTTTGACTCCTTTGCTAAAATCAGTCTACACAAAAATCTACAACACATTTTCTAGTGATTCCACTTGTAGATGCTACAAAACTCATAGATCTAACTCTAGAACTTGACCACACTCAAAAATTCAAAATATAATAGGAGATATGGTCAATTGAATTTCATGTTCTATTTTTACCAAAATCTAATTTTCAACCCTTTGTGATTTCTAAGAAACTCTCATGTTTTTACCTAATAACCAACATTACTCATCATGACAATGACATAAAATTCAATAAAACAAGTTTAAGAATTAATTTATCCAATAACTAATGACGTCCAAATTGTCAACATGATACTTCTTTGTAGAGTAAAATTTAAGAATACTCAGAAGAATATTTCCATGAAAAGATACTGGATGAAGCGCAAATGTCAAGGATATTCCACTAATTTCATGGAGTATAGAAGTCAAAACTTTAACCAACTGAGTATAATAAAGAATATATGAAACTGCAAATGGACGTTCACCCGCCATGCGGTAATCCACGTATACAGATCATTTCCATAATTTAATAAGGAATGAATACAAATGATCATTCACCATGCATGTGGTAATCCACATAGACAAGTTATTCCAACAGAATAATAAAGAATGGAATAACAGAAGGATTCACCATGCATGCGATAGAGACCGCATGACGTGTTATTCCCAATGCGAATAATAAATAATGGAACCAGTCCCAAGCATAAACGCACGATGATGTGATATTCCGGCGAATAATAAATGCGGAATAATAAATAGTGGAACCAGTCCCAGTAGAAAACACACGAATGTGATATTCCAATAGAATAATAAATGCGAATAATAAATAATGGAACTGTGTCCCATAAAAACGCAGACAAAAGATATTAAATGAGAATAATATATATGAAATAATAAATAATGGAACCGAATGTCGTGAAATTAAGACCGACGTGATATTCCAACATAATAGTAAGGAATGGAATAACGAAGAATTTCACCATGTATGTGGTATCAGATAAACAAAGTTATTCCAACATAATAAGTAAGGAATGGAATAACGAGAAGAAGATCACTATGTATGCGGACCTCTGATAAACAAAGTTATTCCAACATAATAATGAAGAATGGAATAATGTAAGTTCTCTTCATGAATAAGAAAGAAATAATACCCTTACCTTAGAATAAAGTTGGATACCGGGAATAAAAGGTAGTGACTTCTCTTCTTCTTTCTCTCTATAATTTCTCTCTAGAGTTTCAAAGAATTCGTAAGAAATAATGAAGGAATGAGCTTATATTTATAGGAGAATGGATTAAATAGTAACTAATTCCTGAACGGTCTAGATTGATTTACTTTTAAACGGGCGGTCCAGATTGATTTACTATTAAAACTTAAAGCAACGGTTCATACTGATTCACTATTAAAACTTTAAACCAGCGATCCATACTGATTCACTATTAAAACTTTAAACCAACGATCCATATTGATTTACTATAATAAATTCAACCAACGGTCTGAAAAATTAGCACAACTCCTCATGGAATAATATTGTACCCAAAAATAATTTGGACCGAAAAGAAATATATTGTTCGGGTGAATAGTAACTCATGAATAGTAACTCATAAATAGTAACTCGTGAATAGTAACTCATGAATAGTAACTCGTGAATAGTAACTCGTGAATAGTACTCCAACACGAAAAGTGCCTCGAATACCCGATTGAACAACATAACCTCCAGACATCAATTATCATCTGAATAGATGTCGATTTCTACTAACACAAATAATCTCAACACAATAAAACTATCAAATTCATCTTTAATCAACACGAACTTATTCATCATTAATATTATAACTCACAATATTTAACAACCAGGTTGTTCCCAAGAAAGAGGGGGCTTTCTAATAAGGATTTCTCCCTATCAAGCGGCATTGATTAGGTGACCAAACCTTTCCTCGATGTAACTTCTAGACATTGTAAATATTGTAATTTAATAATATGAATAACTTTGTCGCCTCAATTATTGATTTAACAATATAACATATAATGCGAGATGATCTTTGTGACAATAATCGAATCAATAATATGAGAGATATGATGCATCAATAATTGAGTATAACCGAGTGACTTCATCGTAAGCATCAATAATCAATACAGTGTCTACTTCTCTGAACCACGCCAGATTATTATACTTTACTACTGAAAGTAGTTCAACAATGATAATCAGAAACTTATGTCGTTATTTTCATAAAATATTTTTTGTCGTTTTCTCAATCCGACAATAATTCTGTTGCGGGGTCCACCAATGATTGTGTCGTCGTATGAATATTCCCCAACACAAAGAATATTCCCCGACCAATCAAATATAATATAACAAGTTGCATACTTTGTAAAATTTATAAATATTACCCACAACTATAACATTATATCGAATCCACACCATAATATTAAAAAAAATATTTCGAGAAAATCAAATTTTTATTCGTAAAATTTGGGGTCTCACACATGAGATAGACAGCACAGACAGGTTATTCTAACAGAATAATAAATAATGGAACCAGGTCATGCGTAATACGCACAAACAAGATATTCCAACAGAATAATAAAGAATGGAACCATGTCATGCATAATCCGCACAGACAGGATATTTCAACACAATAATAAAGAATAGAATAACAGAAGAATTTCACCATATATGCGGTACTTCGCATAGACAGGTTATTCCAACATAATAATAAAGAATGGAATAACGTAAGAATTTCACCACGTGTATGCGGTACTTGAGCATGATAAAAGTTATTCCAACATAATAATAAAGAATGGAATAACAGAAGAATTTCACCATGTATGCGGTACTTCGCATAGATAGGTTATTCCAATATAATAATAAAGAATGGAATAACAGAAGCTCTCTTCATGAATACGAAAGAAATAATACCCCTTACGAGTATTGAAAGAAAATAATTCTCTTCATGAATACGAAAGAAATAATACCCCTTACGAGTATTGAAAGAAAATAATTTTCTTCATGAATACGAAAGAAATAATACCCTTACCTCAAAAGAAGATTTGGATCTTTGGAATAGTGAGGTAGCAGAACTTCTTTCTTCTTTCTCTCTATAATAATTGCTCTATAGCTTTAGTGAATTGGTGAAAAATAATGAAGGAATGAGCTTCTATTTATAGGAAAATATAGTTTCGATAATTGGACGTTTTGGGGCTCAAAATATTACAGTATAATACCTTCCTCTTTTTCTTCATTTTTAATTTAGTCCTGCAAGTATTATCAAAATTGCACCACCTCCCCTAATAGTAAATCATGTTAATCAATAGTAAATCATGTGAATCAATAGTTCTAGACATGTGAAAATACGAATTACAGTATAGTATCTCCATCTATACCTCCATTTTTAACTTTGTCATGCAAGTATTATCAAATCTTACACCACCTCCCATAATAGTACAAAAATGTGAATCAATAGTACACACATGTGAACAAATAGTTATAATCATGTGAATCAATAACAATTAATTGCTTATTTATCCGGTTGATTACCCGAATGGTCAATATAACTTCCAGACATTAATTATCATCGAAATAAATGTCGATTTCCACTAACACTAATAATTCCCACACAATGGAATTATCAATTTCATCTTTAATCAACACAAACTTATTCATCATTAATATTATAACTCACAATATTTAACAACCGAGTCGTTCCTGGAAGAGGGGCTTTCCGATAAGGATTTCTCCCTATTGGCGCGCAATTAAATTATCTAACCTCTCCTTGACAGAACTTCTAGACATTGTCAAGAACTAAGGCTTAGAGAATTTAAAAGAAAGTAGAACTAGTTATTGGCACATTCGAATCCGCTTGGGAGTTTCCTCCCACAATTATTAAGAACTAAGTTGAGTGAAAGAGGAATATCAAGATGGATGCCCAAAACATTGGCTTTAATGGCAGTGCAAAGACATACGGCAACCTCAAGATCGACAAGGCCTTGAATGAGACTACAACATGGGAGTGTTGGAGGAGATCTTATTTTCACATTCACCAAGCCTAACACATCGGCACACACCCCTAATTTTAGGGAATATATAGGACATGCACGGGTCTTATAGGGAGGACTGTATGCACTAATTAGGGCAAAGAAGACTAGGTTAAGAGAGAGAAAGAGGGCAAGTGAAGCACTATTTTTGGAAGACATCTCTGAAACCTTAGCAATGATATATATGCTAATTATAACTTTGAAATTAAGTGATAATGGACATAAAGAATGAGAATATTTGTTTTTGTGATGATGGAGATATAATGTTATTATGAGCGGTATTTATAGGGTATATGCAAGAGGCGACACTTTTTATATAGTTTAATGTCCATAATTAAGTAGACCAAAAAAAATGCCTAAAATATGAGCATGACTAAACCACTAACGTGTTTACTATATTTTCGGCAATAATTCGTCCCACCTCATGGGAACGGAGGATAAATAATATAATGAACCGAATATTTTTTACTATTAATGTTGTTAATTATGACATACTGAATCTTTACTTCATTGCTTGCATGTTCTATATGATTTTGATTAAATCCACGTGATCAACAACTCTACGTGGGCCAGCAATATTGGTTTATATGCTGTTTCTTAGAATTTGAGAAGTGAGAACCATATATCCTTGAGATTGAAGAACTATATGTTAATGAAAACATGTACCTCGTGGTTCTTAATCTATTATTAATCATATCATTGCAATAGAAATTCATTAGACTAATTGTAGCCTAAACTGTGTGATTGACAAAGTAAAGAGGGAATCTAATCATGTTCACCAAAATTCCCCTCTAGTTTTCCTGAAGTGCTCTAACACCATGTTAAAGCTGATGTTGCCCCTTATCTCAACAAATGGAGAGACAAAATTAACTAACTATATGTCATTTTTAACATATATAATATAGTTGAAATTTGTTATCTCACAGCTCATGGGAGCTAAAGAAAACTGACAGAGGATGATAATTAATGATTGAATGGTGGAATTGTACTAAAGTATTATTAGTTCATTGCTTACATGTTCTATATATAAGATTTAGATTAATTCTATGTAATCAGCTTCAACTACGTTCGCAACTAATATTATTCTTTATATGCATGATCCAAATTCTTAGAGATTTGAGAAGTGATCTTTGAAATTAAATAACTACATATATATTTTCTTGAAGACATATTCCACGTCGTTCTTAATCAATTATTCAGGAGATTATATCATATTATGCTTTGTAATAAATAAAAATCATGAAAGTACATTTGAATTGATCAGAATAATTTAGCCAAAACTATGTACTCTAGAGAAAGTTAGAGGAAATTTGATTGAGGGGGCCATGCATGTTAACGCAATAGCTTTCATGCAAATATTATTTGAAAGGCTATCATGAATTTATTTAATTCAGGTTTACAAAGATCTAATGATATCATACTCTCCCTATATTATCCTTAAATTTTGTTTTCTTTTTATTTGGATAATATCTAAATATCAGTTTTCCTCTGTTGCAGAAAGTCACCTCTCTGGGTTTAGAAATACTTATAAGAAGACTATGTTTGCTGATAATATTGTTTGGTTAATCAATTTTCATAATCACCCTTTTCCCAAATATATAATTGGCTTGACATATTTGGTGATGACCATTTACAGATAAAATTGTGTTGTTTCTCAAGTCATGGTAAAATATTGTTCCCTTTGTTGTAGTCTCTTTGTTACCACAATTTCACTACACCAAAAATGGTCTCTAGTGAAGGACAAATCCTTCACAAGACATACTATATCACTTACAAGTGATTTATTGCGAAGAAATATTTCCTTCACACGATTGCTCGCATTAGACCTCCTCGCAATTGGGTATCCTTCGCTAAATAGTAACTAAATATTTTTTGTGAAGGATATATTGTGAATAACTTTTTTATTCACAAATTGTATTTGGTAATGGAATATTGTTATTTAGTGAAAGATTGATTTCCTTCACAAATAATATTTTAAGGACTATTTGAAATTAGTGAATAACTTGATTCCCTCACAAATAATATATTGTGAGGAACAAATTTATTTAACGAGAGAATATTTTCCTTCACTAATTATAAATTGAGAATCTTTCTTCAAATTAGTGAGAGAAAAATTCCTTCACAAATTATAAATTTATAAATAAAAAATTAATTGCTAAATACTCAAAATTCATTAAAAATTATAATTGATTTTTAAATCATTGATTTCATATTTATTATTATTATTAATCTCTATAAGAAATATTAAATTTATTTTTCAAGTAAATATAAATATTGCCATACTTTTTTCAAACTAATTGATAAGTTAATGCATAAAGAGCTAATAAAATAAAAACTTCTCATATAAATAGATCATAATACTTGAGTCACAATAACTACAGATTTTGTTATTGTATCTTGGTCTCACAAGGACTATAGTACCTACAAACACTACAAGAAATAGGACTATTTACGACGGAATAAATGTCGATTGAATGGCTTCGCTCGGGATTAACTTAGTGCCGACGGAATATTCAGTCGTTCATAATTCCCTCAATAATAATACTACTTCGACTGAATTAAGTCGATCCTATACCATGCCTGTGGCGCGAAAGTTTCCCTCCAGTGCCAAAAACAACCTCGACGGAAGAACTATTAATATCGACTGAGTGTCCGTCGAGGATACTTTATCATCGACTGAAGTAATACTGACTGAGTTCCGTCGAAAATAGTCCTTAAAATACTAACAGACGCGAGCCTCACTTCAGCTTCTCCTCATTTCTTTTTTCTATTTTCTCTCTCTTTTCTCTCTTTGCTCTGCAGCTTTCTCTCTCTGTCCCTCCTCTCGTCCCTCTCCTCGCCGGCCGCCTTTTCTCCTCGTCTCGCCAAAATTTCACCCTCCTCTCCCCAGGTGCTCTCTCTCTCTCTAGTCCTCTCTACTCCTCCTTCTCTCTCAATTTAAGGTTAGTTTTTTCAATTAATTTTAAATTTAGAACCCTTAATTTAAGGTTGTTTACTGATATTGGTTTACTGTATTGGTGTTTAATTTGTCCCCAGCCAGTTATAATGTGTATATTGAGTAGTTATAATGCAGTGTGATAAACTTAATTTGCAGTTATTACGATTTACCTTTTCCGGTTTGTGAATCAATTGAAGACTTCTCTTATTTTGGTGTTAAGTATTAATTAAATTTTAATTTCCGAATTTGATTTTTGTGGAAGTTATAGATGGTAATAAATAAATATTTAATTAACTATATAAAAGACAATATATTATAATATAATAAATAAATATTTATATAAATTAATAAATTAATACAAAAAATACTAGGAGCTTTAAATAACTTTAATAAATAATATAATATAATATAATTTAATAATATATTATAATAAAATTTAAAATAAAATAAAATAAAATAAATCTAAATAAATAAATAAATAAATTTAATTTAATTTAACTAAATTAAATTAAAGTAAAACATATATAGTAAAATAAAATAAATTAAAATAATACAAAATAAAATAAATTAAAATACATAAATAAATAAAAGTATAATAATAAATTAATTTTAAAATAAATTTAATAATAAACTAGAATATATTAAAATTAATTAATTTAAATAATATATTATAATAAAAAAATAAATAACATATACAATAGATATAGTAAAATAAAATAAAATACAATAATTATCTTAAACTAAGTAGCATTTGCTTAGTTTTCCATTACATAAAAAACTGAAGTAATTGAATAAAATAATAAACTAAGTAGAATTTGCTTAGTTTTCTACAATTAAAAGTAACTGAATAATAAGTTGTCTACATATTCAATAAATAAAATAAAATACATGTTGACTGGGTAACATTTACCTAGTTTTTCATTGGTAAAATAAACCAAATACCATAATTGCTTAGTTTATCCCAATTTTCAAATATAATAACATATAAATTAAATGAAGCACTTCCTTGTATGCAAGATTCGACGTAGCAGTTGCAGCTAATAGTACTCCAACCGGTTCCTCGACAGCAATTAAAAAAAAAGGGTCATAGTTTCTGTTTGTGTCTTATACTCGACTAATAAAGTTAATTGAATTATTGAAGACATTTCTCACTGTTCCATCATAACAGATGTCAATATACGAAAGGGGTTCCATTAAGTTGTTGAACAAAGTTATAGGTTAAGCAACCCTCTAGATGAGCGAACGATCACTTCTCTAGTGAGGAATGTCCGCAGTAATTCAATTAACTTTATTAATAGAGTATAGGACACAAACAGGAACTACGACCCTTTTTTTTGTCCGATTTCTGCCACGGTACCGGTTGGAGTACTATTAGCTGCAACTGCAACTAATATGAAACTTAGATTTGCAACTAATAAACTAAGTAGCATTTACTTAGTTTTCCATAATTTTTAATAAACTCAATGATACTCTCCCTTTGCTTTTCAATACACTCATATATATATATATATATATATATATATATATATATATATATATATATATATATATATATATATATATATATATATATATATATATATACTTTGAAACTTAGAAACTTGTTTGACATTCACTCAAGTAGGAGTGAATGCCTAATAGTCCCATTTGGGATCATATTCTTTGGATGTTATGTCTCTCACTTAGGTTTTGCTTAATTCACAAGGTGCGTGCGTGTTTATAATTTTTGAGGATTTTTCAAATTTGGTGTCTCTACATATGTTCTTCGAGTGCATACTTAGACTAAGTTGTCTTGGTCTATTTCGTACTTGAAGATCATGGGAGGTGATGTTTGAAATTTTCTTAAAATATTATAAACACGCACCTGTGAATGGCACTAAATGAGAGACGCATCCAAGAACGGGATAGAAGCCTAACCCCTGTAGAGTGGAGATATATACTAGGTAAACTAAATACATGCATATATATATATATATATATATATATATATTCTAATTGGGTATTTTCTTCAATTAAAGATGTCAGTCGACCGGAGTTGGATGTACCGTAAGATACCAATTAATGGTAGGGGATTAGTTGATGCGTACCGTGAAGGGGTGTCCAATTTTATGAACAAAGAAATAGAACATGTTGATGATCCGAACGGAAAGATGAGATGCCCGTGTTCCAAGTGTAAGAACATGATATGGAAGACTGCCGATGAAGTTAAATTTGACTTATATTCACGTGGGTTTGTGGATGGGTATTCGGTATGGATTCATCACGGGGAATCAGCTGAGTTTAGAGAACGAACATATAGTACTGTAGACCAGTCGGATCATGGGGATTCACAAGCAGATAACTATGACGTCGTACAGATGTTGGTTGATGCATATGGCCCTACCAATATTGGTATCGGGCTAAAAACGAGCATCGTCAGCGAGCCTCAAAGAAAAGCCAAATGATTCAAAGAAATTGCTTTCTACAAGTCACTATCTCGAATCGGGTGTTCCATTGTATCCTCGAAATGACAAACACACCAAAGCTTTAGCTATTCTGAAGCTTTTATATTTCAAGAATGAGCATGACTGCAGTGAGAGAGGATTCAATGATTTGCTTGATATTCTCAGCGAATTCTTACGCAGGGATAATATGTTGCCCGCGAATTACTATGAGGTGAAGAAGATGGTTAATGGGTTGAATCTCGGGTATGAGAAGATCGATGCTTGTGAGCAGGATTGCATGTTATATTATGGGGAGGACAAAGATAAGGTGCAGTGTGATAAAGACACAGTTCCAGTTGATGTCGGCTCGTCTGTGTAGGTTTTAACTCTAATATATCACTTATGTTCAATTAGAATGATATTATCATGTGATTAATCAATTAAAATGTGATTAATAAATTTTGTATTTTAGTATTATGGATCATGTCGCTAAGGCGACCGTACACGCCATCTGCCTGACGCATCTCCCTACGGGTCAGATGCGATTTAGTCAAGATCGTCTTATTTACGATGTCAACTTCATGGTGGCAATGTTGTTGGGGAGTTTCACGTAAGTCAACTTACATATATATTAAATCAAGGTCCATGCATGTTATTTATATATTGTTCAAATAATAAATTATACGTATGTTATGTCTGTTTGATAGAGATACTACAGATACGAGGCCGGCATCACTGAGGCGGATGGTGACGTCGTTATCATTGCCCACATCTCGAAGAATTATCTTGCAATGGTTGTATGAGATCCGACGGAGGGCGGTCAGGCGGCGATAGAAAAAGCGCCGGGACTACTTTCTTGAGATCATCACCACCGCAGATATCGATGATCTTTGCATGGGTCATGATATGTGCATATCTTGGGATGATCTTTGCGTTCAAGACCAAGTCGAACAGATGAAGAAAAATCACGGCAAGTCATGAGTTGTACATACTTACGGCTCAATGTTTCGAGAGGTTAAGTCAGATATATTTCTCTTTAGTTTAGTTTATTCTTATATTGCAACTATAGTAAATTAAGGTGATCTTATTTAATGTATATGATCTAGGCCATGCGGAGTAGCTTGGTGAGACCTCTACTATGATCGAGTTCTCGATAGAGTCCATACGCCAAGGGCTCTACTTGAGGTCGATTTATATCTCCAACAACACTAGCTATAAGGGTAATACATTTACTATAATAGATATTATTAGGATAATATTACGTAATTTATATGATGATACCAAGATAACTCACTTGTATATCAAATTACAGGAGCGGTTTGAGAAGCTCATGAACCAGTGATAGAGATCACAGAGTTGCAGGCTGCTAGGGGCGATGCTGAGATGTTAGATTCCACCGTCCCTCCACCCGAGATTAGTTTATCTCAGGACAAGGAGACGACTCTTTAGGTCGCGTCTCAGGATACTCCCACTAGTACTACCGGCCGATATCGAGTGCTGGGGTTACCGAGGATACCAGCCTATACACTGCCAGGAGGTATAATATTTGTGTTTATTTCGTGTTTATGAATAAAGTAAACTTGTAATATTATTCATGTTATATTTATTTTTGTAGGCTCTAGCAGTGTCTCAAGCGTCCGAGAGCCCGTGGGGACCATCACATACTGGTATTTGGTTTAGATGATGCTTTGTTCCAACGTGTTATGGGCATGCGGTTGTCGGAGGGTTTGAGACCGATCCGATGTTCCATCGTCGAGACCCGCCTAGCCGCTTCTCGCTCTCCATCAACATCGCAGACGCCGTTACTGACTGGTGCCACCGTCGAGAGTACGGGTATTCCTCCAGAGCAGTGGGCCGCGATACGTGACGAGATTGTTTGGATGGTGGTTACCTTAGTCGAGGACGCGTTTGGGGGCGATGTTGAGTCGGTATTTCATTTCTTCAGTATATTTCGTTTAAATACAAATATATATTCAAAGATGTTATTTAATTTTCATTTACTTATCTTTAACTGAATCATATATATAGACTAATGAGTTACATTATATTGTATCAACAGGGTGACGAGCGGACTGACGAGCGGAATGACGATTTTCATACTCCAGAGCAACGTCGACGCCCGCCCGATGATCCTTCTCACACCGGGGGCTCTACTAGCTTGACTTAGTTTACATTCTTTTGTAGTTTAAATTCTTTTGTATTAATTTTACATAACTTTTGAAGTACATATTGTAGTTTAAAGTACCTTAGCATTAATTACTTTGGTTTTGTTGTGGTTTGACACTTAGCTTAATGGGATGTGGGATCTTTTGTAATTTACATTAGTTTAATTTACTTTGATTAATGCTGTTTTACATTTCATTACTTTGGTTTGTTGCGGTTATGCTAGTCGTAGTAATGGGATGTTTTTGACATTTAGCTTAATTTAGCTTGTGTGTGTGATGTTGGGAAAACATGTACAGGTACAGGTACAAGTACAAGATGTGGGTTAAATCCCTGGATATTGCAAAAACAAAAAAAAATATTTTAAAAAAAGAAACAATAACCTTGACGGAATAATGGTATTCTCGACGGAAAACCGTCGAGGTTAAGTTTCTTTCCATTTTTGGGATAGTGCCACGTAGCATGCATAGCCTCGACCGAATATCCTCGACCGACTATCCTCGACGGACTCGTTATAAAGTGGACGAAATTCCGTCGCTCTTAAGGTGATTTTCCATTTTTGTCAGGGTGCCACGTGGCATGATTATCATCGACCGAATATCCTCGACAGACACATTTCAGTCGGGGATAGATTAACGCCGACGGAATATTCGATCGCAAATAGGTCCGTCGGTTTTAAGTATTCTAGAATCAAGAATCGATTTTGACTTATTTTCGACGTGCTTATATCGGCCAATCAATTTCTCAATCAATTTTTTCGGCTTGAGATGAGGTTACCTCTCAACGGAATAGTCTTAAATGCCGATAGAACATTCCGTCGGAAATAAGCCTTTTTGTTGTAGTGAAAATTTATTAACTAACATAAGAAAACTGAAAGAATAACAATGAACTAGAAGGAATAAAGTGTGACATGTTAGATCCACTTCATCATCATTAATTTCTTCAAGAAAATCAAGGTTGGGCATGTAAACTTCATGCTGCAATAGAAACACCAAAATTCAATTTCAATAAGACGAGTAATAAGAACAGATGAAACTAGTGAACTTAAATTAAAAAAATAAAATAAATTAAAAATCTCTTTTGGCAACAGACAATGATCCTAACATATCGTAAAATGTGCACAAAATTGATAGATATATTTCACAAGAACACACCATTTATTTAAAATGTGCGTATCTCAGACCGGAAAATGATAATATATCGTAACTTAAGAGAATCATAGAGCTTCGATAAGCCTTTTACAACATTAATTCCTTTCAATCACATAAAAAGGAGAGAAATTACTACAATCGCGACATTTATTTCACACAATGAAGTGCAATGCATAATATCTTAAATATATACATGGGGTCCTTTTACTCATTGTGATTTCAAACATCATGAAAGTTTACTATATGTGCTAAAATCATATGGTTTACTGGAATATAGAATTATACAAGGTTCTGAGTTTCTCGCTTCATGCATATAATTGAAAATACAACACTGAAGCAATGTGAACTGGACATTGAGGTTATCTATATTAAGCAATCATACACCAAAAATGCATATAATCTGATAGGATTCATTAGCTGGTCTAAATAATAAAATTATTAGAGCAATCATACATCAAAAATGTTAAACAAAGGCAAGTTTCAATCACTTAATTTGCACATACCAGAATGAGCAATTGCAGACTATTTGATGTTGCCAATCCCTCTACCGGCAATTGAAGGAGATCATTCTTCACTAGCATAGTGCTAGCAACACTTGAAAAAGCAGAGAGATACACAACCACCCATGCTACTTCAGTTGTCAGCTTCTCATCACTGATTGTTGTGTCAAGTACTTTTAATATACTTCATAAAATATAAAAACATGTACTACTACATGCTTGGATAACATATTTTAATATACTTGCACGGTTGCACCATAAATGGAATAAAGAAGACAACCCATGGTGGCATCAGTGAAGAAGAGACAAAACAAAGTTATGTGGGAATCAGATGTAGGCTGTGAGGAGGGGAAAGGGGAATATCACTTGTTATAATGGAAGGCTTAACAGGTGCACATTTAAGATACAGATGATGACATGACGCTCCAGAAAAATTGTAAAGGCATTAAACCCAACTGACTTATGGGAAATAATTCCAGATTGATGATTTATGAGAGATAAAAACTTACGATTTCCTCAAGTGTCGAAGAATTGCATCAAGTACCCCATCAATTCTTATAAGTTCTGTTGCAGCTTTGGGTTCTGGTCCCTGTATTCAAATATACCACATTTGTATTATAAATGTAATTTTAAGAGAATGATTAACACATCAGTTTTTAAACAATTAAAATTTTCTTTGTTCATTCCCTTTATAGGAAAAAAAGGGTACGCTTTATCAAGTAAGATTACAGTTGATAGTTCTAAATTAATGGTACTTTAAGAAAATGTGATGAATAGACTTTCGAGAACTCAACAAGATTTACAGCCATTTACACAAAAATTTAAATATTTCCAAACCACCTTTTCATTGTTCTGATATTTTTAAGCTATCTAATACAACAAAGCAAGATGTATTTTGAAATTTAAAAACACTTGAGACTCCGATTCAATAACTAATAAAGAGACCAAGACCTTTATTAGGTTTGATAATGACCACGCAGTTGTTCTCACAGTTGAGCCTTTGTTTGGTAGCATCATTCTTGCAAGAGGTGGTAAGGCTCCTTGCGATAATAGAACTAATCATTTTAGAATGTTACAACTGATCATTTTAGAATGTTACAGTTAGTTACAATGAGGTAGGAAAATGATCAAAAAAGAGAGAAAAAATCAATAGTGTGGAATAACTTACCCCTTTCATGAGAGGGTGTGAATCTGGAAGTTCATACCTGCTGCCGAAGGCAAAGATTTATTGTGCAAATATCAAGACATGATTTCTAGTATTTACAAAATCTTAAGTTCAAACGACTAATTTTCTATAGCATCAAAGATGTATTTGCTGAAAATTGCTAATTTTCTAACTAAGGTTAGGTTCTTCTAAGTTTCTAGTCCAATGTTTTAATTTGTGAAATGGCTTCCAATTATGTTACTTTTCATTTGACTATATGGATCATTTGTTGAAATTATTTAAACTTTCCTTGTGTTTGAGAACCGACTGAAGATTATAGAAGTTGTGTTCTAAAAGATGAACTCTACTTGAACTCTACTTGATCTGGTGTCGAGTATGCCATACCTAGTGTTTTACAACTCACTAGGTGGACCCTAGGCAACTGAGGGGGGTGCCTAGCAGCCTAAGACCTACTTCTTTTGTTAGGTCTCGACTTCTTCGCTTTCTTAAGGTTTCCTCTAGATGAATTTGGTGTCCGGGTAGGGCGGTCTCATTTAAATGGGTAAAAAGCCTAACTTGACTTCAAGTCATGAACCGAACTTGGTCCAATTTTTCTTAGATAAGATTATGCAAAGAACTCCTAATAAAGTTTAACCCAAGAGTCACTATTTTAGCATTTTATATCAAGGAGAGAAAGTCCTTGAATATTGAAATTATAGTTGTAGATCAAACTTCTATATTATCAAACTCATATATTGGGTATTGCATAAGAAAATGAGCGTGAAGTGAACATTTTAATAATGGCAATATTATAGACAAGTGGTATTACATATACAACCGGATGGGGCAATTCAAAATTCCGAACGTAATATAATGAATAAAGGAGGAAGAAAGATGAGAGCGAGAGGGAATAAACCTATCTTCGTTGCAAGGAATCACAAGAAACATAGAAAATCACAGAGCTATATTTCAAATAATTCAACTCCAATTTGATGAAGTAGGAAGGAGAAAAGGGGGAAAAGGAAGAAACCTATCCTCACAAAGAATCATATTAAGCACAGAAAAGAACACTAAGTTATCAATTTATATAAAACATAAAAGCCCAAATTTCAATATAACGAACCTAATTTAGTAAGCCACAAGAAACAAACTCTTATTACTAATATAAACTAATCGACCCACTATCATTAAAAGATCTACAGTAATTACAATTAATTTATCCCAGAAAAAATAATACCAAATAATTAACAACCTAATCCAAGAGAACATTACCAATGCTTCAAAGGGGATCATCTTGACATAGGTCTAGTAGGTAACAATGAAAAACTTAAGGCTAAACATAACAAAAGAAGAACATATCACTAAAATGTAATAAATTGGATCTCAAGAACACAAAGTATGCTTCTGCATGTACAATGACAACTTGCAACCAGAAGACTTGAACAACCTCCACCATGTTTGGTAAATGGTATTTAGAAATAACTTCCTCTTTTAACTAATCCCAAATAGCATCTAAAATGTGAAAAAGAAAACAAAAGCTTCATAATTGAAGCCTTAAACTGCCACCACCATGGTTCATACATGGTATTTAAATAAAATTCCACTTTAACTTAGGCTTACGAGCATCAAAAGTGAAAAGAATGCATAATTTCATCACTCAAGGTTATGCAACCATGCTACCATAGCCATATAAAGCTTCTTCTTTTTTTTTGACTTTAACCGTATAGAGTTGACTCCACGACAATTATGTTACCGAATAACTCATGTCAACTCATTCTCCTAAATTATTTAAATTCTAGTGGTGGTTGGAGAAGGCCACCACAATAAAACATGCACGGTATTCCCCATCAAATACAAGTAAAATCTAACAAGCTATATCATTTGCATGCGCAGAGACGATATAATAAGAGTTTTAACTCCACAAAAAATACCACCAAATACACTTTTATGTACATGCTAATAAGTGCTTAATATTTACGCTTTCATGAATAACAAAGTAGATCAGTTCATATAAACTTTTGTGAACAAAACTTGAAATTAAGAATTCTTCTCAAATGCATGAATTCAGAAAAGACAAAAGGAAAAAAGTAACACGATAGATACATCTAGATAAACACTAAACAAATGAAAGAAATGAACCTATAATGGAAGGCTTAACAGGTGCACATTTAAGATACAGATGATGACATGACGCTCCAGAAAAATTGTACAGGCATTAAACCCAACTGACTCATGGGAAATAATTCCAGATTGATGATTTATGAGAGATAAAAACTTACGATTTCCTCAAGTGTCGAAGAATTGCATCAAGTACCCCATCAATTCTTATAAGTTCTGTTGCAGCTTTGGGTTCTGGTCCCTGTATTCAAATATACCACATTTGTATTATAAATGTAATTTTAAGAGAATGATTAACACATCAGTTTTTAAACAATTAAAATTTTCTTTGTTCATTCCCTTTATAGGAAAAAAAGGTTTGCTTTATCAAGTAAGATTTCAGGTTGATAGTTCTAGCTAATGGTACTTTAAGAAAATGTGATGAATAGACTTTCGAGAACTCAACAAGATTTACAGTTTACACACAAAATTTAAATATTTCCAAACCACCTTTTCATTGTTCTGATATTTTTAAGCTATCTAATACAACAAAGCAAGATGTATTTTGAAATTTAAAAACACTTGAGACTCCGATTCAATAACTAATAAAGAGACCAAGACCTTTATTAGGTTTGATAATGACCACGCAGTTGTTCTCACAGTTGAGCCTTTGTTTGGTAGCATCATTCTTGCAAGAGGTGGTAAGGCTCCTTGCGATAATAGAACTAATCATTTTAGAATGTTACAACTGATCATTTTAGAATGTTACAGTTAGTTACAATGAGGTAGGAAAATGATCAAAAAAGAGAGAAAAAATCAATAGTGTGGAATAACTTACCCCTTTCATGAGAGGGTGTGAATCTGGAAGTTCATACTCATCTTAGAAAGCAAAGATTTATTGTGCAAATATCAAGACATGATTTCTAGTATTTACAAAATCTTAAGTTCAAACGACTAATTTTCTATAGCATCAAAGATGTATTTGCTGAAAATTGCTAATTTTCTAACTAAGGTTAGGTTCTTCTAAGTTTCTAGTCCAATGTTTTAATTTGTGAAATGGCTTCCAATTATGTTACTTTTCATTTGACTATATGGATCATTTGTTGAAATTATTTAAACTTTCCTTGTGTTTGAGAACCGACTGAAGATTATAGAAGTTGTGTTCTAAAAGATGAACTCTACTTGAACTCTACTTGATCTGGTGTCGAGTATGCCATACCTAGTGTTTTACAACTCACTAGGTGGACCCTAGGCAACGGAGGGGGTGCCTAGCAGCTAGCACCTACTTCTTTTGTTAGGTCTCGACTTCTTCGCTTTCTTAAGGTTTCCTCTAGATGAATTTGGTGTCTGGGTAGGCAGTCTCATTTAAATGGGTAAAAAAGCCTAACTTGACTTCAAGTCATGAACTGAACTTGGTCCAATTTTTCTTAGATAAGATTATGCAGCAACTCCTAATAAAGTTTAACCCAGGAGTCACTATTTTAGCATTTTATATCAAGGGAGAGAAAGTCCTTGAATATTGAAATTATAGTTGTAGATCAAACTTCTATATTATCAAACTCATATATTGGGTATTGCATAAGAAAATGAGCAGACGAAAGAACATTTTTAATAATGGCAATATTATAAAGACAAGTGGTATTACATATCTACAACCGGATGGGGCAATTCAAAATTCCGAACGTAATATAATGAATAAAGGAGGAAGAAAGATGAAGCGAGAGGAATAAACCTATCTTCGTTGCAAGGAATCACAAGAAACATAGAAAATCACGAGCTATATTTCAAATAATTCAACTCCAATTTGATGAAGTAGGAAGGAGAAAAGGGGGAAAAGGAAGAAACCTATCCTCACAAAGAATCATATTAAGCACAGAAAAGAACACTAAGTTATCAATTTATATAAAACATAAAAGCCCAAATTTCAATATAACGAACCTAATTTAGTAAGCCACAAGGAAACAAACTCTTATTACTAATATAAACTAATCGACCCACTATCATTAAAAGATCTACAGTAATTACAATTAATTTATCCCAGAAAAAATAATACCAAATAATTAACAACCTAATCCAAGAGAACATTACCAATGCTTCAAAGGGGATCATCTTGACATAGGTCTAGTAGGTAACAATGAAAAACTTAAGGCTAAACATAACAAAAGAAGAACATATCACTAAAATGTAATAAATTGGATCTGCAACACAAAGTATGCTTCTGCATGTACAATGACAACTTGCAACCAGAAGACTTGAACAACCTCCACCATGTTTGGTAAATGGTATTTAGAAATAACTTCCTCTTTTAACTAATCCCAAATAGCATCTAAAATGTGAAAAAGAAAACAAAAGCTTCATAATTGAAGCCTTAAACTGCCACCACCATGGTTCATACATGGTATTTAAATAAAATTCCCACTTTAACTTAGGCTTACGAGCATCAAAAAGTGAAAAAGAATGCATAATTTCATCACTCGAAGGTTATGCAACCATGCTACCATAGCCATATAAAGCTTCTTCTTTTTTGACTTTAACCGTATAGAGTTGACTCCTGACAATTATGTTACCAGAATAACTCATGTCAACTCATTCTCTGAAATTATTTAAATTCTAGTGGTGGTTGGAGAAGGCCAGCCACAATAAAACATGCACGGTATTCCCCCATCAAATACAAGTAAAATCTAACAAGCTATATCACTGCATGCAGAGAGACGTATAATAAGAGTTTTAACTCCACAAAAAATACCACCAAATACACTTTTATGTACATGCTAATAAGTGCTTAATATTTCTGCTCATGAATAACAAAGTAGATCAGTTCATATAAACTTTTGTGAACAAAACTTGAAATTAAGAATTCTTCTCAAATGCATGAATTCGTAAAAAGACAAAAGGAAAAAAAGTAACACGATAGATACATCTAGATAAACACTAAACAAATGAAAGAAATGAACCTATAATGGAAGGCTTAACAGTGCACATTTAAAGATCTGAGATGATGACATGACGCCTGTAAAAATTGTAAAGGCATTAAACCCAATGACTCATGGGAAATAATTCCAGATTGATGATTTATGAGAGATAAAAACTTACGATTTCCTCAAGTGTCGAAGAATTGCATCAAGTACCCCATCAATTCTTATAAGTTCATTTGCGAATTTGGGTTACGGTCCCTCAGTATTCAAATATACCACATTTGTATTATAAATGTAATTTTAAGAGAATGATTAACACATCGCTTTTAAACAATTAAAATTTTCTTTGTTCATTCCCTTTATAGGAAAAAAGGGTCGCCTTATCAAGTAAGATTACAGTTGATAGTTCTAGCTAATGGTACTTTAAGAAAATGTGATGAATAGACTTTCGAGAACTCAACAAGATTTACAGGCCATTACACAAAAATTTAAATATTTCCAAACCACCTTTTCATTGTTACGATATTTTAAGCTATCTAATACAACAAAGCAAGATGTATTTTGAAATTTAAAAACACTTGAGACTCGATTCAATAACTAATAAAGAGACCAAGACCTTTATTAGGTTTGATAATGACCACGCAGCTTGTTCTCACAGTTGAGCCTTTGTTTGGTAGCATCATTCTTGCAAGAGGTGGTAAGGCTCCTTGCGATAATAGAACTAATCATTTTAGAATGTTACAACCGATCATTTTAGAATGTTACGATTAGTTACAATGAGGTAGGAAAATGATCAAAAAGAGAGAAAAATCAATAGTGTGGAATAACTTACCCTTTCATGAGAGGGTGTGAATCGAAGTTCATACCGTCTTAGAAGGCAAAAGATTTATCAGGCAAATATCAAGACATGATTTCTAGTATTTACAAAATCTTAAGTTCAAACGACTAATTTTCTATAGCATCAAAGATGTATTTCTTTGAAAATTGCTAATTTTCTAACTAAGGTTAGGTTCTTCTAAGTTTCTAGTCCAATGTTTTAATTTGTGAAATGGCTTCCAATTATGTTACTTTTCATTTGACTATATGGATCATTTGTTGAAATTATTTAAACTTTCCTTGTGTTTGAGAACCGATCAAAGATTATAGAAGTTGTGTTCTAAAAGATGAACTCTACTTGAACTCTACTTGATCCGGTGTCGAGTATGCCATACCTAGTGTTTTACAACTCACTAGGTGGACCTCAAACAACTGAGGGGGTGCCTAGCAAGACTAGCACCTACTTCTTTTGTTAGGTCTCGACTTCTTCGCTTTCTTAAGGTTTCCTCTAGATGAATTTGGTGTCTGGGTAGGCAGTCTCATTTAAATGGGTAAAAAAGCCTAACTTGACTTCAAGTCATGAACTGAACTTGGTCCAATTTTTCTTAGATAAGATTATGCAGCAACTCCTAATAAAGTTTAACCCAGGAGTCACTATTTTAGCATTTTATATCAAGGGAGAGAAAGTCCTTGAATATTGAAATTATAGTTGTAGATCAAACTTCTATATTATCAAACTCATATATTGGGTATTGCATAAGAAAATGAGCAGCAGTGAACATTTTTAATAATGGCAATATTATAGCACAAGTGGTATTACACAGTCTACAACCAGATGGGGCAATTCAAAATTCCAGAACGTAATATAATGAATAAAGGAGGAAGAAAGATGAGCGAGAGGGGAATAAACCTATCTTCGTTGCAAGGAATCACAAGAAACATAGAAAATCACAGAGCTATATTTCAAATAATTCAACTCCAATTTGATGAAGTAGGAAGGAGAAAAGGGGGAAAAGGAAGAAACCTATCCTCACAAAGAATCATATTAAGCACAGAAAAGAACACTAAGTTATCAATTTATATAAAACATAAAAGCCCAAATTTCAATATAACGAACCTAATTTAGTAAGCCACAAGGAAACAAACTCTTATTACTAATATAAACTAATCGACCCACTATCATTAAAAAGATCTACAATAATTACAATTAATTTATCCCGAAAAAATAATACCAAATAATTAACAACCTAATCCAAGAGAACATTACCAATGCTTCAAAGGGATCATCTTGACATAGGTCTAAGTAGGTAACAATGAAAACTTAAGGCTAAACATAACAAAAGAAGAACATATCACTAAAATGTAATAAATTGGATCTATGACACAAAGTATGCTTCTGCATGTACAATGACAACTTACAAACCGTAAGACTTGAACAACCTCCACCATGTTTGGTAAATGGTATTTAGAAATAACTTCCTCTTTAACTAATCCCAAATAAAGATCTAAAATGTGAAAAGAAAACAAAAGCTTCATAATTGAAGCCTTAAACCGCCACCACCATGGTTCATACATGGTATTTAAATAAAATTCCCACTTTAACTTAGGCTTACGAGCATCAAAAAGTGAAAAAGAATGCATAATTTCATCACTCAAGGTTATGCAACCCATGCTACCATAGCCATATAAAAGCTTCTTCTTTTTTTGACTTTAACAGTATAGAGTTGACTCGACAATTATGTTACCGAATAACTCATGTCAACTCATTCTCTCAAATTATTTAAATTCTAGTGGTGGTTGGAGAAGGCCGACCACAATAAAACATGCACCGGTATTCCCCATCAAATACAAGTAAAATCTAACAAGCTATATCAATTTGCATGCGAGAGACGTATAATAAGAGTTTTAACTCCACAAAAAATACCACCAAATACACTTTTATGTACATGCTAATAAGTGCTTAATATTTCTGCTCATGAATAACAAAGTAGATCAGTTCATATAAACTTTTGTGAACAAAACTTGAAATTAAGAATTCTTCTCAAATGCATGAATTCAGAAAAGACAAAAGGAAAAAAGTAACACGATAGATACATCTAGATAAACACTAAACAAATGAAAGAAATGAACCTATAATGGAAGGCTTAACAGTGCACATTTAAGATCTGATGATGACATGGCGACGCCCGAAAAATTGTAAAGGCATTAAACCCAACTCGACTCATGGGAAATAATTCCAGGATTGATGATTTATGAGAGATAAAACTTACGATTTCCTCAAGTGTCGAAGAATTGCATCAAGTACCCCATCAATTCTTATAAGTTCTGCTTGCGACTTTGGGTTCTCGTCCCTGTATTCAAATATACCACATTTGTATTATAAATGTAATTTTAAGAGAATGATTAACACATCAGTTTTTAAACAATTAAAATTTTCTTTGTTCATTCCCTTTATAGGAAAAAAGGGCTGCCTTATCAAGTAAGATTACAGGTTGATAGTTCTAGCTAATGGTACTTTAAGAAAATGTGATGAATAGACTTTCGAGAACTCAACAAGATTTACAGTTTACACACAAAATTTAAATATTTCCAAACCACCTTTTCATTGTTCTGATATTTTTAAGCTATCTAATACAACAAAGCAAGATGTATTTTGAAATTTAAAAACACTTGAGACTCCGATTCAATAACTAATAAAGAGACCAAGACCTTTATTAGGTTTGATAATGACCACGCAGTTGTTCTCACAGTTGAGCCTTTGTTTGGTAGCATCATTCTTGCAAGAGGTGGTAAGGCTCCTTGCGATAATAGAACTAATCATTTTAGAATGTTACAACTGATCATTTTAGAATGTTACAGTTAGTTACAATGAGGTAGGAAAATGATCAAAAAGAGAAAAAAAATCAATAGTGTGGAATAACTTACCCTTTCTCATGAGAGGTGTGAATCGAAGTTCATACTGCTGCTTAAGGCAAAGATTTATTGTCTGCAAATATCAAGACATGATTTCTAGTATTTACAAAATCTTAAGTTCAAACGACTAATTTTCTATAGCATCAAAGATGTATTTGCTGAAAATTGCTAATTTTCTAACTAAGGTTAGGTTCTTCTAAGTTTCTAGTCCAATGTTTTAATTTGTGAAATGGCTTCCAATTATGTTACTTTTCATTTGACTATATGGATCATTTGTTGAAATTATTTAAACTTTCCTTGTGTTTGAGAACCGACTGAAGATTATAGAAGTTGTGTTCTAAAAGATGAACTCTACTTGAACTCTACTTGATCTGGTGTCGAGTATGCCATACCTAGTGTTTTACAACTCACTAGGTGGACCCTAGGCAACGGAGGGGGTGCCTAGCAGCTAGCACCTACTTCTTTTGTTAGGTCTCGACTTCTTCGCTTTCTTAAGGTTTCCTCTAGATGAATTTGGTGTCTGGGTAGGCAGTCTCATTTAAATGGGTAAAAAAGCCTAACTTGACTTCAAGTCATGAACTGAACTTGGTCCAATTTTTCTTAGATAAGATTATGCAGCAACTCCTAATAAAGTTTAACCCAGGAGTCACTATTTTAGCATTTTATATCAAGGGAGAGAAAGTCCTTGAATATTGAAATTATAGTTGTAGATCAAACTTCTATATTATCAAACTCATATATTGGGTATTGCATAAGAAAATGAAAGCGGAAGATGAACATTTTTAATAATGGCAATATTATAAAGACAAGTGGTATTACACAGTCTACAACCAGATGGGGCAATTCAAAATTCCAGAACGTAATATAATGAATAAAGGAGGAAGAAAGATGAGCGAGAGGGGAATAAACCTATCTTCGTTGCAAGGAATCACAAGAAACATAGAAAATCACAGAGCTATATTTCAAATAATTCAACTCCAATTTGATGAAGTAGGAAGGAGAAAAGGGGGAAAAGGAAGAAACCTATCCTCACAAAGAATCATATTAAGCACAGAAAAGAACACTAAGTTATCAATTTATATAAAACATAAAAGCCCAAATTTCAATATAACGAACCTAATTTAGTAAGCCACAAGGAAACAAACTCTTATTACTAATATAAACTAATCGACCCACTATCATTAAAAGATCTACAGTAATTACAATTAATTTATCCCAGAAAAAATAATACCAAATAATTAACAACCTAATCCAAGAGAACATTACCAATGCTTCAAAGGGGATCATCTTGACATAGGTCTAGTAGGTAACAATGAAAAACTTAAGGCTAAACATAACAAAAGAAGAACATATCACTAAAATGTAATAAATTGGATCTGCAAGACACAAAAGTATGCTTCGCATGTACAATGACAACTTACAACTGAAGACTTGAACAACCTCCACCATGTTTGGTAAATGGTATTTAGAAATAACTTCCTCTTTTAACTAATCCCAAATAGCATCTAAAATGTGAAAAAAAAACAAAAGCTTCATAATCAAGCCTTAAACCGCCACCACCATGGTTCATACATGGTATTTAAATAAAATTCCACTTTAACTTAGGCTTACGAGCATCAAAAAGTGAAAAAGAATGCATAATTTCATCACTCGAAGGTTATGCAACCATGCTACCATAGCCATATAAAGCTTCTTCTTTTTTGACTTTAACCGTATAGAGTTGACTCCTGACAATTATGTTACCAGAATAACTCATGTCAACTCATTCTCTGAAATTATTTAAATTCTAGTGGTGGTTGGAGAAGGCCACCACAATAAAACATGCACCAGTATTCCCCCATCAAATACAAGTAAAATCTAACAAGCTATATCAACGCATGCGAGCAGAGAGGCGTATAATAAGAGTTTTAACTCCACAAAAATACCACCAAATACACTTTTATGTACATGCTAATAAGTGCTTAATATTTACGCTCATGAATAACAAAGTAGATCACCATATAAACTTTTGTGAACAAAACTTGAAATTAAGAATTCTTCTCAAATGCATGAATTCGAAAAAGACAAAAAGGAAAAAAAACAACACGATAGATACATCTAGATAAACACTAAACAAATGAAAGAAATGAACCTATAATGGAAGGCTTAACAGGTGCACATTTAAGATACAGATGATGACATGACGCTCCAGAAAAATTGTAAAGGCATTAAACCCAACTGACTCATGGGAAATAATTCCAGATTGATGATTTATGAGAGATAAAAACTTACGATTTCCTCAAGTGTCGAAGAATTGCATCAAGTACCCCATCAATTCTTATAAGTTCTGTTGCAGCTTTGGGTTCTGGTCCCTGTATTCAAATATACCACATTTGTATTATAAATGTAATTTTAAGAGAATGATTAACACATCAGTTTTTAAACAATTAAAATTTTCTTTGTTCATTCCCTTTATAGGAAAAAAGGGCTGCCTTATCAAGTAAGATTACAGGTTGATAGTTCTAGCTAATGGTACTTTAAGAAAATGTGATGAATAGACTTTCGAGAACTCAACAAGATTTATGAGCCAACAAAAAATTTAAATATTTCCAAACCACCTTTTCATTGTTACGATATTTTTAAGCTATCTAATACAACAAAGCAAGATGTATTTTGAAATTTAAAAACACTTGAGACTCCGATTCAATAACTAATAAAGAGACCAAGACCTTTATTAGGTTTGATAATGACCACGCAGTTGTTCTCACAGTTGAGCCTTTGTTTGGTAGCATCATTCTTGCAAGAGGTGGTAAGGCTCCTTGCGATAATAGAACTAATCATTTTAGAATGTTACAACTGATCATTTTAGAATGTTACGATTAGTTACAATGAGGTAGGAAAATGATCAAAAAGAGAGAAAAAAATCAATAGTGTGGAATAACTTACCCTTTTCATGAGAGGGTGTGAATCTGGAAGTTCATACCTGCTGCCGAAGGCAAAGATTTATTGTGCAAATATCAAGACATGATTTCTAGTATTTACAAAATCTTAAGTTCAAACGACTAATTTTCTATAGCATCAAAGATGTATTTGCTGAAAATTGCTAATTTTCTAACTAAGGTTAGGTTCTTCTAAGTTTCTAGTCCAATGTTTTAATTTGTGAAATGGCTTCCAATTATGTTACTTTTCATTTGACTATATGGATCATTTGTTGAAATTATTTAAACTTTCCTTGTGTTTGAGAACCGACTGAAGATTATAGAAGTTGTGTTCTAAAAGATGAACTCTACTTGAACTCTACTTGATCTGGTGTCGAGTATGCCATACCTAGTGTTTTACAACTCACTAGGTGGACCCTAAAAATCGGAGGGGTGCCTAGCAGCTAGCACCTACTTCTTTTGTTAGGTCTCGACTTCTTCGCTTTCTTAAGGTTTCCTCTAGATGAATTTGGTGTCTGGGTAGGCAGTCTCATTTAAATGGGTAAAAAAGCCTAACTTGACTTCAAGTCATGAACTGAACTTGGTCCAATTTTTCTTAGATAAGATTATGCAGCAACTCCTAATAAAGTTTAACCCAGGAGTCACTATTTTAGCATTTTATATCAAGGAGAGAAAGTCCTTGAATATTGAAATTATAGTTGTAGATCAAACTTCTATATTATCAAACTCATATATTGGGTATTGCATAAGAAAATGAGCAAAGAATGAACATTTTTAATAATGGCAATATTATAAAGACAAGTGGTATTACACGCCTACAACCAGATGGGGCAATTCAAAATTCGAGCGTAATATAATGAATAAAGGAGGAAGAAAGATGAATGAGAGGGAATAAACCTATCTTCGTTGCAAGGAATCACAAGAAACATAGAAAATCACAGAGCTATATTTCAAATAATTCAACTCCAATTTGATGAAGTAGGAAGGAGAAAAGGGGGAAAAGGAAGAAACCTATCCTCACAAAGAATCATATTAAGCACAGAAAAGAACACTAAGTTATCAATTTATATAAAACATAAAAGCCCAAATTTCAATATAACGAACCTAATTTAGTAAGCCACAAGAAACAAACTCTTATTACTAATATAAACTAATCGACCCACTATCATTAAAAGATCTACAGTAATTACAATTAATTTATCCCAGAAAAAATAATACCAAATAATTAACAACCTAATCCAAGAGAACATTACCAATGCTTCAAAGGGGATCATCTTGACATAGGTCTAGTAGGTAACAATGAAAAACTTAAGGCTAAACATAACAAAAGAAGAACATATCACTAAAATGTAATAAATTGGATCTCAAGACACAAAGTATGCTTCTGCATGTACAATGACAACTTGCAACCAGAAGACTTGAACAACCTCCACCATGTTTGGTAAATGGTATTTAGAAATAACTTCCTCTTTTAACTAATCCCAAATAGCATCTAAAATGTGAAAAAGAAAACAAAAGCTTCATAATTGAAGCCTTAAACTGCCACCACCATGGTTCATACATGGTATTTAAATAAAATTCCCACTTTAACTTAGGCTTACGAGCATCAAAAAGTGAAAAAGAATGCATAATTTCATCACTCGAAGGTTATGCAACCATGCTACCATAGCCATATAAAGCTTCTTCTTTTTTGACTTTAACCGTATAGAGTTGACTCCTGACAATTATGTTACCAGAATAACTCATGTCAACTCATTCTCTGAAATTATTTAAATTCTAGTGGTGGTTGGAGAAGGCCACCACAATAAAACATGCACCAGATTCCCCATCAAATACAAGTAAAATCTAACAAGCTATATCAACGCATGCGCAGAGAGACGATAATAAGAGTTTTAACTCCACAAAAAATACCACCAAATACACTTTTATGTACATGCTAATAAGTGCTTAATATTTCGCTCATGAATAACAAAGTAGATCGGGCTTCATATAAACTTTTGTGAACAAAACTTGAAATTAAGAATTCTTCTCAAATGCATGAATTCGTAAAAGACAAAAGGAAAAAAGTAACACGATAGATACATCTAGATAAACACTAAACAAATGAAAGAAATGAACCTATAATGGAAGGCTTAACAGTGCACATTTAAGATACGATGATGATGACGCTCCTCGTAAAAATTGTAAAGGCATTAAACCCAATCGACTCATGGGAAATAATTCCAGATTGATGATTTATGAGAGATAAAACTTACGATTTCCTCAAGTGTCAAGAATTGCATCAAGTACCCCATCAATTCTTATAAGTTCATTGCACTTTGGGTTCTCGGTCCTCAGATTCAAATATACCACATTTGTATTATAAATGTAATTTTAAGAGAATGATTAACACATCGCTTTTAAACAATTAAAATTTTCTTTGTTCATTCCCTTTATAGGAAAAAAGGCCACTTTATCAAGTAAGATTACAGGTTGATAGTTCTAGCTAATGGTACTTTAAGAAAATGTGATGAATAGACTTTCGAGAACTCAACAAGATTTACAGTTTACACAATAAAATTTAAATATTTCCAAACCACCTTTTCATTGTTCGATATTTTTAAGCTATCTAATACAACAAAGCAAGATGTATTTTGAAATTTAAAAACACTTGAGACTCAGATTCAATAACTAATAAAGAGACCAAGACCTTTATTAGGTTTGATAATGACCACGCAGCTTGTTCTCACAATTGAGCCTTTGTTTGGTAGCATCATTCTTGCAAGAGGTGGTAAGGCTCCTCATGCGATAATAGAACTAATCATTTTAGAATGTTACAACCGATCATTTTAGAATGTTACGATTAGTTACAATGAGGTAGGAAAATGATCAAAAAGAGAGAAAAATCAATAATGTGGAATAACTTACCCCTTTCATGAGAGAGGGTGTGAATCGAAGTTCATACCGCTTAAAGGCAAAGATTTATTAGGCAAATATCAAGACATGATTTCTAGTATTTACAAAATCTTAAGTTCAAACGACTAATTTTCTATAAAGATCAAAGATGTATTTCTTTGAAAATTGCTAATTTTCTAACTAAGGTTAGGTTCTTCTAAGTTTCTAGTCCAATGTTTTAATTTGTGAAATGGCTTCCAAATATGTTACTTTTCATTTGACTATATGGATCATTTGTTGAAATTATTTAAACTTTCCTCAGTGTTTGAGAACCGAATGAAGATTATAGAAGTTGTGTTCTAAAAGATGAACTCTACTTGAACTCTACTTGATCCGGTGTCGAGTATGCCATACCTAGTGTTTTACAACTCACTAGTGGGACCCTAGTACAATGGAGGGGTGCCTAGCAACTAAGACCTACTTCTTTTGTTAGGTCTCGACTTCTTCGCTTTCTTAAGGTTTCCTCTAGATGAATTTGGTGTCCGGGTAGGCGGGTCTCATTTAAATGGGTAAAAAGCCTAACTTGACTTCAAGTCATGAACCTAACTTGGTCCAATTTTTCTTAGATAAGATTATGCAAAGAACTCCTAATAAAGTTTAACCCAGAGTCACTATTTTAGCATTTTATATCAAGGGAAAGAAAGTCCTTGAATATTGAAATTATAGTTGTAGATCAAACTTCTATATTATCAAACTCATATATTGGGTATTGCATAAGAAAATGAGCAAAGATGAACATTTTTAATAATGGCAATATTATAAAGACAAGTGGTATTACATACCTACAACCGGATGGGGCAATTCAAAATTCCAGAACGTAATATAATGAATAAAGGAGGAAGAAAGATGAGCGAGAGGGGAATAAACCTATCTTCGTTGCAAGGAATCACAAGAAACATAGAAAATCACAGAGCTATATTTCAAATAATTCAACTCCAATTTGATGAAGTAGGAAGGAGAAAAGGGGGAAAAGGAAGAAACCTATCCTCACAAAGAATCATATTAAGACGTAAAAAGAACACTAAGTTATCAATTTATATAAAACATAAAAGCCCAAATTTCAATATAACGAACCTAATTTAGTAAGCCACAAGGAAACAAACTCTTATTACTAATATAAACTAATCGACCCACTTATCATTAAAAAAGATCTACAAGAATTACAATTAATTTATCCCAGAAAAAATAATACCAAATAATTAACAACCTAATCCAAGAGAACATTACCAATGCTTCAAAGGGGATCATCTTGACATAGGTCTAGTAGGTAACAATGAAAAACTTAAGGCTAAACATAACAAAAGAAGAACATATCACTAAAATGTAATAAATTGGATCTGCAACACAAAGTATGCTTCTGCATGTACAATGACAACTTGCAACCAGAAGACTTGAACAACCTCCACCATGTTTGGTAAATGGTATTTAGAAATAACTTCCTCTTTAACTAATCCCAAATAGCATCTAAAATGTGAAAAAGAAAACAAAAGCTTCATAATTGAAGCCTTAAACTGCCACCACCATGGTTCATACATGGTATTTAAATAAAATTTCCACTTTAACTTAGGCTTACGAGCATCAAAAGTGAAAAAGAATGCATAATTTCATCACTCAGGTTATGCAACCATGCTACCATAGCCATATAAAGCTTCTTCTTTTTTGACTTTAACCAGTATAGAGTTGACTCACGAAAATTATGTTACCGTAATAACTCATGTCAACTCATTCTCCGAAATTATTTAAATTCTAGTGGTGGTTGGAGAAGGCCGACCACAATAAAACATGCACCAGATTCCCCATCAAATACAAGTAAAATCTAACAAGCTATATCAACGCATGCAGAGAGCGATAATAAGAGTTTTAACTCCACAAAAATACCACCAAATACACTTTTATGTACATGCTAATAAGTGCTTAATATTTACGCATATGAATAACAAAGTAGATCGGGTTCATATAAACTTTTGTGAACAAAACTTGAAATTAAGAATTCTTCTCAAATGCATGAATTCGTAAAAGACAAAAGGAAAAAAAGTAACACGATAGATACATCTAGATAAACACTAAACAAATGAAAGAAATGAACCTATAATGGAAGGCTTAACAGTGCACATTTAAGATACTGAGATGATGACACGACGCCTCCGTAAAAATTGTAAAGGCAATAAACCCAATCGACTCATGGGAAATAATTCCGATTGATGATTTATGAGAGATAAAACTTACGATTTCCTCAAGTGTCGAAGAATTGCATCAAGTACCCCATCAATTCTTATAAGTTCTGGCATTGCGACTTTGGGTTCTACGGTCCCTCAGATTCAAATATACCACATTTGTATTATAAATGTAATTTTAAGAGAATGATTAACACATCGGGCTTTTAAACAATTAAAATTTTCTTTGTTCATTCCCTTTATAGGAAAAAAGGGCGCTTTATCAAGTAAGATTTCGTGTTGATAGTTCTAGCTAATGGTACTTTAAGAAAATGTGATGAATAGACTTTCGAGAACTCAACAAGATTTACAAGCTTTACACAAAATTTAAATATTTCCAAACCACCTTTTCATTGTTCTCGATATTTTTAAGCTATCTAATACAACAAAGCAAGATGTATTTTGAAATTTAAAAACACTTGAGACTCGATTCAATAACTAATAAAGAGACCAAGACCTTTATTAGGTTTGATAATGACCACGCAGCTTGTTCTCACAATTGAGCCTTTGTTTGGTAGCATCATTCTCGCAAGAGGTGGTAAGGCTCCTCATGCGATAATAGAACTAATCATTTTAGAATGTTACAACCGATCATTTTAGAATGTTACAGCTTAGTTACAATGAGGTAGGAAAATGATCAAAAAGAGAGAAAAATCAATAGTGTGGAATAACTTACCCTTTCATGGAGGGGTGTGAATCGGAAGTTCATACTTGTCAAGGCAAAGATTTATTGTGGCAAATATCAAGACATGATTTCTAGTATTTACAAAATCTTAAGTTCAAACGACTAATTTTCTATAAAGATCAAAGATGTATTTCTTTGAAAATTGCTAATTTTCTAACTAAGGGTAGTTCTTCTAAGTTTCTAGTCCAATGTTTTAATTTGTGAAATGGCTTCCAATTATGTTACTTTTCATTTGACTATATGGATCATTTGTTGAAATTATTTAAACTTTCCTTGTGTTTGAGAACCGATCAAGATTATAGAAGTTGTGTTCTAAAAGATGAACTCTACTTGAACTCTACTTGATCCGGTGTCGAGTATGCCATACCTAGTGTTTTACAACTCACTAGGTGGACCCTAGTAATCTGAGGGGGTGCCTAGCAACTAAGCACCTACTTTTTTGTTAGGTCTCGACTTCTTCGCTTTCTTAAGGTTTCTCTAGATGAATTTGGTGTCCGGGTAAAGCGGTCTCATTTAAATGGGTAAAAAGCCTAACTTGACTTCAAGTCATGAACCTAACTTGGTCCAATTTTTCTTAGATAAGATTATGCAAAGAACTCCTAATAAAGTTTAACCCAGAGTCACTATTTTAGCATTTTATATCAAGGAGAGAAAGTCCTTGAATATTGAAATTATAGTTGTAGATCAAACTTCTATATTATCAAACTCATATATTGGGTATTGCATAAGAAAATGAAAGCAAAGAAGTGAACATTTTTAATAATGGCAATATTATAAAGACAAGTGGTATTACACGCTACACAAACCGGATGGGGCAATTCAAAATTCCGAACGTAATATAATGAATAAAGGAGGAAGAAAGATGAAATGAGAGGAATAAACCTATCTTCGTTGCAAGGAATCACAAGAAACATAGAAAATCACAGAGCTATATTTCAAATAATTCAACTCCAATTTGATGAAGTAGGAAGGAAAAAGGGGAAAAGGAAGAAACCTATCCTCACAAAGAATCATATTAAGCACAGAAAAGAACACTAAGTTATCAATTTATATAAAACATAAAAGCCCAAATTTCAAAATAACGAACCTAATTTAGTAAGCCACAAGGAAACAAACTCTTATTACTAATATAAACTAATCGACCCACTATCATTAAAAGATCTACAGTAATTACAATTAATTTATCCCAGAAAAAATAATACCAAATAATTAACAACCTAATCCAAGAGAACATTACCAATGCTTCAAAGGGGATCATCTTGACATAGGTCTAGTAGGTAACAATGAAAAACTTAAGGCTAAACATAACAAAAGAAGAACATGTCACTAAAATGTAATAAATTGGATCTCAAGAACACAAAGTATGCTTCTGCGTATGTACAATGACAACTTGCAACTGTAAGACTTGAACAACCTCCACCATGTTTGGTAAATGGTATTTAGAAATAACTTCCTCTTTAACTAATCCCAAATAGCATCTAAAATGTGAAAAGAAAACAAAAGCTTCATAATTGAAGCCTTAAACCGCCACCACCATGGTTCATACATGGTATTTAAATAAAATTCCCACTTTAACTTAGGCTTTACGAGCATCAAAAGTGAAAAAGAATGCATAATTTCATCACTCAAGGTTATGCAACCATGCTACCATAGCCATATAAAGCTTCTTCTTTTTTTGACTTTAACCAGATAGAGTTGACTCGACAATTATGTTACCGTAATAACTCATGTCAACTCATTCTCCGAAATTATTTAAATTCTAGTGGTGGTTGGAGTAAGGCCGACCACAATAAAACATGCACCAGATTCCCCATCAAATACAAGTAAAATCTAATAAGCTATATCATCATGCAGAGAGACGTATAATAAGAGTTTTAACTCCACAAAAAATACCACCAAATACACTTTTATGTACATGCTAATAAGTGCTTAATATTTCTGCTCATGAATAACAAAGTAGATCAGTTCATATAAACTTTTGTGAACAAAACTTGAAATTAAGAATTCTTCTCAAATGCATGAATTCAGAAAAGACAAAAGGAAAAAAGTAACACGATAGATACATCTAGATAAACACTAAACAAATGAAAGAAATGAACCTATAATGGAAGGCTTAACAGGTGCACATTTAAGATACAGATGATGACATGACGCTCCAGAAAAATTGTAAAGGCATTAAACCCAACTGACTCATGGGAAATAATTCCAGATTGATGATTTATGAGAGATAAAAACTTACGATTTCCTCAAGTGTCGAAGAATTGCATCAAGTACCCCATCAATTCTTATAAGTTCATTGCTGACTTTTGGGTTCGGTCCTCAGATTCAAATATACCACATTTGTATTATAAATGTAATTTTAAGAGAATGATTAACACATCGCTTTTAAACAATTAAAATTTTCTTTGTTCATTCCCTTTATAGGAAAAAAGGTCGCTTTATCAAGTAAGATTTCAGTTGATAGTTCTAGCTAATGGTACTTTAAGAAAATGTGATGAATAGA
The DNA here is from genome assembly GCA_020205605.1 of Panax ginseng. NCBI lineage: Eukaryota > Viridiplantae > Streptophyta > Magnoliopsida > Apiales > Araliaceae > Panax > Panax ginseng. Next base: position 2,433,255 of record CM035128.1, read on the forward strand.
CTTTCGAGAACTCAACAAGATTTACAGTTTACACACAAAATTTAAATATTTCCAAACCACCTTTTCATTGTTCTGATATTTTTAAGCTATCTAATACAACAAAGCAAGATGTATTTTGAAATTTAAAAACACTTGAGACTCCGATTCAATAACTAATAAAGAGACCAAGACCTTTATTAGGTTTGATAATGACCACGCAGCTTGTTCTCACAGCTTGAGCCTTTGTTTGGTAAAGATCATTCTTGCAAGAGGTGGTAAGGCTCCTTTATGATAATAGAACTAATCATTTTAGAATGTTACAACCGATCATTTTAGAATGTTACGCTTAGTTACAATGAGGTAGGAAAATGATCAAAAAGAGAGAAAAATCAATAGTGTGGAATAACTTACCTTTTCATGAGAGGGTGTGAATCGAAAGTTCATACCTTCATCGCCAAGGCAAAGATTTATCAGGCAAATATCAAGACATGATTTCTAGTATTTACAAAATCTTAAGTTCAAACGACTAATTTTCTATAAAGCATCAAAGATGTATTTGCTGAAAATTGCTAATTTTCTAACTAAGGTTAGGTTCTTCTAAGTTTCTAATGTTTTAATTTGCGAAATGGCTTCCAATTATGTTACTTTTCATTTGACTATATGGATCATTTGTTGAAATTATTTAAACTTTCCTTGTGTTTGAGAACCGACTGAAGATTATAGAAGTTGTGTTCTAAAAGATGAACTCTACTTGAACTCTACTTGATCTCGTGTCGAGTATGCCATACCTAGTGTTTTACAACTCACTAGGTGGACCTCTAGGCAATCTGGAGGGGGGTGCCTAGCAACTAAAGACCTACTTCTTTTGTTAGGTCTCGACTTCTTCGCTTTCTTAAGGTTTCCTCTAGATGAATTTGGTGTCCGGGTAGGCGCCTCATTTAAATGGGTAAAAAGCCTAACTTGACTTCAAGTCATGAACCTAACTTGGTCCAATTTTTCTTAGATAAGATTATGCAAAAACTCCTAATAAAGTTTAACCCAGAGTCACTATTTTAGCATTTTATATCAAGGAGAGAAAGTCCTTGAATATTGAAATTATAGTTGTAGATCAAACTTCTATATTATCAAACTCATATATTGGGTATTGCATAAGAAAATGAGCAAAGAAGTGAACATTTTTAATAATGGCAATATTATAAAGACAAGTGGTATTACATACGCCTACAACCGGATGGGGCAATTCAAAATTCCGAACGTAATATAATGAATAAAGGAGGAAGAAAGATGAGCGAGAGGGAATAAACCTATCTTCGCTGTGCAAGGAATCACAAGAAACATAGAAAATCACAGAGCTATATTTCAAATAATTCAACTCCAATTTGATGAAGTAGGAAGGAGAAAAGGGGAAAAGGAAGAAACCTATCCTCACAAAGAATCATATTAAGCCTTACGTAAAAGAACACTAAGTTATCAATTTATATAAAACATAAAAGCCCAAATTTCAATATAACGAACCTAATTTAGTAAGCCACAAGGAAACAAACTCTTATTACTAATATAAACTAATCGACCCACTTATCATTAAAAGATCTACAAGAATTACAATTAATTTATCCCGTAAAAAATAATACCAAATAATTAACAACCTAATCCAAGAGAACATTACCAATGCTTCAAAGGGGATCATCTTGACATAGGTCTAGTAGGTAACAATGAAAACTTAAGGCTAAACATAACAAAAGAAGAACATATCACTAAAATGTAATAAATTGGATCTCAAGAACACAAAGTATGCTTCTCGCATGTACAATGACAACTTGCAACCGTAAGACTTGAACAACCTCCACCATGTTTGGTAAATGGTATTTAGAAATAACTTCCTCTTTAACTAATCCCAAATAGCATCTAAAATGTGAAAAGAAAACAAAAGCTTCATAATTGAAGCCTTAAACCGCCACCACCATGGTTCATACATGGTATTTAAATAAAATTCCCACTTTAACTTAGAAGCTACGAAGCATCAAAAGTGAAAAAAGAATGCATAATTTCATCACTCAAGGTTATGCAACCATGCTACCATAGCCATATAAAGCTTCTTCTTTTTGACTTTAACTCAGATAGAGTTGACTCGACAATTATGTTACCGTAATAACTCATGTCAACTCATTCTCCAAATTATTTAAATTCTAGTGGTGGTTGGAGAAGGCCACCACAATAAAACATGCACAGTATTCCCCATCAAATACAAGTAAAATCTAACAAGCTATATCAACGCATGCACAGAGACGATAATAAGAGTTTTAACTCCACAAAAAATACCACCAAATACACTTTTATGTACATGCTAATAAGTGCTTAATATTTCTGCTCATGAATAACAAAGTAGATCAGTTCATATAAACTTTTGTGAACAAAACTTGAAATTAAGAATTCTTCTCAAATGCATGAATTCAGAAAAGATAAAATGAAAAAAGTAACATGATAGATACATCTAGATAAACACTAAACAAATGAAAGAAATGAACCTATTCAATCATCAGCCCATGGATCAGAATATTTTGCAATCAGGAGCCTATGGAGTAGCTGAAGCTGCATTGTCAAGTCATAAACCGAAACATCAAAAGATACAACTGATCTTGATTTGAATGGGAAAACAATGTTGGTTTGCATTGTAACAGTGGTATTTGGAATAAGTAGTAGAGTCGGCAGACTATAGTTGCATGCTAGAAGACTCCTTTGGGCTCTACTCTGAATTTCTGCAATATTCAGTGGATATCAGAATCAGGATGCTCACAAATACTTGGACTATAAAATAATAATAATATAAAACTTCTAAAATGTAACCCTTTTCAAACCAGTTTAGTTTTAAGGTAATTCCAAGAGAAAACCACTCGTTCACTACTTTTCAATTATATATTATTAATTAAGATTATTAATGCACCAAACAAAAGTGCTTATCTAGTACAATACATATATATATATATATATATATGATTATTTAATAGTCCAAGTACTTGTGAATTGTAATTATTAGTGCACTGGTTATTCACGAATAAGTGCACTAATTATTCATAGCTTTTGCGAATGAACACTGAGGTTGAATTTGGAGACATAAATTTAAAATCCATTGTATTGGAGTGTCATGTAGCCTAAAAAAATTGTATAATGTTAATTTTGCAAAGGTAATTGAAATACTTATCAGGAAGGGTTATAGGAGTCTAGTCCAAGAGTATCTCAAACAGATTTCCAAGGCTAAAAAATACACAATTAAGTTCAAGTTTCCAGCGTAACATAACTGTATATAACATAAGTTAAGTCTATCTCACAGATGTAATTCTATGTATGTGCACACCTAGAGGGGGGGTGAATAGGTGTTTAAGCTAAAAGTGATAAACGGTGAAAACTTTTTGAAATTTTCTCAGAATAGTTTAATTCAGATAATTCGCTTTACTCGCTTTAAAGTCTCTGCTTTAGCTTATGTTCTTCGTTTCTTATTATCGCATGCCTAGACTCGCATGCGCTTTAGTGTCCGGATAGTAAGCGTGAATAACAAAAAAGTGCAGAACGTGAATGACAGTTAAAGAGAGAAACAGAAGTAAAAATCACACCAAGATTTTTACGTGGTTTAGCCCCTATCCTCTAATCTAGTGGCCTAATCCACGTCCAATCCCAACTAGGATTGGAGACTCTTTTATTAAACCAATATTCAATTAAATACAATAAAAAGAACTCCCTGTTACAAAGAAGCCTCAAATCTGATGTTGGACACCAATGCTCCCTTTGCACCTCTGCAACTTGTACACCTCTGCACATGTTCTCACCTCTGAGACCTTTGAAGCTTCCTTTGAATAGACCCACTAAACTCTAGAAATTCTAGACCACCAAAGCTAACAGTTTTGTTTTTTAGATTACAATGATGGTGATTCCAATGGAATATCAACTTTCTAGCCTAAGGATAACAGAACATTGATTGCTAGAAAGACTATTAGAAAGCTATAAGAATTAAGAAGAATGAATTGCTGCTTTCTAATTGTTGGGCTCACCATAACCGAGCAAGATGAAGCTTTATATAACATGAAGGCCAACGACTATATTTGTTAGCAAGAAATCAGATAATTTAAATCCCATAATTAAAGCTACAATATTGACCAGTGGAACATATATCACAGTTGATATACACCATGATTTTAGCAATTAAAGAGTCCAACAGATTTGGTAAATCAAGGATATGTTTTCAAGTCAAACCAAAACACCTTAAATAAAGGAACAATGAGATTAATAAGGATAAGACCCAATAGCTTCTGTAAGTCTCCTTTTCAAAATAGAATACCAAAATATCACTAACTAATGTGGGCTCCAGTAAGCAAGATAAAATCTTTAAATAAATAAGCACCCACGAAATACTTTGATGAAATAGAAGAACCAATTTGGGCCAGCTGGAATTAATAACAAAAGACCATAATATTTGTCATTATTAAAATTATAAATACCAACATACCTTAATAAACTCCAATTCAAATATTCTTTACTAAACTCCAATTCAAATCCTCTAAATCAAATCTTCCTTAATAGACTCCAAATCAAATCTTCCTTAATAGACTCCAAATCAAATCTTCCTTAATAAACTCCAAATCAAATTTGAAATGATTTTAAAACATTCCAACTTACCAACAGAAGAAAATCAGCAACAAGTGTTCATGTAATAACCATAACCCATGCATATTAATTATAATATTATAACAAACCATGAATCATGTACATGTCTAATATACTTAAATTAGTCATCATTCAAAACATCATAAAATCAAAAACCAACAACAGATGCTGATGAGCAACACACAACCAAGTGATCATCACTTGGGTCTCGTAATGATTAATTCTACAATTTCCAGTTTATGATTCACATAATTAGCACATAAAGATTCAACTGGATTACTTCATCAAGGCTTTTAAAACATAAAAAACTGTTTGCACAAACAAATCAACACATCAGATTTTAGAAAATTAGATATTATAGCCAATTAAGATCCATTTGAGGTTTTTGACAAGGTAAAGATGGTGACATCAGGTTCATATTAATACGGTAGATGCAATTAATCCTACAAAGACAAGCTAATACAAATTGACATCATAAACCAACAGAAAAATAAATGCAAAGGTTTCTTCACCAAGAATGTAAATTTACCTGAATAAATCAAAAACCAAATCCAGCTCTTCTCATGTTCTTCCCAAATCTATAGCTTGGGAAACTGCAACACAACATACACGATTTACACACAATCATAAAGTGTAAATTAAACCAACAAAAACCAGTATCCCCCATAAACATCTCAACACATTGATAATACTAATGATATATACACGAAATCAGAATATTTATCCGTGTATGTGTAAACTCACACCGTCCAATTTTAGAATTGAAAAAAAACTAAAACTCCTCACATGATGAAAACCCATTTGTACCATTTAAAATAAAAGAGACTCCAGTCATCATTTAAACTAGATGGAAAAGAAAATTATGATTAAACTAGATCGTACTAACTCATCAAGAGCATATGTATGTATATATGTGTGGGCGTGAGTATAAACATACACACACATATATAAGAACGATGTGAGTTACAGTATTTACTCACCAACTTAACTGTAAAAAACAATTTGGAAGTATTTATAAAGATTTAGTTATGCTTCACCAAAAGAATGTATAGGACTTCATCACACAATCAGATCAGAATATCATAAAAGGAAATATAATAGATAAGACATCTGAAAACATACCAATTGCTCTGCAGAAGAATGCCTATCTACCGAAAATGTTCCATATGACCCTCCCCAATCCCATGTATCATCCATTGCTTCCAATCAAGCATCATCCATTGCTTCCCAATCAATGCTCTTCAATGTCTTGAATGCTCTAAGGCAAAAAAATTTGTCAAAATACGAAAGTAGAGAAATCTCAAGGAGAAAAGGAGCAACAACTGATTTTTTCAAGGGCTTGATGAGCTCCAAATTTGATATTCACAATTGAGATATTGATACATAGCCGCATGATTTAGTGTTCTGCAGGCTCGATTGGCTTAGAGAAAAGGGAGATTAGGGCGATTTCTAAGGTTATGGCTTCCCGTACATGGCGGAGGAGGAGGTATATTGGATGGAGCAGGTTGAGGCTAACCCATCTACGATCTGGTTGAAACATTCAATTTTGGCTAAGGAAGAGACTTAATTGATCTCTTGCTTCTCTCCAAATAGAACCACGCGATGCACGCACGCACGCACGCACTCCACCAACCAAGAACATCAAGACCCACTGCTCCACACGCATATAATAAGAATATCGATATGTTCCAAAAAAAAGTTAATAACATTTTTTTTAAAAAACAAATCTTTTATAAGTAATATTATAATAAGTTGCTTAAAAAGTATAATTATTATAAGTAACTTTACTACTATAAAAATTTTAATGTATTTATATTAAAATTTATATTCACCATAATTAATTCTAAAAAATTATTTAGAATAAAATATCGACTAATTTTATCTCTCGCAAAAAACTTCTGAACAATAATATATAGTGAGTAATAATTCCTTCACTAATATATTTTTTCCTCGCAATATTTTATCATAAATTTGCGCAAAAAAAATCCTTATATCACCTCAATTTTGCGAGGAAAAAAATAAAAATTGTGAAGGATTTTTCTTTCGCTAATCACTATATTGTCACTAAATATGTTTCCTTAACTGTTCCTTCGCTAAACAACTCCTCATGGGAAGGAATAAATTCCTTCACAAAATTTCCTTCGCTACATCCCTATTTTGGTGTAGTGTTTGATGGAGTGATAGTGTGACAATTCAAATTTTTGGAAATTATTAAAATAAGAATTTAATAAAAGAAAATTCTTATTAGATGATATATTGTTACATAAGTAACTACGAACTATGCAATATATATGTGATTTTTGTGCTTAATAAATATATTATTATTATTATATATTTATTATATGTAAATAAATTGTAGGGGCAATTTATTTAAAGAAAAGGAGATGGGTAAAATTAATCTATCGATGTAAGTTAAATAATCTATAAAATTATTTTAGCACAGTAAGTTGGTGGCATTAAATTTCTTTAATGCGTAACCACCATTTTATTGAAGAAATTATGTAATACATTATTGGGTGTAATGTACGCATGTTATTAATACAGTGAATATATTATTATGTTTATTACAGTTAAATTTTTGAAAACAATTTATAGAAGGGAAAGGAGAATAATTCGAATTCTTGATAAATATTAAAATAAGAGTTTATTAAAATAAATTTTTACTATATGTGATATATCTGCGAGGTAATAAATATATAACTATATGTATATATTTATTACGCGAGGTAATGAATTGTTGACAACAATTTGGGTAACAAAGCGAAAGAGGCAGTTTAAGCATATATAATATTTTATATACTTTACTCAAGAATATTAAAAATATTTTCGTGCATGGAATTATTTTGATGAGGCATAGATATTATATTAAATATAACATCTTAAGTAAATGAGTATTTTCTTATATATGGAAAATTATAATTAACGCATTTATTTTGCGTATATAAGGTGAAAATGTAATAAAAATATTTTATGTTATGTTTTTATTTTAGAATACATAATTTATATATTAATGATTATATATATATATATAATGTATTTTCAAGAGGGTAAGTATATTTTAAGAGAGGATTAAGTTATTTGAAATGATAACTCAGTAAAAGTATAAGAGGGAGTAATTAAGTTAATTAAACAAAACCAAGCAAAATTGGAATTTCTTTTTAAGCCAAAGCACTGTTGCAAGCTTTTTGGCCAAACCATTCTTTTTCTCATGTGTGCCGTGAATGAGAGGGAGAGAGTAGGGAGCAAGAAAAATTCTTGGGCAACAAGTATATTGCTTACAAATTGAAACTTGCAATTCATTTTCTCTTCCCCACCATAGCCGAACCTCTCTCTTTCTCCTTTAGCAAAAAGCTTTGTTCTCCTAAGCCAAAATGATGTATCCGTTAGTTTTTAGAATGACCATCTTAAGTGAGCTCAAGCTAAAAGGAAAAAAATTGGAGCTTTGGAAATCATTGAACCTTGAATTCATTTAACAAGAGGTATGCAATTGAATTCAATTTTATTTCCAATTGAGAATTATGTAAACCATGAGTATAAATAGATTAAAGAATAAAAAGTGAACTTAGTTAGCTTATGGTTTAAATTTGGACCAAGTCCTATGTAATTAATGGATCATATTTTGATCATAAGATGGGTGTTATAGCATGTTAATTGGTATTTAATCAAAGAGTGAAAAATTTGATATAGTTAGTAAACTAACTATTTAAATTAGTGTATATAAATCTCTTGTTTGGATATTTAAATGATGTTGGTTGGTGGAATTAGAAACTTGGTGGTTAGGTTTGATTGTGCGGAGCTATAAGGAAGATAAATATGGAAAACCCGCAAACAAATCTTCAAGAAATCGAATAGAACTAATAATGCACACGTTATGTTTGTATAAATTCCATATAAAGAGTAAAATTGACTAAAAACTTAAATTTTTTCAAAGACGAGACCTTAGATCAGTCCTAATATGTTAATTAAGACTTATTTCTAAAGAAAGTTGGGTTGGAACGAGTCGAGTCGAGTCGAGTTTTGGATGTCAATCGGAAAGTTAGTAATTAGTGTGAACGTCAACTTTTTGCGCCATGTTTTGGCAGCCTAATGAACCCGGAATGGGAGAGTTATATTTTTTAAAAAATAATCTCGTATTATACGAAAAAACATACTGAAATTTGAACACGATTTGATAAATGAGTAAGGCGTGAGAAAATAACGGCGTGGTCGATTAGTTAAGTAGAGACAACCAGTAGCAGAAGAGACAATAGCAGAAGAATGACCAAATATTTATCTTGGTCATACAGGCCGTCTTCTTTGGAGCGATTGTTTACGAGCTTTTTCACCTCGCCGATCGGCTTCTATGATTTATTTTCGCAATTAGAAAATTTTAAAATACTATGACATAAGGACTATAAAATACCAGAAATTCTCTGCGATTCAATTAGTGGTTTGAGAATTAAAAATGGGCGAACAGACATGTCAGAACTTGTTAACATGCGATGTCGAATGTAGCCACGATGGGCTGTTTTGACTTTCGTCATTCCAGATCGCTTTTGAAATTTTAAGCAAAATAAAGCCTAATAAAGTCCCAAGATAAAAGTATATATTGATGCTATATGATACTTTATGCCATGAAAATTCATTCTAAGCATGCATAAAGAATGAAATAAAAATGTAATGTGAATATAAATTTACATAGTTATGTGAGAAATGTCACACAAAATGGTTTTATAGAAAAACGAAAAGCTTGAAACCGTTAAAAAATAATAATGGTTATGAAAGTAATGAAATGAAGGTTTTCGGGTTTCAAACAAAAGATTTTGAACAAAGAATTACATAGCGGTGTGTGTGTGTGTGTGTGTGTGTATATATATATATATATATATATATATATATATATATATATATATATATTTTTTTCAATCGAATCGAATGGAAGCGAACTAAGAATAAACTACTATAATGACGGTTTTTCCATCGCTATATATAACATAAAAATCGGCTTTCTATGCTATAGAGATGGAAAAATAAATACAAATAGCCGCCTTCGTTTCTTAGTTCGTTCCTTCCAGTTATTGGAGAATAGACTATATATATATATATATATATATATATATATATATATATATATATATATATATATATATATATATAAACACGAAGCTAGAATATAAGTTATTCGTGATATCAAATGCGAAACTAACTTGCTAACAAAAATAAAATATTTGTGTATGAGACAATAACATGAGTTAAGTCATGAACTAATGAAAAAGTATAAAATTATAAAGATAAAAGAAATAATCTAGTAAGCCGTGTTTTACTATAAGAGTTATATATTAATCATTTTAATCTTGAATTTGCGAGTAAAGAAAAAAGATATTTCTAAAAAATGGGATATGGATGATTTAAGTTTCTTCATTATGTAAAATATTTACATATTAAAAATGTGAGAGATCTGTATTATGTAAATAAAGGATTAAAATGAACAAAGTTTCTAAATAACTGGTTTGAATTAAGAATAAATAATATTAGTTTTTATAAACTAATAACCATGAGAAAGGAATATGCATGCATGTTTTGTGACATAATTAGTTACCTAATGTGTGTATATGTAAACACGATTGTGTAGGATTTGTGGAGAGGTGCTAAATTAAATTTTATCGGTAATCTTCGATCAAGGCAAGTCTTTCAGTTCTTTTGTGTTATATGAATTTGATATTGTGATGAGATCAACATGAGTATGTTGAATTACTTAACATGTGATATAAATTATGAAAGTCAAATTATGACTATGAGTGATTGGGTTATGGAACTCAATCCATACTTGTTAAGTAATATGAGTGCAAATAAACTCACACTACTTAGAGTTATGATGCATGTATGTTATACAAAGATTATTATATATGAAATGAGCATGAAACTAGGTGTTATGTGATGCATGAAAACTGCTATATTTGCTGAGCTGTCGAGCTCAATCTTGCAAAAATAAACTTTTTGCAAGTTCAAGATACAATGATATAAAATACCTAACATCTGGACACTAAGGATAAGAAGACGTGCCAAGGAATATTGTATTCCTTACTTGAAACTAATATGGTATTATGTTGATGTTGTATAATACACAAGGTAAATTGTGAAATGTTTAAGGAATAGGGAATATTTGTTTTGGGATAAGATTGTATGGTATTGGTGACTATCTTGTATGTAAAGATATAAAGGTAAATCCTATTTATTTGTAGAAAGGAATCATTAACTGAATATGATTTCGAAATATATGTAATCGTAAAGGTAACGATTCAGGAAAAAAACAGAAAGAATTAAAAAAGTTTTAAATTATCCTCATATTTAATAGTCATCTCATATTGATGTCAAGTTAGTACAAAATAGTATCTAACGCACAAGGTCGGAATTAAGTTAGTACTGATTTTGGGGGCGTTACAGATATTCAATAAGATTTTATTTCAACTTTAGCCATTACATAATTCATTCCGAATGAGAGATCAATCACTGTATGTTCATGAACAAATTTGGACTAGGTGTTCTTTCTTTTGATAGAAAAATAAAATCAAGAAGAGAAAATTATGTTAAATCTTAGTTACGAGAATAATTTATACGAATACATTTAACCGATAATTACATCACTAGCTAGCTTACAGTTTGGCCCGAGCAACATGGTTAACGACTGGCCGAGAATGGACTCATGTCCGATTTGCTAGTTGCTAGTAATTTTTAGCGAAGATTTATTGTCTTTTGATTTCCACTAGTTTTGCGATGAAAGATTAAATCTTTTAGGGTACGATGGAGGAAAGAAGATTTATTATTCTTCGGTTTTTTTTTTAAATTGTTTTTAGTACGAGAAACAATAATTAATAAATACAAATAGTTTCTACTTGATGTGTCGAGGGATTGTTGGAATTTATTGAAAAAGATAAATATTATTGTTTTGTAACTTATAGAAAGATGTAAATAACCTTATTGCAGCACTTGTACAAATCTCAAAAAGATAAATAACTTTAGCATTTTGTAATAATTTATTTACTTTGTTAAGATAAAATCGTTAATATGTGGTACATTCAAGATTACCATAGTAAAATTCAATTATATTTTCTCATAAAAATAAAATAGATTGTTATTTGCTCTATGTATTATGTATATATCCTTTTTTTATTTCATTTGCTATCTATTCAATCAAATGAAATTCTTCATTTAAAACAATATAGGCACTTCAACTTTAAAATGAATGGGTACCCCATACACTCATTTCGAAAAAATGAGTCCTTGATTTCAGATCTCTTTATCCCGAAAAACATAAAAACACATCTACATACGAATCTAATAATCGCTTTCGATAGTGAAGGTTTCTTTGTCGTCATTAATGTATGTGACTAGTAAAATATTAACATAAGTCATTGCTTAATTGCTTCTAATTAAATGCTAAATACAAAGGAGAGATTGTGCATAATTGATATCTAATTAGGCATAACATGCAAGATTAGAAGACTAGAATTTATAAAAAAATAAATTAATTAAATTTACTGAATTTCACCCAATCGAATCATTATACAAACAATATAACAAAGGTAACAAAAGGTGACCATGCAATGACAAATACGAAAAAATAGCACACTTTGTTAGAATATTTTATTTTCTTATGTAACCTCTATTATTTTTGTAATTATTGAGCTTACATATTGTATTAATTTAATCATTTTATTTATGTGTTTAGTAATTAATTATTTGGCCTATAAATAATATTACTGATAATACTTGGCATAATGGGGCATAGGGTTTCATAATCTTGATGGGCAATTTTTGACTCCTAACTATTCTATAAATAAAACAGTTAGGGTTTTGTCCCAATTGTTGTCTCAAGAATTTTATACACACATATGCATCCATCCTAAGATTGAGAGAGACAATTGAAGACTTTCACCCTTAAGCGCGCAGTGGAAGTGTGAACATCTGATATCAGAACTATGGTTACGCTATTGTAAAGAATAAATTAATTACGTTGTTCTGCTATAAATTTTAATTCCGCATAACCTATTTATTGGTATAATATATAAATATTCAGTATGCAATATGTTAAGGAATTTCTGAAATAATAATGAATTGATGAATTCATGCACATGTGTTACCGTACTGCAAAGGAACTAATTATTGATGGAATAAATAACATACAGATTCAATCCATAATTTTAGAATTTCAGAAAAACTAATTATCCATTGTGCACATAATATATTCTTTTGATGGTATATATTAATTCACCTTGTTCATGAAACCATCAGTAAGTAATATACATGTTTTGCATATTTTTTTTAGTCATTTTGACAATATGGTATTATAATGCCCAAGTTAGAATTAATTTGATTACTTTATATATAATCAATTCATGTTCATTACTATATATCCTAATTTAAGATTCTAGAACGTGATGTGATATATTATTAGGGCTTTTAAGTTGTTACATGTAAATTATAAATAATGTTAATGTTCAAACTTAATTAAAATGTTGTTTAAAGAAAATAAGTTTGATTATAATAATTAACATGTATGAGTGACTCTTTTATTATTAAAATTAATAATCAGCCCAACGGATGGTTATTAATTGAAACAATTAAAGATTAAGAAAATTTGCATAATGTTATACTTAATATATGAAGATTTAATGGAAAAATTAGAATTAAAACTTATTAAATAGAATTTTATTGCATAAGTAACATGTTTATTTAGTTTTTGCTCAAGCTAAAAGGTATGCAATTCATTTAACAAGAGGTATGCAAATGAATTCTATTTTATTTCCAATTGAGAATTATGTAAATCATGTGTATAAATAGATTAAAGAATAAAAAGTGAAGTTAGTTAGCTTATGGTTTAAATTTGGACCAAGCCCTATGTAATGGATCATATTTTTATCATAAGATGGGTGTTATAGCATGTTAATTGGTATTTAATCAAACAATGAAAAATTTGATATAGTTAGTAAACTAACTATTTAAATTAGTGTATATAAATCTCTTGTTTGGATATTTAAATGATGTTGGTTGGTGGTATTAGAGACTTGGTGGTTAGGTTTGATTGTGCGGAGCTATAAGAAAGATAATTATGGAAAACCCGCAAACAAATCTTCAAGAAATCGAATAGAACTAATAACGCACACGTTATGTTTGTATAAATTCCATATAAAGAGTAAAATTGACTAAAAACTGAAAAAAATTCAAAGCCGAGACCTTAGATCAGTCCTAATATGTTAATTAAGACTTATTTGTAAAGAAAGTTGAGTTGGAACGAGTCAAGTCGAGTTTTGGATGTCAATCGGAAAGTTAGAAATTAGTGTGAACGTCCACTTTTGGCGCACTGTTTTGGCAACCTAATGAACCCGGAATGGGAGGGTTATAGTTTTAAAAAAATAATCTCGTATGATACAAAAAAAACATAATCAAATTTGGACACGATCCGATAAACGAGTAAGGCGTGAGAAAATAACAAAGTGGTTGATTCGTTAAGTAGGACAACAACAACCGGTAGCGGCATGCTACCGCGTCACAAAGTGCGATCGATTGGCGCTTTTTTCACCTCGCCGATCGGCTTCAGATTTGTTTTCGCAATTAGAAAATTTTAAAATACTATGTCATAAGGACTATAAAATACCAAATTCTCCGCGATTCAATTAGTGGTTTGAGAAATTAAAATGGGCTAATAGACATGTCGAACTTGTTAACATGCGACGCAAACGTAGCCACGATGGACCTGCTTTTAACTTTCGCTCATTCCGGATCGCTTTTGAGCTAAATTTTAAGCAAAATAAAGCCTAATAAAGTCCCAAGATAGAAGTATATATTGATGCTATATGATACTTTATGTCATGAAAATTCATTCCTAGAGCATAAAGAATGAAATAAAAATGCAATGTAAATATAAATTTACATAGTTATGTGAGATATGTCACATAAAATGGTTTTATAGCAAAACAAAAAAGCATGAAACCGTTAAAAAATAATAATGGTTATGAAAGTAATGAAATGAAGGTTTTCGAGGTTCGAAACGAAGATTTTGAACGAAGAATTACATAGCAGTGTGTGTGTGTGTGTGTATATATATATATATATATATATATATATATATATATATATATATATATATTCGCCTCTTTCAAATGAATCGAATGAGCGAACTAAAAATGAACGGCTATAATGACGTTTTTTTCCATCGCTATATATAGCATAAAATTGGCTTTCTATGCTATAGAGAGATGGAAAAAACAATGCTATAAATTTATTTGTTCTTAGTTCGCTCCTTTTCAATTCATTGAGAGAGTTGTATATATATATATATATATATATATATATATATATATATATATATATATATATATACAAACAAGCTAGAATATAAGTTATTCGTGAAATCAAATGCGAAACTAACTTGCTAACAAAAATAAAATATTTGTGTATGAGACAATAACATGAGTTAAGTCATGAACTAATGAAAAAGTATAAAATTATAAAGATAAATGAAATAATCTAGTAAGCCGTGTTTTACTATAAGAGTTATATATTAATCATTTAAATCTCGAATTTGCGAGTAAAGAAAAAAGATATTTCTAAAATGGGATATGGATGATTTAAGCTTCTTCATTATGTAAAATATTTACATATTAAAAATGTGAGAGATCTGTATTATGTAAATAAAGGATTAAAATGAACAAAGTTTCTAAATAACTGGTTTGAATTAAGAATAAATAATATTAGTTTTAATAAACTAATAACCATGAGAAAGGAATATGCATGCATGTTTTGTGACATAATTAGTTACCTAATGTGTGTATATGTAAACACGATTGTGTAGGATTTGTGGAGAGGTGCTAAATTAAATTTTATCGGTAATCTTCAATCAAGGCAAGTCTTTCAGTTCTTTTGTGTTATATGAATTTGATATTGTGATGAGATCAACATGAGTATGTTGAATTACATAACATGTGATATAAATTATGAAAGTCAAATTATGACTATGAGTGATTGGGTTA
Organism: Panax ginseng; assembly: GCA_020205605.1. NCBI lineage: Eukaryota > Viridiplantae > Streptophyta > Magnoliopsida > Apiales > Araliaceae > Panax > Panax ginseng. Next base: position 2,448,899 of record CM035128.1, read on the forward strand.
TGGAACTCAATCCATACTTGTTAAGTGATATGAGTGCAAATAAACTCACACTACTTAGAGTTATGATGCATGTATGTTATACAAAGATTATTATATATGAAATGAGCATGAAACTAGGTGTTATGTGATGCATGAAAACTGCTATATTTGCTGAGCTGTCGAGCTCAATCTTGCAAAAATAAACTTTTTGCAAGTTCAAGATACAATGATATAAAATACCTAACATCTGGACACTAAGGATAAAAAGACGTGCCAAGGAATATTGTATTCCTTACTTGAAACTAATATGGTATTATGTTGATGTTGTATAATACACAAGGTAAATTGTGAAATGTTTAAGGAATAGGGAATATTTGTTTTGGGATAAGATTGTATGGTATTGGTGACTATCTTATCTTGTATGTAAAGATATAAAGGTAAATCCTATTTATTTGTAGAAAGGAATCATTAACTGAATATGATTTCGAAATATATGTAATCGTAAAGGTTACGATTCAGGAAAAAAACAGAAAGAATTAAAAAAGTTTTAAATTATCCTCATATTTAATAGTCATCTCATATTGATGTCAAGTTAGTACAAGATAGTATCTAACACAAAAGGTCGGAATTAAGTTAGTACTGATTTTGGGGGGCGTTACTGATATTCAATAAGATTTTATTTCAACTTTAGCCATTACATAATTCATTCCGAATGAGAGATCAATCACTGTATGTTTATGAACAAATTTGGACTAGGTGTTCTTTCTTTTGATAGAAAAATAAAATCAAGAAGAGAAAATTATGTTAAATCTTAGTTACGAGAATAATTTATACGAATACATTTAACCGATAATTACATCACTAGCTAGTTTACAGTTTGACCCGAGCAACATGGTTAACGACTGGCCGAGAATGGACTCATGTCCGATTTGCTAGTTGCTAGTAATTTTTAGCGAAGATTTATTGTCTTTTGATTTCCACTAGTTTTGCGATGAAAGATTAAATCTTTTAGGGTACGATGGAGGAAAGAAGATGGTTAACACATGCAAGAAACAATTCTTCGGTTTTTTTTTTAAATTGTTTTTAGTACGAGAAACAATAATTAATAAATACAAATAGTTTCTACTTGATGTGTCGAGGGATTGTTGGAATTTATTGAAAAAGATAAATATTATTGTTTTGTAACTTATAGAAAGATGTAAGTAACCTTATTGCAGCACTTGTACAAATCTCAAAAAGATAAATAACTTTAGCATTTTGTAATAATTTATTTACTTTGTTAAGATAAAATCGTTAATATGTGGTACATTCAAGATTACCATAGTAAAATTCAATTATATTTTCTCATAAAAATAAAATAGATTGTTATTTGCTCTATGTATTATGTATATATCCTTTTTTTATTTCATTTGCTATCTATTCAATCAAATGAAATTCTTCATTTAAAACAATATAGGCACTTCAACTTTAAAATGAATGGGTACCCCATACACTCATTTCGAAAAAATGAATCCTTGATTTCAGATCTCTTTATCACGAAAAACATAAAAACACATCTACATACGAATTTAATAATCGCTTTCGATAGTGAAGGTTTCTTTGTCGTCATTAATGTATGTGACTAGTAAAATATTAACATAAGTCATTGCTTAATTGCTTCTAATTAAATGCTAAATACAAAGGAGAGATTGTGCATAATTGATATCTAATTAGGCATAACATGCAAGATTAGAAGACTAGAATTTATAAAAAAAAATAAATTAATTAAATTTACTGAATTTCACCCAATCGAATCATTATACAAACAATATAACAAAGGTAACAAAAGGTGACCATGCAATGACAAATACAAAAAATAGCACACTTTGTTAGAATATTTTATTTCCTTATGTAACCTCTACTATTTTTGTAATTATTGAGCTTACATATTGTATTAATTTAATCATTTTATTTATGTGTTTAGTAATTAATTATTTGGCCTATAAATAATATTACTGATAATACTTGGCATAATGGGGCATAGGGTTTCATAATCTTGATGGGCAATTTTTGACTCCTAACTATTCTATAAATAAAACAGTTAGGGTTTTGTCCCAATTGTTGTCTCAAGAATTTTATACACACATATACATCCATCCTAAGATTGAGAGAGACAATTGAAGACTTTCACCCTTAAACGCGCAATGGAAGTGTGAACATCTGATATCAGAACTATGGTTACGCTATTGTATAGAATAAATTAATTACGTTGTTCTGCTATAAATTTTAATTCCGCATAACCTATTTATTGGTATAATATATAAATATTCAGTATGCAATATGTTAAGGAATTTCTGAAATAATAATGAATTGATGAATTCATGCACATGTGTTACCGTACTGCAAAGGAACTAATTATTGATGGAATAAGTAGCATACAGATTCACTCCATAATTTTAGAATTTCAGAAAAACTAATTATCCTTTGTGCACATAATATATTCTTTTGATGGTATATATTAATTCACCTTTTTCATGAAACCATCAGTAAGTAAAATACATGTTTTGCATATTTTTTAAAGTCATTTTGACAATATGGTATTATTATGCCCAAGTTAGAATTAATTTGATTACTTTATATATAATCAATTCATGTTCATTACTATATATCCTAATTTAAGATTCTAGAACGTGATGTGATATATTATTAGGGCTTTTAAGTTGTTACATGTAAATTATAAATAATGTTAATGTTCAAACTTAATTAATATGTTGTTTAAAGAAAATAAGTTTGATTATAATAATTTACATGTATGAGTGACTCTTTTATTATTAAAATTAAGAATCAAATTTCAACGGATGGTTATTAATTGAAACAATTAAAGATTAAGAAAATTTGCATAATGTTACACTTAATAAATGAAGATTTAACGGAAAAATTAGAATTAAAATTTATTAAATAGAATTTTATTGCATAAGTAACATGTTTATTTCGCTTTTGCTCAATCTGATGCGTGAATAAATGTGTTGTACATTTTAATGGGGATGTTATTAGCATATTATTAATCGGACCAACGACGATTGATAATTATGCTACTAACATCTCATTAAAATCTATTTTTTGGTGTTGTAAATAGATTTTATGTAACTAACATTTTTCCCTACAGTTTGGTTTTATTATGATTAATTATTAATTATTGTACTACATTAATTGTGGATTTCTTTTAGTTGTTTGTAAGCATGTTTATGAGCTTGATTATATTTCAGCATTGACTCTAACTAGTATTTCTGGGTATCTATCTAGAATTGAAGCCTTAAATGGAACTAATTTTACTGTTTGGAAAGAGCCAATAAAAAAAAAATTGTTCTCGGCGTTATGAATTTGGACTACTATGCATTACGAGTGTATTCTCCTGCTCCACTTACGGCTACAAGCTCAATTGAGCAAAAAACTGTTTATGAAAAGGGAGCGATCCAACCGCATGTCCCTTATGATTATGAAAAACTCTATCACGACAGTCATTCGAGTAGCCATTCCTGACTATGAGAATGCTAAAGAATATTTAACTTCGGTGGATGAACAATTTAAGTGTTCTTCTAAAACTCACACAAGTTCCCTTATTTTGAAAATGCTCACTAGTAGGTATGATGGGGTTAGTAGAATGCATGAGCACCTTATGATGATGAACAACATGACCTTTAAATTAAAGGGTATGGACATGGCGATTTCTAAGTATTTTCTTGTTCACTTCTTTATGACTTCTCTTTCTGCACAGTTTGATCCATTTAAGATCAATTATAACACGTAGAAAGAAAAGTGGAAGATGAGCGAGTTAATCGTCATGCAAGGCCAAAGAAGAAGAAAAGGCTTAAGATTGAAAAAATCTAGTTTTGCTCATTTGACTACCACCGGCTTCCATAAGAAGAAGGCTCATAAAAATGGCAAAGCTTTTTAAGAATAAAGATAAGTCAATTTCTACCAAAACAAATAAGGCAAATAACTTATGAACATTTCTAATTGATGTTTCTTGTAATACATGGTGGCTTGACACTGGTGCTATGGTTCACATTACTAATTCATTGCAGGATTCCTTTCAAAGAAGACACTCTAAAAGGGGGAAACCATTAAAGTTGGCAATTGAGAGTTTATACAAGTTGAAGTTGTAGGAACTCTTCCTTTAGTTTTGGAGAGTGGTTTCACCTTGTATTTATATGATACTCTTTATGTTCCCAGTATGACACGGAATTTAATTTCCGTATCTAAACTTGACGTTCACGATTTTTCGTTTAAGTTTGAGAATAATAAAATAATTATTTATCATTACTCTCATGTTATTGGTTCGGCTCTTTAGGGGAAACCTCAACGTCATTTAATCTAATTTTCGCTTTTGATAGTAAAGGTTTCTTTGTCGTCATTAATGTATGTGACTAGTAAAATATTATCATATTGCATTGCTTAATTGCTTCTAATATAAAGGAGATATTGTGCGTGATTGATATTTAATTAGGCATAACATGAAAGACTAGAAGACCAAAATTTATAAAAATAAAGTAATTAAATTTATTGAATATCACTCAATCGAATCATTATACAAACAATATAACAAAGGTAACAAAAGGTGACCATGCAATGAAAAATACGAAAAATAGCACACTTTACAATAGATCAATAATAACACTAAAATGCAGAACGTCCAAAAGGTGTAAGGCTTAGAGAATTTAAAAGAAAGTAGAACTAGTTATTGGCACATTCGAATCCGCTTGGGAGTTTCCTCCCACAATTATTAAGAACTAAGTTGAGTGAAAGAGGAATATCAAGATGGATGCCCAAAACATTGGCTTTAATGGCAGTGCAAAGACATACGGCAACCTCAAGATCAACAAGGCCTTGAATGAGACTACAACATGGGAGTGTTGGAGGAGATCCTATTTTCACATTCACCAAGCCTAACACATCGGCACACACCCCTAATTTTAGGGAATCTATAGGACATGCACGGGTCTTATAGGGAGGACTGTATGCACTAATTAGGGCAAAGAAGACTAGGTTAAGAGAGAGAAAGAGGGCAAGTGAAGCACTATTTTTGGAAGACATTTCTGAAACCTTAGCAATGATATATATGCTAATTATAACTTTGAAATTAAGTGATAATGGACATAAAGAATGAGAATATTTGTTTTTGTGATGATGGAGATATAATGTTATTATGAGCGGTATTTGTAGGGTATATGCAAGAGGCGAAACTTTTATATAGTTTAATGTCCATAATTAAGTAGACCAAAAAATGCCTAAAATATGAGCATGACTAAACCACTAACGTGTTTACTATATTTTCGGCAATAATTCGTCCCACCTCATGGGAACGGAGGATAAATAATATAATGAACCGAATATTTTTACTATTAATGTTGTTAATTATGACATACTGAATCTTTACTTCATTGCTTGCATGTTCTATATGATTTTGATTAAATCCACGTGATCAACAACTCTACGTGGGCCAGCAATATTGGTTTATATGCTGTTTCTTAGAATTTGAGAAGTGAGAACCATATAAGCTTTGTTCTCCTAAGCCAAAATGATGTATCCGTTAGTTTTAGAATGACCATCTTAAGTGAGCTCAAGCGAAAAGGAAAAAAAAAAAAAAATTGGAGCTTTGAAATCATTGAACCTTGAATTCATTTAACAAGAGGTATGCAATTGAATTCAATTTTATTTCCAATATAGAATTATGTAAACCATGTGTATAAATGGATTAAAGAATAAAAAGTGAACTTAGTTAGCTTATGGTTTATATTTGGACCAAGTCCTATGTAATGGATCATATTTTTATAATAAGATGGGTGTTATAGCATGTTAATTGGTATTTAATCAAAGAGTGAAAAATTTGATATAGTTAGTAAACTAGCTATTTAAATTAGTGTATATAAATCTCTTGTTTGGATATTTAAATGATGTTGGTTGGTGGAATTAGAGACTTGGTGGTTAGGTTTGATTGTGCTGAGCTATAATGAAGATAATTATGGAAAACCCGCAAACAAATCTTCAACTAATCGAATAGAACTAATAACGTGTGAATTTCAAAGACGAGACCTTAGATCGGTCCTAATATGTTAATTAAGACTTATTTGTAAAGAAAGTTGGGTTGGAACGAGTCGAATCGAGTTTTGGATGTCAATCGGAAAGTTAAAAATTAGTGTGAACGTCCACTTTTGGCGCCATATTTTGACAGCCTAATGAACCCGGAATGGGAGGGTTATATTTTTAAAAAAATAATCTCAAATGATACGAAAAATTTGGACACGATCCGATAAACGAGTATGGCGTGAGAAAATAACGAAGTGGCTGATTCGTTAAGTAGGACAACGGCAGAAGAAGAGACAATAAAGAAATGACGTAATTATGCTTGGCCACACTGCCATCTTTGAGGAGCGATCGTTTTTTTCCACCTCGGGCCGATCGGCTTCTATGATTTATTTTCGCAATTAGAAAATTTTAAAATACTATGACATAAGGACTATAAAATACCAGAAATTCTCTGCGATTCAATTAGTGGTTTGAGAATTAAAAATGGGCGAACAGACATGTCAAAACTTGCTAACATGCGATGCCGAACGTAGCCACGATGGGCTATTTTGACTTTCGTCATTCCAGATCGCTTTTGAAATTTTAAGCAAAATAAAGCCTAATAAAGTCCCAAGATAAAAGTATATATTGATGCTATATGATACTTTATGCCATAAAAATTCATTCCTAGCATGCATAAAGAATGAAATAAAAAAGTAATGTGAATATAAATTAACATAGTTATGTGAGAAATATCACACAAAATGGTTTTATAGCAAATTGAAAAACATGAAACTGTTAAAAATAATAATGGTTATGAAAGTAATGAAATGAAGGTTTTCGGGGTTCGAAACAAAGATTTTGAACAAAGAATTACATAGCGGTGTGTGTGTGTCTATATATATATATCAGCTCTCTCCAATGAACTGAATGGAGCAAACTAAGAGCGAAGCGGCTATAGCGACGATTTCTTGAGTTTTTAAAAATTTTAAAAATAATTTTTATATGCAAACAAAATAATTCAAAATTTTAAAATTTCAAAACTATTACCCTTGTTACCGCCATTGTTATTATTATGTCGTTGCTCTTGAGTTTCAAAAACTTGTTCCATATTATATTCTTGATTGAATGGTAACAATGAAAATAGTGAAGACTCAAGTATTCTAGTTCAATTGGAAATTCATCCTAACGACACTCCTTACGAAGAAAAAATTGTGGAGTCCTACACAAGCTATAATGTTCAAGTATGCATATAAATTCCAACATTTTAAAATAATTTAGATGATAATAGTAGCAGTAATAATAATAAAATTTTATTTTGTATTGAAAGTAATTAAGTTTGTTAGGTTATGTATGAGCATGAGTATTACTGATGCATGCATGTGTAGAAATACAAATACTTTTATTTATGCTTCCAAATAGAGGAGGTGGCTGAAATCCATTAGTTGCTGGATTATTCTCCAAAGTTTAGGGTAGATTTTGAACATGAGTTCTTTAATTTCGAACAGAAAAAGGTATCATAGCTGCATGCATATTGGAAAAAATTAAACAAAGTTGTTTGCCATAATTATATATTTAGAAACAAGAACAGAAAATAAGAGACAAATTTATATATGTAGTCTCACTTTTTGGTAGCTGCGTTAAGTCCCATTATGTTTAACTTGCTCAATATAATATATCCAATTAATAACTAGTTTTATTCATCTTTGTGTTTATTTGGAAGTCTTTATAAATCTTTAGAGATGGGGTAAGACTAATTGTAGCCTAAACTGTGTGATTGACAAAGTAAAGAGGGAATCTAATCATGTTCACCAAAATTCCCCTCTAGTTTTCCTGAAGTGCTCTAACACCATGTTAAAGCTGATGTTGCCCCTTATCTCAACAAATGGAGAGACAAAATTAACTAACTATATGTCATTTTTAACATATATAATATAGTTGAAATTTGTTATCTCACAGCTCATGGGAGCTAAAGAAAACTGACAGAGGATGATAATTAATGATTGAATGGTGGAATTGTACTAAAGTATTATTAGTTCATTGCTTACATGTTCTATATATAAGATTTAGATTAATTCTATGTAATCAGCTTCAACTACGTTCGCAACTAATATTATTCTTTATATGCATGATCCAAATTCTTAGAGATTTGAGAAGTGATCTTTTGAAATTAAATAACTACATATATATTTTCTTGAAGACATGTTCCACGTCGTTCTTAATCAATTATTCAGGAGATTATATCATATTATGCTTTGTAATAAATAAAAATCATGAAAGTACATTTGAATTGATCAGAATAATTTAGCCAAAACTATGTACTCTAGAGAAAGTTAGAGGAAATTTGATTGAGGGGGCATGCATGTTAACGCAATAGCTTTCATGCAAATATTATTTGAAAGGCTATCATGAATTTATTTAATTCAGGTTTACAAAGATCTAATGATATCATACTCTCCTATATATTATCCTTAAATTTTTGTTTTCTTTTATTTGGATAATATCTAAATATCAGTTTTCCTCTGTTGCAGAAAGTCACCTCTCTGGGTTTAGAAATACTTATAAGCAGACTATGTTTGCTGATAATATTGTTTGGTTAATCAATTTTCATAATCACCCTTTTCCCAAATATATAATTGGCTTGACATATTTGGTGATGACCATTTACAGATAAAATTGTGTTGTTTCTCAAGTCATGGTAAAATATTGTTCCCTTTGTTGTAGTCTCTTTGTTACCACAATTTGATGGAGTGATAGTGTGACAATCCAAATTTTTGAAAATTATTAAAATAAGAATTTAATAAAAGAAAATTTTATTAAATGATATATTGTGTGATATTGTACTACATAAGTGACTACTTAACTATGCAATATATATGTGATTTTTGTGCTTAATAAATATATTATTATTATTATTATATATTTATTATATGTAAATAAATTGTAGGGGCAATTTATTTAAAGGAAAGGAGATGGGTAAAATTAATCTATCGATGTAAGTTAAATAATCTATAAAATTATTTTAGCACAGTAAGTTGGTGGCATTAAATTTCTTTAATGCGTAACCACCATTTTATTGAAAAAATTATGTAATACATTATTGGGTGTAATGTACGCATGTTATTAATGCAATGAATATATTATTATGTTTATTACAGTTAAATTTTTGAAAACAATTTATATAAGGGAAAGGAGAATAATTCGAATTCTTGATAAATATTAAAATTAGGGTTTATTAAAATAAATTTTTACAATATGTTATATATGTTCATGCGCAGTATATTGAATATCTGTGAGGTAATAAATATATAACTATACGTATATATTTATTACACGGGGTAATGAATTGTTAAAAACAATTTGAGTAACAAAGCGAAAGAGGCAGTTTAAGCATATATAATATTTTATATACTTTACCCAAGAAAATTAAAAATATTTTCGTGCATGGAATTATTTTGATGAGGCATAGATATTATATTAAATATAATATCTTAAGTAAATGAGTATTTTCTTATATATGGAAATTATAATTAACGCATTTATTTTATGTATATATAGTGAAAATGTAATAAAAACATTTTATGTTATGTTTTTATTTTAGAATACATAATTTATATATTAATGATTATATATATATATATATATATATATATATATATATGTATTTTCAAGAGGGTAAGTATATTTTAAGAGAGGATTAAGTTATTTGAAATGATAACTTAGTAAAAGTATAAGAGGGAGTAATTAAGTTAATTAAACAAAACCAAGCTTTTTGGCCAAACCATTCTTTTTCCCATGTGTGCCGTGAATGAGAGGGAGAGAGTAGGGAGCGAGAAAAATTCTTGGGCTCCAAGTATATTGCGTACAAATTGAAACTTGCAATTCATTTTCTCTTCCCCACCATAGCCGAACCTCTCTTTTCTCCTTAGCAAATTAAAAGCTTTGTTCTCCAAAGCCAAAATGATGTATCCGTTAGTTTTAGAATGACCATCTTAAGTGAGCTCAAGCTAAAAGGTATGCAATTCATTTAACAAGAGGTATGCAAATGAATTCTATTTTATTTCCAATTGAGAATTATGTAAATCATGTGTATAAATAGATTAAAGAATAAAAAGTGAAGTTAGTTAGCTTATGGTTTAAATTTGGACCAAGCCCTATGTAATGGATCATATTTTTATCATAAGATGGGTGTTATAGCATGTTAATTGGTATTTAATCAAACAATGAAAATTTGATATAGTTAGTAAACTAACTATTTAAATTAGTGTATATAAATCTCTTGTTTGGATATTTAAATGATGTTGGTTGGTGGTATTAGAGACTTGGTGGTTAGGTTTGATTGTGCGAGCTATAAGAAAGATAATTATGGAAAACCCGCAAACAAATCTTCAAGAAATCGAATAGAACTAATAACGCTATAATGTTATGTTCAGATAAATTCCATATAAAGAGTAAAATTGACTAAAAACTGAAAAAATTTCAAAGCCGAGACCTTAGATCACCCCTAATATGTTAATTAAGACTTATTTGTAAAGAAAGTTGAGTTGGAACGAGTCAAGTCGAGTTTTGGATGTCAATCGAAAAGTTAGAAATTAGTGTGAACGCCCACTTTTACGCCTCTGCTTTGGCAACCTAATGAACCCGAATGGGAGGGTTATAGTTTTAAAAAATAATCTCGTATGATACAAAAAAACATATCAAATTTGGACACGATCCGATAAACGAGTAAGGCGTGAGAAAATAACAAAGTGGTTGATTCGTTAAGTAGACAACAACGGCCCACCCACCGCGGCGGTCGCTACCGCGTCATTTGGTAAATCGATTGGCAAGCTTTTTCACCTCGCCGACGGCTTCAGATTTGTTTTCGCAATTAGAAAATTTTAAAATACTATGTCATAAGGACTATAAAATACCTGAAATTCTCCGCGATTCAATTAGTGGTTTGAGAATTAAAAATGGGCGAATAGACATGTCAGAACTTGTTAACATGCGACGTCAAACGTAGCCACGATGGACTGTTTTGACTTTCGTCATTCCGGATCGCTTTTGAGCTAAATTTTAAGCAAAATAAAGCCTAATAAAGTCCCAAGATAGAAGTATATATTGATGCTATATGATACTTTATGTCATGAAAATTCATTCCGAGCATAAAGAATGAAATAAAAATGCAATGTAAATATAAATTTACATAGTTATGTGAGATATGTCACATAAAATGGTTTTATAGCAAAACAAAAAAGCATGAAACCGTTAAAAAATAATAATGGTTATGAAAGTAATGAAATGAAGGTTTTCAAGGTTCGAAACGAAGATTTTGAACGAAGAATTACATAAAGCTCATGTATTATGATATATCCTTTTTTTTATTTCATTTGCTATCTATTCAATCAAATGAAATTCTTCATTTAAAACAATATAGGCACTTCAATTTTAAAATGAATGGGTACCCCATACACTCATTTCGAAAAAATGAGTCCTTGATTTCAGATCTCTTTATCCCGAAAAACATAAAAACACATCTACATACGAATCTAATAATCGCTTTCGATAGTGAAGGTTTCTTTGTCGCCATTAATGTATGTGACTAGTAAAATATTAACATAAGTCATTGCTTAATTGCTTCTAATTAAATGCTAAATACAAAGGAGAGATTGTGCATAATTGATATCTAATTAGGCATAACATGCAAGATTAAGACTAGAATTTATAAAAAAATAAATTAATTAAATTTACTTCAATTTCACCCAATCGAATCATTATACAAACAATATAACAAAGGTAACAAAAAGGTGACCATGCAATGACAAATACGAAAAAAATAGCACACTTTGTTAGAATATTTTATTTCCTTATGTAACCTCTATTATTTTTGTAATTATTGAGCTTACATATTGTATTAATTTAATCATTTTATTTATGTGTTTAGTAATTAATTATTTGGCCTATAAATAATATTACCGATAATACTTGGCATAATGGGGCATAGGGTTTCATAATCTTGATGGGCAATTTTTGACTCTAACTATTCTATAAATAAAACAAGTTAGGGTTTTGTCCCATTGTTGTCTCAAGAATTTTATACACACATATACATCCATCCTAAGATTGAGAGAGACAATTGAAGACTTTCACCCTTAAGCCTTGCAAAGGAAAGTGTGTGAACATCCGATATCGTAACTATGGTTACGCTTATTGTATAGAATAAATTAATTACGTTGTTCGCTTATAAATTTTAATTCAAGATAACCTATTTATTGGTATAATATATAAATATTCAAGATGCAATATGTTAAGGAATTTCTGAAATAATAATGAATTGATGAATTCATGCATATGTAAAATACCAGATCAGAAAGGAACTAATTATTGATGGAATAAGTAAGAGTATGATTCAATCCATAATTTTAGAATTTCGTAAAAACTAATTATCCTTTGTGCACATAATATATTCTTTTGATGGTATATATTAATTCAACTTTTTCATGAAACCATCAGCAAGTAATATACATGTTTTGCATATTTTTTTTAGTCATTTTGACAATATGGTATTATTATGCCCAAGTTAGAATTAATTTGATTACTTTATATATAATCAATTCATGTTCATTACTATATATCCTAATTTAAGATTCTAGAACGTGATGTGATATATTATTAGGACTTTTAAGTTGTTACATGTAAATTATAAATAATGTTAATGTTCAAACTTAATTAATATGTTGTTTAAAGAAAATAAGTTTGATTATAATAATTTACATGTATATGAGTGACTCTTTATTATTAAAATTAAGAATCACCAAATCTGATGGTTATTAATTGAAACAATTAAAGATTAAGAAAATTTGCATAATGTTACACTTAATAAATGAAGATTTAACGGAAAAATTAGAATTAAAACTTATTAAATAGAATTTTATCAGATAAGTAACATGTTTATTTCGCTTTTGCCCAATCGGTGATGCGTGAATAAATGTGTTGTACATTTTTAATGGGGGATGTTATTAGCATATTATTAATTGGACCAACGACAGATTGATAATTATGCGCCAACATCTAATTAAAATCTATTTTTTGGGTGTTGTAAATAGATTTTATGTAACTAACATTTTTCCCTACAGTTGGTTTTATTATGATTAATTATTAATTATTGTACTACATTAATTGTGGATTTCTTTTAGTTGTTTGTAAGCATGTTTATGAGCTTGATTATATTTCAGCATTGACTCTAACTAGTATTTCTGGGTATCTATCTAGAATCAAGCCTTAAATGGAACTAATTTTACCGTTTGGAAAGAGCCAATAAAAAAAAAAATTGTTCTCACAAGTTATGAATTTGGACTACTATGCATTACGAAAGTGTATTCTCCCCGCTCCACTTACGCCTACAAGCTCAATTGAGCAAAAAAACCTGCTTATGAAAAGTGGGAGCGATCCAACCGCATGTCCCTTATGATTATGAAAAACTCTATCACGACAGGTCATTCGAGTAGCCATTCCCCGACTCGAGAATGCTAAAGAATATTTAACTTCTGGATGAACAATTTAAGTGTTCTTCTAAAACCCACACAAGTTCCCTTATTTTGAAAATGCTCACTAAGTAGGTATGATGGGGTTAATGGAATGCATGAGCACCTTATGATGATGAACAACATGGCCTTTAAATTAAAGGGTATGGACATGGCATTTCTAAGTATTTTCTTGTTCACTTTTTTTATGACTTCTCTTTTGCACAGCTTGATCCATTTAAGATCAATTATAACATGTTGAAAGAAAAGTGGAAGATGAGCGAAGTTAATCGTCATGTAGGCCAAAGAAGAAGAAAGGCTTAAGATCGAAAAAATCTAGTTTTGCTCATTTGACTACCACTGGCTTCCATAAGAAGAAGGCTCATAAAAAATGGCAAAGCTTTTAAGAATAAAGATAAGTCAATTTCTACCAAAACAAATAAGGCAAATAACTTATGAACATTTCTAATTGATGTTTCTTGTAATACATGGTGGCTTGACACCGGGTGCTATGGTTCACATTACTAATTCATTGCAGGATTCCTTTCAAAGAAGACACTCTAAAAGGGGAAAACCATTAAAGTTGGCAATTGAGAGTTTATACAAGTTGAAGTTGTAGGAACTCTTCCTTTAGTTTTGGAGAGTGGTTTCACCTTGTATTTATATGATACTCTTTATGTTCCCAAAGATGACACGGAATTTAATTTCACATATCTAAACTTGACGCTCACGATTTTTTTCGCTTAAGTTTGAGAATAATAAAATAATTATTTATCATTACTCTCATGTTATTGGTTCCGGCTCTTTAGAGGGAAACCTCAACGTACGAATCTAATTTTCGCTTTTGATAGTAAAGGTTTCTTTGTCGTCATTAATGTATGTGACTAGTAAAATATTATCATATTGCATTGCTTAATTGCTTCTAATATAAAGGAGATATTGTGCGTGATTGATATTTAATTAGGCATAACATGAAAGACTAGAAGACCAAAATTTATAAAAAATAAAGTAATTAAATTTATTGAATATCACTCAATCGAATCATTATACAAACAATATAACAAAGGTAACAAAAGGTGACCATGCAATGAAAAATACGAAAAATAGCACACTTTACAATAGATCAATAATAACACTAAAATGCAGAACGTCCGAAAGGTGTAAGGCTTAGAGAATTTAAAAGAAAGTAGAACTAGTTATTGGCACATTCGAATCCGCTTGGGAGTTTCCTCCCACAATTATTAAGAACTAAGTTGAGTGAAAGAGGAATATCAAGATGGATGCCCAAAACATTGGCTTTAATGGCAGTGCAAAGACATACGGCAACCTCAAGATCAACAAGGCCTTGAATGAGACTACAACATGGGAGTGTTGGAGGAGATCCTATTTTCACATTCACCAAGCCTAACACATCGGCACACACCCCTAATTTTAGGGAATCTATAGGACATGCACGGGTCTTATCGGAAGGACTGTATGCACTAATTAGGGCAAAGAAGACTAGGTTAAGGGAGAGAAAGAGGGCAAGTGAAACACTATTTTTGGAAGACATTTCTGAAACCTTAGCAATGAAATATATGCTAATTATAACTTTGAAATTAAGTGATAATGGACAAAGAATGAGAATATTTGTTTTTGTGATGATGTAGATATAAGAGGCTAAACTTTTTATATAGTTTAATGTCCATAATTAAGGAGACCAAAAAAATGCCTAAAATATGAGCATGACTAAACCACTAACGTGTTTACTATATTTTCGGCAATAATTCGTCCCACCTCATGGGAACGGAGGATAAATAATATAATGAACCGAATATTTTTACTATTAATGTTGTTAATTATGACATACTGAATCTTTACTTCATTGCTTGCATGTTCTATATGATTTTGATTAAATCCACGTGATCAACAACTCTACGTGGGCCAGCAATATTGGTTTATATGCTGTTTCTTAGAATTTGAGAAGTGAGAACCATATAAGCTTTGTTCTCCTAAGCCAAAATGATGTATCCGTTAGTTTTTAGAATGACCATCTTAAGTGAGCTCAAGCGAAAAGGAAAAAAATTGGAGCTTAGGAAATCATTGAACCTTGAATTCATTTAACAAGAGGTATGCAATTGAATTCAATTTTATTTCCAATATAGAATTATGTAAACCATGTGTATAAATGGATTAAAGAATAAAAAGTGAACTTAGTTAGCTTATGGTTTATATTTGGACCAAGTCCTATGTAATGGATCATATTTTTATAATAAGATGGGTGTTATAGCATGTTAATTGGTATTTAATCAAAGAGTGAAAAATTTGATATAGTTAGTAAACTAGCTATTTAAATTAGTGTATATAAATCTCTTGTTTGGATATTTAAATGATGTTGGTTGGTGGAATTAGAGACTTGGTGGTTAGGTTTGATTGTGCTTGAGCTATAATGAAGATAATTATGGAAAACCCGCAAACAAATCTTCAACTAATCGAATAGAACTAATAATGTGTGAATTTCAAAGACGAGACCTTAGATCGGTCCTAATATGTTAATTAAGACTTATTTGTAAAGAAAGTTGGGTTGGAAACGAGTCGAATCGAGTTTTGGATGTCAATCGGAAAGTTAAAAATTAGTGTGAACGCCCACTTTTGGCGCCATATTTTGACAACCTAATGAACCCTTAATGGGAGGGTTATATTTTTAAAAATAATCTCGAATGATACGAAAAATTTGGACACGATCCGATAAACGAGTATGACGTGAGAAAATAACGAAGTAAGTGGTGATTCATTAAGTAGGACAACGGCAGAAGCGGGACAATAGCAAAGACGGTAAGTTATGCTCGTCATACCGTCTTCATTGGAGCGATCGTTTTTTCCACCTCGCCTTGATCGGCTTTCTATGATTTATTTTTCGCAATTAGAAAATTTTAAAATACTATGACATAAGGACTATAAAATACCGTAAATTCTCTCGCGATTCAATTAGTGGTTTGAGAATTAAAATGGGTGAAACAGACATGTCAAAACTTGTTAACATGCGATGCCGAACGTAGCCACGATGGGCTGTTTCGACTTTGGTCATTCCAGATCGCTTTTGAAATTTTAAGCAAAATAAAGCCTAATAAAGTCCCAAGATAAAAGTATATATTGATGCTATATGATACTTTATGCCATAAAATTCATTCCTAGCATGCATAAAGAATGAAATAAAAAAGTAATGTGAATATAAATTAACATAGTTATGTGAGAAATATCACACAAAATGGTTTTATAGCAAATTGAAAACATGAAACTGTTAAAAATAATAATGGTTATGAAAGTAATGAAATGAAGGTTTTCTGGTTCAAACAAAGATTTTCAACAAAGAATTACATAGCGCATGTGTGTGTGTCTATATATATATATATCGCTCTCCAATGAACTGAATGGAGCAAACTAAGAAGCGAAGCTGCTATAAGCGATCGCTTCTTGAGTTTTTAAAAATTTTAAAAATAATTTTTATATAAGAAAAATAATTCAAAATTTTAAAAATTTCAAAACTATTACCCTTGTTACCTACCATTGTTATTATTATGTCGCTGTTCTTGAGTTTCAAAAACTTGTTCCATATTATATTCTTGATTGAATGGTAACAATGAAAATAGTGAAGACTCGTTATCTAGTTCAATTGGAAATTCATCTGAACGACACTCCTTACGAAGAAAATTGTGGAGTCCTACACAAGCTATAATGTTCAAGTATGCATATAAATTCCAACATTTTAAAATAATTTAGATGATAATAGTAGCAGTAATAATAATAAAATTTTATTTTGTATTGAAAGTAATTAAGTTTGTTAGGTTATGTATGAGCATGAGTATTACTGATGCATGCATGTGTAGAAATACAAATACTTTTATTTATGCTTCCAAATAGAGGAGGTGGCTGAAATCCATTAGTTGCTGGATTATTCTCCAAAGTTTAGGGTTGATTTTGAACATGAGTTCTTTAATTTCGAACAGAAAAAGGTATCATAGCTGCATGCATATTGGAAAAAATTAAACAAAGTTGTTTGCCATAATTATATATTTAGAAACAAGAACAGAAAAATAAGAGACAAATTTATATATGTAGTCTCACTTTTTTGGTAGCTAACGTTTAGTCCCATTATGTTTAACTTGCTCAATATAATATATCCAATTAATAACTAGTTTTATTCATCTTTGTGTTTATTTGGAAGTCTTTATAAATCTTTAGAGATGGGGTAAGACTAATTGTAGCGTAAACTGTGTGACTGACAAAGTAAAGAGGGAATCTAATCATGTTCACCAAAATTCCACTCTAGTTTTCCTGAAGTGCTCTAACACCATGTTAAAGCTGATGTTGCCCCTTATCTCAACAAATGGAGAGACAAAATTAACTAACTATATGTCATTTTTAACATATATAATATAGTTGAAATTTGTTATCTCACAGCTCATGGGAGCTAAAGAAAACTGACAGAGGATGATAATTAATGATTGAATGGTGGAATTGTACTAAAGTATTATTAGTTCATTGCTTACATGTTCTATATATAAGATTTAGATTAATTCTATGTAATCAGCTTCAACTACGTTCGCAACTAATATTATTCTTTATATGCATGATCCAAATTCTTAGAGATTTGAGAAGTGATCTTTTGAAATTAAATAACTACATATATATTTTCTTGAAGACATGTTCCACGTCGTTCTTAATCAATTATTCAGGAGATTATATCATATTATGCTTTGTAATAAATAAAAATCATGAAAGTACATTTGAATTGATCAGAATAATTTAGCCAAAACTATGTACTCTAGAGAAAGTTAGAGGAAATTTGATTGAGGGGGCCATGCATGTTAACGCAATAGCTTTCATGCAAATATTATTTGAAAGGCTATCATGAATTTATTTAATTCAGGTTTACAAAGATCTAATGATATCATACTCTCCTATATATTATCCTTAAATTTTGTTTTCTTTTTTATTTGGATAATATCTAAATATCAGTTTTCCTCTGTTGCAGAAAGTCACCTCTCTGGGTTTAGAAATACTTATAAGAAGACTATGTTTGCTGATAATATTGTTTGGTTAATCAATTTTCATAATCACCCTTTTCCCAAATATATAATTGGCTTGACATATTTGGTGATGACCATTTACAGATAAAATTTTGTTGTTTCTCAAGTCATGGTAAAATATTGTTCCCTTTGTTGTAGTCTCTTTGTTACCACAATTTGATGGAGTGATAGTGTGACAATTCAAATTTTTGAAAATTATTAAAATAAGAATTTAATAAAAGAAAATTCTTATTAAATGATATATTGTGTGATATTGTACTACATAAGTGACTACGAACTATGCAATATATATGTGATTTTTGTGCTTAATAAATATATTATTATTATTATATATTTATTATATGTAAATAAATTGTAGGGGCAATTTATTTAAAGGAAAGGAGATGGGTAAAATTAATCTATCGATGTAAGTTAAATAATCTATAAAATTATTTTAGCACAAGATAAGTTGGTGGCATTAAATTTCTTTAATGCGTAACCACCATTTTATTGAAAAAATTATGTAATACATTATTGGGTGTAATTATACGCATGTTATTAATGCAATGAATATATTATTATGTTTATTACGATTAAATTTTTGAAAACAATTTATATAAGGAAAGGAGAATAATTCAATTCTTGATAAATATTAAAATTAGGGTTTATTAAAATAAATTTTTACAATATGTTATATATGTTCATGCGCAGTATATTGAATATCTGTGAGGTAATAAATATATAACTATACGTATATATTTATTACACGGGGTAATGAATTGTTAAAAACAATTTGAGTAACAAAGCGAAAGAGGCAGTTTAAGCATATATAATATTTTATATACTTTACCCAAGAAAATTAAAAATATTTTCGTGCATGGAATTATTTTGATGAGGCATAGATATTATATTAAATATAATATCTTAAGTAAATGAGTATTTTCTTATATATGGGAAATTATAATTAACGATTTATTTTATGATATATAAGGTGAAAATGTAATAAAAACATTTTATGTTATGTTTTTATTTTAGAATACATAATTTATATATTAATGATTATATATATATATATATATATATATTATGTATTTTCAAGAGGGTAAGTATATTTTAAGAGAGGATTAAGTTATTTGAAATGATAACTTAGTAAAAGTATAAGAGGGAGTAATTAAGTTAATTAAACAAAACCAAGCTTTTTGGCCAAACCATTCTTTTTCCCATGTGTGCCGTGAATGAGAGGGAGAGAGTAGGGAGCGAGAAAAATTCTTGGGCTCCAAGTATATTGCGTACAAATTGAAACTTGCAATTCATTTTCTCTTCCCCACCATAGCCGAACCTCTCTCTTTCTCCTTAGCAAATTAAAAGCTTTGTTCTCCAAAGCCAAAATGATGTATCCGTTAGTTTTTAGAATGACCATCTTAAGTGAGCTCAAGCTAAAAGGTATGCAATTCATTTAACAAGAGGTATGCAAATGAATTCTATTTTATTTCCAATTGAGAATTATGTAAATCATGTGTATAAATAGATTAAAGAATAAAAAGTGAAGTTAGTTAGCTTATGGTTTAAATTTGGACCAAGCCCTATGTAATGGATCATATTTTTATCATAAGATGGGTGTTATAGCATGTTAATTGGTATTTAATCAAACAATGAAAAATTTGATATAGTTAGTAAACTAACTATTTAAATTAGTGTATATAAATCTCTTGTTTGGATATTTAAATGATGTTGGTTGGTGGTATTAGAGACTTGGTGGTTAGGTTTGATTGTGCGGAGCTATAAGAAAGATAATTATGGAAAACCCGCAAACAAATCTTCAAGAAATCGAATAGAACTAATAACGCACACGTTATGTTCGTATAAATTCCATATAAAGAGTAAAATTGACTAAAAACTGAAAAAATTTCAAAGCCGAGACCTTAGATCAGTCCTAATATGTTAATTAAGACTTATTTGTAAAGAAAGTTGAGTTGGAACGAGTCAAGTCGAGTTTTGGATGTCAATCGGAAAGTTAGAAATTAGTGTGAACGTCCACTTTTGGCGCACTGTTTTGGCAACCTAATGAACCCGGAATGGGAGGGTTATAGTTTTAAAAAACTAATCTCGTATGATACAAAAAACATACTGAAATTTGGACACGATCCGATAAACGAGTAAGGCGTGAGAAAATAACAAAGTGGTTGATTCGTTAAGTAGGACAACAACAAGAAACCCACCATGCCATGGTCAAGGCAATCTCATTGATGCGATCGATTAAGCAAGCTTTTTCACCTCAGTTTCGATCGGCTTCTGTGATTTGTTTTCGCAATTAGAAAATTTTAAAATACTATGTCATAAGGACTATAAAATACCTGAAATTCTCCGCGATTCAATTAGTGGTTTGAGAATTAAAAATGGGCGAATAGACATGTCAGAACTTGTTAACATGCGACGTCAAACGTAGCCACGATGGACTGTTTTGACTTTCGTCATTCCGGATCGCTTTTGAGCTAAATTTTAAGCAAAATAAAGCCTAATAAAGTCCCAAGATAGAAGTATATATTGATGCTATATGATACTTTATGTCATGAAAATTCATTCCCAGCATAAAGAATGAAATAAAAATGCAATGTAAATATAAATTTACATAGTTATGTGAGATATGTCACATAAAATGGTTTTATAGCAAAACAAAAAAGCATGAAACCGTTAAAAAATAATAATGGTTATGAAAGTAATGAAATGAAGGTTTTCGAGGTTCGAAACGAAGATTTTGAACGAAGAATTACATAGCTCTATGTATTATGTATATATCCTTTTTTTTATTTCATTTGCTATCTATTCAATCAAATGAAATTCTTCATTTAAAACAATATAGGCACTTCAATTTTAAAATGAATGGGTACCCCATACACTCATTTCGAAAAAATGAGTCCTTGATTTCAGATCTCTTTATCCCGAAAAACATAAAAACACATCTACATACGAATCTAATAATCGCTTTCGATAGTGAAGGTTTCTTTGTCGTCATTAATGTATGTGACTAGTAAAATATTAACATAAGTCATTGCTTAATTGCTTCTAATTAAATGCTAAATACAAAGGAGAGATTGTGCATAATTGATATCTAATTAGGCATAACATGCAAGATTAGAAGACTAGAATTTATAAAAAAATAAATTAATTAAATTTACTGAATTTCACCCAATCGAATCATTATACAAACAATATAACAAAGGTAACAAAAGGTGACCATGCAATGACAAATACGAAAAAATAGCACACTTTGTTAGAATATTTTATTTCCTTATGTAACCTCTATTATTTTTGTAATTATTGAGCTTACATATTGTATTAATTTAATCATTTTATTTATGTGTTTAGTAATTAATTATTTGGCCTATAAATAATATTACTGATAATACTTGGCATAATGGGGCATAGGGTTTCATAATCTTGATGGGCAATTTTTGACTCCTAACTATTCTATAAATAAAACAGTTAGGGTTTTGTCCCAATTGTTGTCTCAAGAATTTTATACACACATATACATCCATCCTAAGATTGAGAGAGACAATTGAAGACTTTCACCCTTAAGCGCGCAGTGGAAGTGTGAACATCTGATATCAGAACTATGGTTACGCTATTGTATAGAATAAATTAATTACGTTGTTCTGCTATAAATTTTAATTCCGGATAACCTATTTATTGGTATAATATATAAATATTCAAATTATGCAATATGTTAAGGAATTTACAAATAATAATGAATTGATGAATTCATGCACATGTGTTACCAGATCAAGAAAGGAACTAATTATTGATGGAATAAGTAGCATACAGATTCAATCCATAATTTTAGAATTTCAGAAAAACTAATTATCCTTTGTGCACATAATATATTCTTTTGATGGTATATATTAATTCAACTTTTTCATGAAACCATCAGCAAGTAATATACATGTTTTGCATATTTTTTTTAGTCATTTTGACAATATGGTATTATTATGCCCAAGTTAGAATTAATTTGATTACTTTATATATAATCAATTCATGTTCATTACTATATATCCTAATTTAAGATTCTAGAACGTGATGTGATATATTATTAGGACTTTTAAGTTGTTACATGTAAATTATAAATAATGTTAATGTTCAAACTTAATTAATATGTTGTTTAAAGAAAATAAGTTTGATTATAATAATTTATATGTATGAGTGACTCTTTTATTATTAAAATTAAGAATCAAATTTCAACGGATGGTTATTAATTGAAACAATTAAAGATTAAGAAAATTTGCATAATGTTACACTTAATAAATGAAGATTTAACGGAAAAATTAGAATTAAAACTTATTAAATAGAATTTTATTGCATAAGTAACATGTTTATTTCGTTTTTGCCCAACGGTGATGCGTGAATAAATGTGTTGTACATTTTTAATGGGGGATGTTATTAGCATATTATTAATTGGACCAACGATAGATTGATAATTATGCGCCAACATCTAATTAAAATCTATTTTTTGGGTGTTGTAAATAGATTTTATGTAACTAACATTTTTCCCTACAGTTGGTTTTATTATGATTAATTATTAATTATTGTACTACATTAATTGTGGATTTCTTTTAGTTGTTTGTAAGCATGTTTATGAGCTTGATTATATTTCAGCATTGACTCTAACTAGTATTTCTGGGTATCTATCTAGAATTGAAGCCTTAAATGGAACTAATTTTACTGTTTGGAAAGAGCCAATAAAAAAAAAATTGTTCTCGGCGTTATGAATTTGGACTACTATGCATTACGAGTGTATTCTCCTGCTCCACTTACAGCTACAAGCTCAATTGAGCAAAAAACTGTTTATGAAAAGTGGGAGCGATCCAACCGCATGTCCCTTATGATTATGAAAAACTCTATCACGACAGTCATTCGAGTAGCCATTCCTGACTCTGAGAATGCTAAAGAATATTTAACTTCTGGATGAACAATTTAAGTGTTCTTCTAAAACCCACACAAGTTCCCTTATTTTGAAAATGCTCACTAGTAGGTATGATGGGGTTAATGGAATGCATGAGCACCTTATGATGATGAACAACATGGCCTTTAAATTAAAGGGTATGGATATGGCGATTTCTAAGTATTTTCTTGTTCACTTTTTACGACTTCTCTTTTTTGCACAGTTTGATCCATTTAAGATCAATTATAACATGTTGAAAGAAAAGTGGAAGATGAAAGCGAGTTAATCGTCATGTCGTCCAAAGAAGAAGAAAGGCTTAAGATCTAAAAAATCTAGTTTTGCTCATTTGACTACCACCGCTTCCATAAGAAGAAGGCTCATAAAAAATGGCAAAGCTTTTTAAGAATAAAGATAAGTCAATTTCTACCAAAACAAATAAGGCAAATAACTTATGAACATTTCTAATTGATGTTTCTTGTAATACATGGTGGCTTGACACTGGTGCTATGGTTCACATTACTAATTCATTGCAGGGATTCCTTTCAAAGAAGACACTCTAAAAGGGGGAAAACCATTAAAGTTGGCAATTGAGAGTTTATACAAGTTGAAGTTGTAGGAACTCTTCCTTTAGTTTTGGAGAGTGGTTTCACCTTGTATTTATATGATACTCTTTATGTTCCCAAAGATGACACGGAATTTAATTTCAGATCTAAACTTGACGTTCACGATTTTTCGTTTAAGTTTGAGAATAATAAAATAATTATTTATCATTACTCTCATGTTATTGGTTCCGGCTCTTTAGAGGGAAACCTCAACGTACGAATCTAATTTTCGCTTTTGATAGTAAAGGTTTCTTTGTCGTCATTAATGTATGTGACTAGTAAAATATTATCATATTGCATTGCTTAATTGCTTCTAATATAAAGGAGATATTGTGCGTGATTGATATTTAATTAGGCATAACATGAAAGACTAGAAGACCAAAATTTATAAAAATAAAGTAATTAAATTTATTGAATATCACTCAATCGAATCATTATACAAACAATATAACAAAGGTAACAAAAGGTGACCATGCAATGAAAAATACGAAAAATAGCACACTTTACAATAGATCAATAATAACACTAAAATGCAGAACGTCCGAAAGGTGTAAGGCTTAGAGAATTTAAAAGAAAGTAGAACTAGTTATTGGCACATTCGAATCCGCTTGGGAGTTTCCTCCCACAATTATTAAGAACTAAGTTGAGTGAAAGAGGAATATCAAGATGGATGCCCAAAACATTGGCTTTAATGGCAGTGCAAAGACATACGGCAACCTCAAGATCAACAAGGCCTTGAATGAGACTACAACATGGGAGTGTTGGAGGAGATCCTATTTTCACATTCACCAAGCCTAACACATCGGCACACACCCCTAATTTTAGGGAATCTATAGGACATGCACGGGTCTTATAGGGAGGACTGTATGCACTAATTAGGGCAAAGAAGACTAGGTTAAGAGAGAGAAGAGGGCAAGTGAAGCACTATTTTTGGAAGACATTTCTGAAACCTTAGCAATGATATATATGCTAATTATAACTTTGAAATTAAGTGATAATGGACATAAAGAATGAGAATATTTGTTTTTGTGATGATGGAGATATAATGTTATTATGAGCGGTATTTGTAGGGTATATGCAAGAGGCGAAACTTTTTATATAGTTTAATGTCCATAATTAAGTAGACCAAAAAAATGCCTAAAATATGAGCATGACTAAACCACTAACGTGTTTACTATATTTTCGGCAATAATTCGTCCCACCTCATGGGAACGGAGGATAAATAATATAATGAACCGAATATTTTTACTATTAATGTTGTTAATTATGACATACTGAATCTTTACTTCATTGCTTGCATGTTCTATATGATTTTGATTAAATCCACGTGATCAACAACTCTACGTGGGCCAGCAATATTGGTTTATATGCTGTTTCTTAGAATTTGAGAAGTGAGAACCATATAAGCTTTGTTCTCCTAAGCCAAAATGATGTATCCGTTAGTTTTAGAATGACCATCTTAAGTGAGCTCAAGCGAAAAGGAAAAAATTGGAGCTTTGAAATCATTGAACCTTGAATTCATTTAACAAGAGGTATGCAATTGAATTCAATTTTATTTCCAATATAGAATTATGTAAACCATGTGTATAAATGGATTAAAGAATAAAAAGTGAACTTAGTTAGCTTATGGTTTATATTTGGACCAAGTCCTATGTAATGGATCATATTTTTATAATAAGATGGGTGTTATAGCATGTTAATTGGTATTTAATCAAAGAGTGAAAAATTTGATATAGTTAGTAAACTAGCTATTTAAATTAGTGTATATAAATCTCTTGTTTGGATATTTAAATGATGTTGGTTGGTGGAATTAGAGACTTGGTGGTTAGGTTTGATTGTGCTGAGCTATAATGAAGATAATTATGGAAAACCCGCAAACAAATCTTCAACTAATCGAATAGAACTAATAATGTGTGAATTTCAAAGACGAGACCTTAGATCGGTCCTAATATGTTAATTAAGACTTATTTGTAAAGAAAGTTGGGTTGGAACGAGTCGAATCGAGTTTTGGATGTCAATCGGAAAGTTAAAAATTAGTGTGAACGTCCACTTTTGGCGCCATATTTTGACAGCCTAATGAACCCGGAATGGGAGGGTTATATTTTTAAAAAAATAATCTCGAATGATACGAAAAATTTGGACACGATCCGATAAACGAGTATGACGTGAGAAAATAACGAAGTGGCTGATTCGTTAAGTAGGACAACGGCGTAGCAGGACAATAGCAAGCAAATAAGATTATCTTGCGGTCATGGCAAATGTCTTCTTTGAGCGATCGTTTTTTTCCACCTCAGTTTCGATCGGCTTCTATGATTTATTTTTCGCAATTAGAAAATTTTAAAATACTATGACATAAGGACTATAAAATACCAGAAATTCTCTGCGATTCAATTAGTGGTTTGAGAATTAAAAATGGGCGAATAGACATGTCAAAACTTGTTAACATGCGATGTTTAACGTGAGCTAATGATGGGTCAAGCTTTCGACTTTGGTCATTCCAGATCGCTTTTGAAATTTTAAGCAAAATAAAGCCTAATAAAGTCCCAAGATAAAAGTATATATTGATGCTATATGATACTTTATGCCATAAAAATTCATTCCTAGCATGCATAAAGAATGAAATAAAAAAGTAATGTGAATATAAATTAACATAGTTATGTGAGAATATCACACAAAAATGGTTTTATAGCAAATTGAAAAACATGAAACTGTTAAAAATAATAATGGTTATGAAAGTAATGAAATGAAGGTTTTCGGGGTTCGAAACAAAGATTTTCAACAAAGAATTACATAGCGGTGTGTGTGTGTATATATATATATATCAGCTCTCTCCAATGAACTGAATGGAGCAAACTAAGAGCGAAGCTTTATATAGCGATCGCTTCTTGAGTTTTTAAAAATTTTAAAATAATTTTTATATGCAAAGAAAATAATTCAAAATTTTTAAAATTTCAAAACTATTACCCTTGTTACTCGGCCATTGTTATTATTATGTCGTTGTTTTGAGTTTCAAAAACTTGTTCCATATTATATTCTTGATTGAATGGTAACAATGAAAATAGTGAAGACTAAGTATCTAGTTCAATTGGAAATTCATCCTGAACGACACTCCTTACGAAGAAAATTGTGGAGTCCTACACAAGCTATAATGTTCAAGTATGCATATAAATTCCAACATTTTAAAATAATTTAGATGATAATAGTAGCAGTAATAATAATAAAATTTTATTTTGTATTGAAAGTAATTAAGTTTGTTAGGTTATGTATGAGCATGAGTATTACTGATGCATGCATGTGTAGAAATACAAATACTTTTATTTATGCTTCCAAATAGAGGAGGTGGCTGAAATCCATTAGTTGCTGGATTATTCTCCAAAGTTTAGGGTTGATTTTGAACATGAGTTCTTTAATTTCAAACAGAAAAAAGGTATCATAGCTGCATGCATATTGGAAAAAAATTAAACAAAGTTGTTTGCCATAATTATATATTTAGAAACAAGAACAGAAAATAAGAGACAAATTTATATATGTAGTCTCACTTTTTGGTAGCTGCGTTTAGTCCCATTATGTTTAACTTGCTCAATATAATATATCCAATTAATAACTAGTTTTATTCATCTTTGTGTTTATTTGGAAGTCTTTATAAATCTTTAGAGATGGGGTAAGACTAATTGTAGCGTAAACTGTGTGACTGACAAAGTAAAGAGGGAATCTAATCATGTTCACCAAAATTCCACTCTAGTTTTCCTGAAGTGCTCTAACACCATGTTAAAGCTGATGTTGCCCCTTATCTCAACAAATGGAGAGACAAAATTAACTAACTATATGTCATTTTTAACATATATAATATAGTTGAAATTTGTTATCTCACAGCTCATGGGAGCTAAAGAAAACTGACAGAGGATGATAATTAATGATGGAATGTGGAATTGTACTAAAGTATTATTAGTTCATTGCTTACATGTTCTATATATAAGATTTAGATTAATTCTACGTAATCAGCTTCAACTACGTTCGCAACTAATATTATTGTTTATATGCATGATCCAAATTAATTCTTAGAGATTTAAGAAGTGATGAGCAAATATCTTAGAAATTAAATAACTACATATATATTTTCTTGAAGACATGTTCAACGTCGTTCTTAATCTATTATTCAGGAGATTATATCATATTATGCTTTGTAATAAATAAAAATCATGAAAGTACATTTGAATTGATCAGAATAATTTAGCCAAAACTATGTACTCTAGAGCAAGTTAGAGGAAATTTGATTGAGGGGGCCATGCATGTTAACGCAATAGTTTTCATGCAAATATTATTTGAAAGGCTATCATGAATTTATTTAATTCAGGTTTACAAAGATCTAATGATATCATACTCTCTATTTTCCTTTAATTTTTGTTTTCTTTTTATTTGGATAATATCTAAATATCAGTTTTCCTCTGTTGCAGAAAGTCACCTCTCTGGGTTTAGAAATACTTATAAGAAGACTATGTTTGCTGATAATATTGTTTGGTTAATCAATTTTCATAATCATCCTTTTTCTGAAATATATAATTGGCTTGACATATTTGGTGATGACCATTTACAGATAAAATTGTGTTGTTTCTCAAGTCATGGCAAAATATTGTTCCCTTTGTTGTAATCTCTTTGTTACCACAATTTGATGGAGTGATAGTGTGACAATTCAAATTTTGAAAATTATTAAAATAAGAATTTAATAAAAGAAAATTCTTATTAAATGATATATTGTGTGATATTGTACTACATAAGTGACTACTTAACTATGCAATATATATGTGATTTTTGTGCTTAATAAATATATTATTATTATTATATATTTATTATATGTAAATAAATTGTAGGGGCAATTTATTTAAAGGAAAGGAGATGGGTAAAATTAATCTATCGATGTAAGTTAAATAATCTATAAAATTATTTTAGCACGATAAGTTGGTGGCATTAAATTTCTTTAATGCGTAACCACCATTTTATTGAAAAAATTATGTAATACATTATTAGGTGTAATGTACGCATGTTATTAATGCAATGAATATATTATTATGTTTATTACAGCTTAAATTTTTGAAAACAATTTATATAAGGGAAAGGAGAATAATTCAATTCTTGATAAATATTAAAATTAGGGTTTATTAAAATAAATTTTTACAATATGTTATATATGTTCATGCTAGATATTGAATATTCTGTGAGGTAATAAATATATAACTATACGTATATATTTATTACACGGGTAATGAATTGTTAAAACAATTTGAGTAACAAAAGCGAAAAGAGGCGCTTTAAGCATATATAATATTTTATATACTTTACCCAAGAAAATTAAAAATATTTTCGCATGGAATTATTTTGATGAGGCATAGATATTATATTAAATATAATATCTTAAGTAAATGAGTATTTTCTTATATATGGGAAATTATAATTAACGCATTTATTTTATGCGTATATAAAATTGAAAATGTAATAAAAACATTTTATGTTATGTTTTTATTTTAGAATACATAATTTATATATTAATGATTATATATATATATATATATATATATATGTATTTTCAAGAGGGTAAGTATATTTTAAGAGAGGATTAAGTTATTTGAAATGATAACTTAGTAAAAGTATAAGAGGGAGTAATTAAGTTAATTAAACAAAACCAAGCTTTTTGGCCAAACCATTCTTTTTTCCATGTGTGCCGTGAATGAGAGGGAGAGAGTAGGGAGCGAGAAAATTCTTGGGCTCCAAGTATATTGCGTACAAATTGAAACTTGCAATTCATTTTCTCTTCCCCACCATAGCCGAACCTCTCTTTTCTCCTTAGCAAATTAAAAGCTTTGTTCTCCAAAGCCAAAATGATGTATCCGTTAGTTTTTAGAATGACCATCTTAAGTGAGCTCAAGCTAAAAGGTATGCAATTCATTTAACAAGAGGTATGCAAATGAATTCTATTTTATTTCCAATTGAGAATTATGTAAATCATGTGTATAAATAGATTAAAGAATAAAAAGTGAAGTTAGTTAGCTTATGGTTTAAATTTGGACCAAGCCCTATGTAATGGATCATATTTTTATCATAAGATGGGTGTTATAGCATGTTAATTGGTATTTAATCAAACAATGAAAAATTTGATATAGTTAGTAAACTAACTATTTAAATTAGTGTATATAAATCTCTTGTTTGGATATTTAAATGATGTTGGTTGGTGGTATTAGAGACTTGGTGGTTAGGTTTGATTGTGCGGAGCTATAAGAAAGATAATTATGGAAAACCCGCAAACAAATCTTCAAGAAATCGAATAGAACTAATAACGCACACGTTATGTTCGTATAAATTCCATATAAAGAGTAAAATTGACTAAAAACTGAAAAAATTTCAAAGCCGAGACCTTAGATCAGTCCTAATATGTTAATTAAGACTTATTTGTAAAGAAAGTTGAGTTGGAACGAGTCAAGTCGAGTTTTGGATGTCAATCGGAAAGTTAGAAATTAGTGTGAACGTCCACTTTTTGGCGCCGCTTTTGGCAACCTAATGAACCCGGAATGGGAGGGTTATAGTTTTAAAAAACTAATCTCGTATGATACAAAAAACATATCTTTGAAATTTGGACACGATCCGATAAACGAGTAAGGCGTGAGAAAATAACAAAGTGGTTGATTCGTTATAGGGACAACAACAATGACCCGGTAGCCGCCATCGCTAGCGCAAGTGTCTTCTGATGCGATCGATTAATGAGCTTTTTCACCTCAGTTTCGATCGGCTTCTGTGATTTGTTTTCGCAATTAGAAAATTTTAAAATACTATGTCATAAGGACTATAAAATACCTGAAATTCTCCGCGATTCAATTAGTGGTTTGAGAATTAAAAATGGGCGAATAGACATGTCAGAACTTGTTAACATGCGACGTCAAACGTAGCCACGATGGACTGTTTTGACTTTCGTCATTCCGGATCGCTTTTGAGCTAAATTTTAAGCAAAATAAAGCCTAATAAAGTCCCAATATAAGTATATATTGATGCTATATGATACTTTATGTCATGAAAATTCATTCCCAAAGATAAAGAATGAAATAAAAATGCAATGTAAATATAAATTTACATAGTTATGTGAGATATGTCACATAAAATGGTTTTATAGCAAAACAAAAAAGCATGAAACCGTTAAAAATAATAATGGTTATGAAAGTAATGAAATGAAGGTTTTCGAGGTTCAAACGAAGATTTTGAATCGAAGAATTACATAGCTCTATGTATTATGTATATATCCTTTTTTTTATTTCATTTGCTATCTCTATTCAATCAAATGAAATTCTTCATTTAAAACAATATAGGCACTTCAATTTTAAAATGAATGGGTACCCATACACTCATTTCAAAAAATGAGTCCTTGATTTCGAGATCTCTTTATCCCGAAAAACATAAAAACACATCTACATACGAATCTAATAATCGCTTTCGATAGTGAAGGTTTCTTTGTCGCGTCATTAATGTATGTGACTAGTAAAATATTAACATAAGTCATTGCTTAATTGCTTCTAATTAAATGCTAAATACAAAGGAGAGATTATGCATAATTGATATCTAATTAGGCATAACATGCAAGATTAGAAGACTAGAATTTATAAAAAATAAATTAATTAAATTTACTTGAATTTCACCCAATCGAATCATTATACAAACAATATAACAAAGGTAACAAAAGGTGACCATGCAATGACAAATCTGAAAAAAATAGCACACTTTGTTAGAATATTTTATTTCCTTATGTAACCTC
This sequence comes from Panax ginseng, assembly GCA_020205605.1. Taxonomy (NCBI): domain Eukaryota; kingdom Viridiplantae; phylum Streptophyta; class Magnoliopsida; order Apiales; family Araliaceae; genus Panax; species Panax ginseng. Next base: position 2,480,809 of record CM035128.1, read on the forward strand.
TATTATTTTTGTAATTATTGAGCTTACATATTGTATTAATTTAATCATTTTATTTATGTGTTTAGTAATTAATTATTTGGCCTATAAATAATATTACCGATAATACTTGCATAATGGGGCATAGGGTTTCATAATCTTGATGGGCAATTTTTGACTCTAACTATTCTATAAATAAAATGATTAGGGTTTTGTCCCAATTGTTGTCTCAAGAATTTTATACACACATATACATCCATCCTAAGATTGAGAGAGACAATTGAAGACTTTCACCCTTAAGCCACAAGATTGGAAGTGTGTGAACATCCGATATCGTAACTATGGTTACGCTTATTGTATAGAATAAATTAATTACGTTGTTCTGCTATAAATTTTAATTAGGATAACCTATTTATTGGTATAATATATAAATATTCAAATGCAATATGTTAAGGAATTTACAAATAATAATGAATTGATGAATTCATGCACATGTGTTACCAATCTTTTAAAAAGAACTAATTATTGATGGAATAAGTAGCATACAGATTCAATCCATAATTTTAGAATTTCAGAAAAACTAATTATCCTTTGTGCACATAATATATTCTTTTGATGGTATATATTAATTCAACTTTTTCATGAAACCATCAGCAAGTAATATACATGTTTTGCATATTTTTTTTAGTCATTTTGACAATATGGTATTATTATGCCCAAGTTAGAATTAATTTGATTACTTTATATATAATCAATTCATGTTCATTACTATATATCCTAATTTAAGATTCTAGAACGTGATGTGATATATTATTAGGACTTTTAAGTTGTTACATGTAAATTATAAATAATGTTAATGTTCAAACTTAATTAATATGTTGTTTAAAGAAAATAAGTTTGATTATAATAATTTACATGTATGAGTGACTCTTTTATTATTAAAATTAAGAATCAGCCCAACGGATGGTTATTAATTGAAACAATTAAAGATTAAGAAAATTTGCATAATGTTACACTTAATAAATGAAGATTTAACGGAAAAATTAGAATTAAAACTTATTAAATAGAATTTTATTGCATAAGTAACATGTTTATTTCGTTTTTGCCCAACGGTGATGCGTGAATAAATGTGTTGTACATTTTTAATGGGGGATGTTATTAGCATATTATTAATTGGACCAACGACAGATTGATAATTATGCGCCAACATCTAATTAAAATCTATTTTTTGGGTGTTGTAAATAGATTTTATGTAACTAACATTTTTCCCTACAGTTGGTTTTATTATGATTAATTATTAATTATTGTACTACATTAATTGTGGATTTCTTTTAGTTGTTTGTAAGCATGTTTATGAGCTTGATTATATTTCAGCATTGACTCTAACTAGTATTTCTGGGTATCTATCTAGAATTGAAGCCTTAAATGGAACTAATTTTACTGTTTGGAAAGAGCCAATAAAAAAAAAATTGTTCTCGGCGTTATGAATTTGGACTACTATGCATTACGAGTGTATTCTCCTGCTCCACTTACATTCTAAGCTCAATTGAGCAAAAAAGCTGCTTATGAAAAGTGGGAGCGATCCAACCGCATGTCCCTTTATGATTATGAAAAACTCTATCACGACGGTCATTCGAGTAGCCATTCCCGACTCGAGAATGCTAAAGAATATTTAACTTCGGTGGATGAACAATTTAAGTGTTCTTCTAAAACCCACACAAGTTCCCTTATTTTGAAAATGCTCACTAGTAGGTATGATGGGGTTAATGGAATGCATGAGCACCTTATGATGATGAACAACATGGCCTTTAAATTAAAGGGTATGGACATGGCGATTTCTAAGTATTTTCTTGTTCACTTCTTTATGACTTCTCTTTTTGCACAGTTTGATCCATTTAAGATCAATTATAACATGTTGAAAGAAAAGTGGAAGATGAGCGAGTTAATCGTCATGTGCGTCAAAGAAGAAGAAAGGCTTAAGACTGAAAAAATCTAGTTTTGCTCATTTGACTACCACTGGCTTCCATAAGAAGAAGGCTCATAAAAAATGGCAAAGCTTTTTAAGAATAAAGATAAGTCAATTTCTACCAAAACAAATAAGGCAAATAACTTATGAACATTTCTAATTGATGTTTCTTGTAATACATGGTGGCTTGACACTGGTGCTATGGTTCACATTACTAATTCATTGCAGGGATTCCTTTCAAAGAAGACACTCTAAAAGGGGGAAAACCATTAAAGTTGGCAATTGAGAGTTTATACAAGTTGAAGTTGTAGGAACTCTTCCTTTAGTTTTGGAGAGTGGTTTCACCTTGTATTTATATGATACTCTTTATGTTCCCGAAGATGACACGGAATTTAATTTCTCAGTATCTAAACTTGACGCTCACGATTTTTTCGCTTAAGTTTGAGAATAATAAAATAATTATTTATCATTACTCTCATGTTATTGGTTCCGGCTCTTTAGAGGGAAACCTCAACGTCTTTAATCTAATTTTAAGCTTTTGATAGTAAAGGTTTCTTTGTCGTCATTAATGTATGTGACTAGTAAAATATTATCATATTGCATTGCTTAATTGCTTCTAATATAAAGGAGATATTGTGCGTGATTGATATTTAATTAGGCATAACATGAAAGACTAGAAGACCAAAATTTATAAAAATAAAGTAATTAAATTTATTGAATATCACTCAATCGAATCATTATACAAACAATATAACAAAGGTAACAAAAGGTGACCATGCAATGAAAAAATACGAAAAATAGCACACTTTACAATAGATCAATAATAACACTAAAATGCAGAACGTCCGAAAGGTGTAAGGCTTAGAGAATTTAAAAGAAAGTAGAACTAGTTATTGGCACATTCGAATCCGCTTGGGAGTTTCCTCCCACAATTATTAAGAACTAAGTTGAGTGAAAGAGGAATATCAAGATGGATGCCCAAAACATTGGCTTTAATGGCAGTGCAAAGACATACGGCAACCTCAAGATCAACAAGGCCTTGAATGAGACTACAACATGGGAGTGTTGGAGGAGATCCTATTTTCACATTCACCAAGCCTAACACATCGGCACACACCCCTAATTTTAGGGAATCTATAGGACATGCACGGGTCTTATAGGGAGGACTGTATGCACTAATTAGGGCAAAGAAGACTAGGTTAAGAGAGAGAAAGAGGGCAAGTGAAGCACTATTTTTGGAAGACATTTCTGAAACCTTAGCAATGATATATATGCTAATTATAACTTTGAAATTAAGTGATAATGGACATAAAGAATGAGAATATTTGTTTTTGTGATGATGGAGATATAATGTTATTATGAGCGGTATTTGTAGGGTATATGCAAGAGGCGAAACTTTTTATATAGTTTAATGTCCATAATTAAGTAGACCAAAAAAATGCCTAAAATATGAGCATGACTAAACCACTAACGTGTTTACTATATTTTCGGCAATAATTCGTCCCACCTCATGGGAACGGAGGATAAATAATATAATGAACCGAATATTTTTTACTATTAATGTTGTTAATTATGACATACTGAATCTTTACTTCATTGCTTGCATGTTCTATATGATTTTGATTAAATCCACGTGATCAACAACTCTACGTGGGCCAGCAATATTGGTTTATATGCTGTTTCTTAGAATTTGAGAAGTGAGAACCATATAAGCTTTGTTCTCCTAAGCCAAAATGATGTATCCGTTAGTTTTAGAATGACCATCTTAAGTGAGCTCAAGCGAAAAGGAAAAAAATTGGAGCTTTGGAAATCATTGAACCTTGAATTCATTTAACAAGAGGTATGCAATTGAATTCAATTTTATTTCCAATATAGAATTATGTAAACCATGTGTATAAATGGATTAAAGAATAAAAAGTGAACTTAGTTAGCTTATGGTTTATATTTGGACCAAGTCCTATGTAATGGATCATATTTTATAATAAGATGGGTGTTATAGCATGTTAATTGGTATTTAATCAAAGAGTGAAAAATTTGATATAGTTAGTAAACTAGCTATTTAAATTAGTGTATATAAATCTCTTGTTTGGATATTTAAATGATGTTGGTTGGTGGAATTAGAGACTTGGTGGTTAGGTTTGATTGTGCTGAGCTATAATGAAGATAATTATGGAAAACCCGCAAACAAATCTTCAACTAATCGAATAGAACTAATAACGTGTGAATTTCAAAGACGAGACCTTAGATCGGTCCTAATATGTTAATTAAGACTTATTTGTAAAGAAAGTTGGGTTGGAGCGAAATCGAATCGAGTTTTGGATGTCAATCGGAAAGTTAAAAATTAGTGTGAACGTCCACTTTTGGCGCCATATTTTGACAGCCTAATGAACCCGGAATGGGAGGGTTATATTTTTAAAAAAATAATCTCGAATGATACGAAAAATTTGGACACGATCCGATAAACGAGTATGACGTGAGAAAATAACGAAGTGGCTGATTCGTTAAGTAGGACAACGGCGTAGCAGGACAATAAAGACACGTTATCTTGCGGTGCTTGGTCAAGGCCGTCTTCTTTGGAAGCGATCGCTTTTTTCCACCTCAGTTTCGATCGGCTTCTATGATTTATTTTTCGCAATTAGAAAATTTTAAAATACTATGACATAAGGACTATAAAATACCAGAAATTCTCTGCGATTCAATTAGTGGTTTGAGAATTAAAAATGGGCGAACAGACATGTCAAAACTTGTTAACATGCGATGCCGAACGTAGCCACGATGGGCTGTTTCGACTTTGGTCATTCCAGATCGCTTTTGAAATTTTAAGCAAAATAAAGCCTAATAAAGTCCCAAGATAAAAGTATATATTGATGCTATATGATACTTTATGCCATAAAAATTCATTCCTAGCATGCATAAAGAATGAAATAAAAAAGTAATGTGAATATAAATTAACATAGTTATGTGAGAAATATCACACAAAATGGTTTTATAGCAAATTGAAAAACATGAAACTGTTAAAAATAATAATGGTTATGAAAGTAATGAAATGAAGGTTTTCGGGGTTCGAAACAAAGATTTTCAACAAAGAATTACATAGCGGTGTGTGTGTGTCTATATATATATATATCAGCCTCTCCAATGAATCTGAATGGAGCAAACTAAGAGAAAGCTATATAGCATAATGACTCTTTCTTGAGTTTTTAAAAATTTTAAAAATAATTTTATATGCAAAGAAAATAATTCAAAATTTTTAAAAATTTCAAAACTATTACCCTTGTTACCGGCCATTGTTATTATTATGTCGTTGCTCTTGAGTTTCAAAAACTTGTTCCATATTATATTCTTGATTGAATGGTAACAATGAAAATAGTGAAGACTCGTTATCTAGTTCAATTGGAAATTCATCTGAACGACACTCCTTACGAAGAAAATTGTGGAGTCCTACACAAGCTATAATGTTCAAGTATGCATATAAATTCCAACATTTTAAAATAATTTAGATGATAATAGTAGCAGTAATAATAATAAAATTTTATTTTGTATTGAAAGTAATTAAGTTTGTTAGGTTATGTATGAGCATGAGTATTACTGATGCATGCATGTGTAGAAATACAAATACTTTTATTTATGCTTCCAAATAGAGGAGGTGGCTGAAATCCATTAGTTGCTGGATTATTCTCCAAAGTTTAGGGTAAATTTTGAACATGAGTTCTTTAATTTCGAACAGAAAAAGGTATCATAGCTGCATGCATATTGGAAAAAATTAAACAAAGTTGTTTGCCATAATTATATATTTAGAAACAAGAACAGAAAATAAGAGACAAATTTATATATGTAGTCTCACTTTTTGGTAGCTGCGTTAAGTCCCATTATGTTTAACTTGCTCAATATAATATATCCAATTAATAATTAGTTTTATTCATCTTTGTGTTTATTTGGAAGTCTTTATAAATCTTTAGAGATGGGGTAAGACTAATTGTAGCCTAAACTGTGTGATTGACAAAGTAAAGAGGGAATCTAATCCTGTTCACCAAAATTCCCCTCTAGTTTTCCTGAAGTGCTCTAACACCATGTTAAAGCTGATGTTGCCCCTTATCTCAACAAATGGAGAGACAAAATGAACTAACTATATGTCATTTTTAACATATATAATATAGTTGAAATTTGTTATCTCACAGCTCATGGGAGCTAAAGAAAACTGACAGAGGATGATAATTAATGATTGAATGGTGGAATTGTACTAAAGTATTATTAGTTCATTGCTTACATGTTCTATATATAAGATTTAGATTAATTCTATGTAATCAGCTTCAACTACGTTCGCAACTAATATTATTCTTTATATGCATGATCCAAATTCTTAGAGATTTGAGAAGTGATCTTTTGAAATTAAATAACTACATATATATTTTCTTGAAGACATGTTCCACGTCGTTCTTAATCAATTATTCAGGAGATTATATCATATTATGCTTTGTAATAAATAAAAATCATGAAAGTACATTTGAATTGATCAGAATAATTTAGCCAAAACTATGTACTCTAGAGAAAGTTAGAGGAAATTTGATTGAGGGGGCCATGCATGTTAACGCAATAGCTTTCATGCAAATATTATTTGAAAGGCTATCATGAATTTATTTAATTCAGGTTTACAAAGATCTAATGATATCATACTCTCCCTATATATTATCCTTAAATTTTTGTTTTCTTTTTATTTGGATAATATCTAAATATCAGTTTTCCTCTGTTGCAGAAAGTCACCTCTCTGGGTTTAGAAATACTTATAAGAAGACTATGTTTGCTGATAATATTGTTTGGTTAATCAATTTTCATAATCACCCTTTTCCCAAATATATAATTGGCTTGACATATTTGGTGATGACCATTTACAGATAAAATTTTGTTGTTTCTCAAGTCATGGTAAAATATTGTTCCCTTTGTTGTAGTCTCTTTGTTACCACAATTTGATGGAGTGATAGTGTGACAATTCAAATTTTTGAAAATTATTAAAATAAGAATTTAATAAAAGAAAATTCTTATTAAATGATATATTGTGTGATATTGTACTACATAAGTGACTACGAACTATGCAATATATATGTGATTTTTGTGCTTAATAAATATATTATTATTATTATATATTTATTATATGTAAATAAATTGTAGGGGCAATTTATTTAAAGGAAAGGAGATGGGTAAAATTAATCTATCGATGTAAGTTAAATAATCTATAAAATTATTTTAGCACGGTAAGTTGGTGGCATTAAATTTCTTTAATGCGTAACCACCATTTTATTGAAAAAATTATGTAATACATTATTGGGTGTAATGTACGCATGTTATTAATGCAATTGAATATATTATTATGTTTATTACAGCTTAAATTTTTGAAAACAATTTATATAAGGGAAAGGAGAATAATTCGAATTCTTGATAAATATTAAAATTAGGGTTTATTAAAATAAATTTTTACAATATGTTATATATGTTCATGCGCAGTATATTGAATATCTGTGAGGTAATAAATATATAACTATACGTATATATTTATTACATTTGGGGTAATGAATTGTTAAAAACAATTTGAGTAACAAAGCGAAAAGAGCGCGCTTAAGCATATATAATATTTTATATACTTTACCCAAGAAAATTAAAAATATTTTCGTGCATGGAATTATTTTGATGAGGCATAGATATTATATTAAATATAATATCTTAAGTAAATGAGTATTTTCTTATATATGGGAAATTATAATTAACGCATTTATTTTATGTATATATAGGTGAAAATGTAATAAAAACATTTTATGTTATGTTTTTATTTTAGAATACATAATTTATATATTAATGATTATTATATATATATATATATATATATATATATATTATGTATTTTCAAGAGGGTAAGTATATTTTAAGAGAGGATTAAGTTATTTGAAATGATAACTTAGTAAAAGTATAAGAGGGAGTAATTAAGTTAATTAAACAAAACCAAGCTTTTTGGCCAAACCATTCTTTTTTTCCCATGTGTGCCGTGAATGAGAGGGAGAGAGAGGGGGAGCGAGAAAATTCTTGGGCTCCAAGTATATTGCGTACAAATTGAAACTTGCAATTCATTTTCTCTTCCCCACCATAGCCGAACCTCTCTCTTTCTCCTTAGCAAATTAAAAGCTTTGTTCTCCAAAGCCAAAATGATGTATCCGTTAGTTTTTAGAATGACCATCTTAAGTGAGCTCAAGCTAAAAGGTATGCAATTCATTTAACAAGAGGTATGCAAATGAATTCTATTTTATTTCCAATTGAGAATTATGTAAATCATGTGTATAAATAGATTAAAGAATAAAAAGTGAAGTTAGTTAGCTTATGGTTTAAATTTGGACCAAGCCCTATGTAATGGATCATATTTTTATCATAAGATGGGTGTTATAGCATGTTAATTGGTATTTAATCAAACAATGAAAATTTGATATAGTTAGTAAACTAACTATTTAAATTAGTGTATATAAATCTCTTGTTTGGATATTTAAATGATGTTGGTTGGTGGTATTAGAGACTTGGTGGTTAGGTTTGATTGTGCGGAGCTATAAGAAAGATAATTATGGAAAACCCGCAAACAAATCTTCAAGAAATCGAATAGAACTAATAACGCATTACGTTATGTTCAGATAAATTCCATATAAAGAGTAAAATTGACTAAAAACTGAAAAAATTTCAAAGCGAGACCTTAGATCACCCCTAATATGTTAATTAAGACTTATTTGTAAAGAAAGTTGAGTTGGAACGAGTCAAGTCGAGTTTTGGATGTCAATCGGAAAGTTAGAAATTAGTGTGAACGCCCACTTTTGGCGCCTCGCTTTGGCAACCTAATGAACCCTAATGGGAGGGTTATAGTTTTAAAAACTAATCTCGTATGATACAAAAAACATACTGAAATTTGGACACGATCCGATAAACGAGTAAGGCGTGAGAAAATAACGAAGTGGTTGATTCGTTAAGTAGGACAACAATGACAATGACCCGGTAAGCAGCATTCGCTGTCAATCTTCTTTGGTGCGATGATTAACAAGCTTTTTCACCTCGCCTCGATCGGCCAAAAGATTTGTTTTCGCAATTAGAAAATTTTAAAATACTATGTCATAAGGACTATAAAATACCCAAAATTCTCCGCGATTCAATTAGTGGTTTGAGAATTAAAATGGGCGAATAGACATGTCGTAACTTGTTAACATGCGACGTCAAACGTAGCTATACGATGGACTATTTTTTTTCGTCATTCCGGATCGCTTTTGAGCTAAATTTTAAGCAAAATAAAGCCTAATAAAGTCCCAAGATAGAAGTATATATTGATGCTTTATATGATACTTTATGTCATGAAAATTCATTCCAAAGATAAAGAATGAAATAAAAATGCAATGTAAATATAAATTTACATAGTTATGTGAGATATGTCACATAAAATGGTTTTATAAAGAAAACAAAAAAGCATGAAACCGTTAAAAAATAATAATGGTTATGAAAGTAATGAAATGAAGGTTTTCGAGGTTCAAACGCGAAGATTTTGAACGAAGAATTACATAGCAAGTGTGTGTGTGTGTGTATATATATATATATATATATATATATATATATATATATATATATATATACTTTTTCAAATGAATCGAATGGAAGCGAACTAAGAATAACTATTATAGCGACAGTTTTTTCCATCGCTATATATAGTATAAAAATTGGCTTTCTATGCTATAGAGATGGAAAAAAGCAAATCATTATAGCCAATTAGATTCTTAGTTCGTTCTTTTCAGGTTATTGGAGAAGCGATTATATATATATATATATATATATATATATATAAACACGGCTAGAATATAAGTTATTCGTGAAATCAAATGCTAAACTAACTTGCTAACAAAAATAAAATATTTGTGTATGAGACAATAACATGAGTTAAGTCATGAACTAATGAAAAAGTATAAAATTATAAAGATAAATGAAATAATCTAGTAAGTCGTGTTTTTTCTTATAAGAGTTATATATTAATCATTTAAATCTCGAATTTGCGAGTAAAGAAAAAAGATATTTCTAAAATGGGATATGGATGATTTAAGCTTCTTCATTATGTAAAATATTTACATATTAAAAATGTGAGAGATCTGTATTATGTAAATAAAGGATTAAAATGAACAATGTTTCTAAATAACTGGTTTGAATTAAGAATAAATAATATTAGTTTTTATAAACTAATAACCATGAGAAAGGAATATGCATGCATGTTTTGTGACATAATTAGTTACCTAATGTGTGTATATGTAAACACGATTGTGTAGGATTTGTGGAGAGGTGCTAAATTAAATTTTATCGGTAATCTTCAATCAAGGCAAGTCTTTCAGTTCTTTTGTGTTATATGAATTTGATATTGTGATGAGATCAACATGAGTATGTTGAATTACATAACATGTGATATAAATTATGAAAGTCAAATTATGACTATGAGTGATTGGGTTATGGAACTCAATCCATACTTGTTAAGTGATATGAGTGCAAATAAACTCACACTACTTAGAGTTATGATGCATGTATGTTATACAAAGATTATTATATATGAAATGAGCATGAAACTAGGTGTTATGTGATGCATGAAAACTGTTATATTTGCTGAGCTGTCGAGCTCAATCTTGCAAAAATAAACTTTTTGCAAGTTTAAGATACAATGATATAAAATACCTAACATCTGGACACTAAAGATAAGAAGACGTGCCAAGGAATATTGTATTCCTTACTTGAAACTAATATGGTATTATGTTGATGTTGTATAATACACAAGGTAAATTGTGAAATGTTTAAGGAATAGGGAATATTTGTTTTGGGATAAGATTGTATGGTATTGGTGACTATCTTATCTTGTATGTAAAGATATAAAGGTAAATCCTATTTATTTGTAGAAAGGAATCATTAACTGAATATGATTTCGAAATATATGTAATCGTAAAGGTTACGATTCAGGAAAAAAACAGAAAGAATTAAAAAAGTTTTAAATTATCCTCATATTTAATAGTCATCTCATATTGATGTCAAGTTAGTACAAGATAGTATCTAACGCACAAGGTCGGAATTAAGTTAGTACTGATTTTGGGAGCGTTACAGATATTCAATAAGATTTTATTTCAACTTTAGCCATTACATAATTCATTCCGAATGAGAGATCAATCACTGTATGTTCATGAACAAATTTGGACTAGGTGTTCTTTCTTTTGATAGAAAAATAAAATCAAGAAGAGAAAATTATGTTAAATCTTAGTTACGAGAATAATTTATACGAATGCATTTAACGGATAATTACATCACTAGCTAGCTTACAGTTTCACCCGAGCAACATGGTTAACGACTGGCCGAGAATGGACTCATGTCCGATTTGCTAGTTGCTAGTAATTTTTAGCGAAGATTTATTGTCTTTTGATTTCCACTAGTTTTGCGATGAAAGATTAAATCTTTTAGGGTACGATGGAGGAAAGAAGATGGTTAACACATGCAAGAAACAATTCTTCGGGTTTTTTTTAAATTGTTTTTAGTACGAGAAACAATAATTAATAAATACAAATAGTTTCTACTTGATGTGTTGAGGGATTGTTGGAATTTATTGTAAAAGATAAATATTATTGTTTTGTAACTTATAGAAAGATGTAAGTAACCTTATTGCAGCACTTGTACAAATCTCAAAAAGATAAATAACTTTAGCATTTTGTAATAATTTATTTACTTTGTTAAGATAAAATCGTTAATATGTGGTACATTCAAGATTACCATAGTAAAATTCAATTATATTTTCTCATAAAAATAAAATAGATTGTTATTTGCTCTATGTATTATGTATATATCCTTTTTTTTATTTCATTTGCTATCTATTCAATCAAATGAAATTCTTCATTTAAAACAATATAGGCACTTCAACTTTAAAATGAATGGGTACCCCATACACTCATTTCTTGATTTCAGATCTCTTTATCCCGAAAAACATAAAAACACATCTACATACGAATCTAATAATCGCTTTCGATAGTGAAGGTTTCTTCGTCGTCATTAATGTATGTGACTAGTAAAATATTAACATAAGTCATTGCTTAATTGCTTCTAATTAAATGCTAAATACAAAGGAGAGATTGTGCATAATTGATATCTAATTAGGCATAACATGCAAGATTAGAAGACTAGAATTTATAAAAAAATAAATTAATTAAATTTACTGAATTTCACCCAATCGAATCATTATACAAACAATATAACAAAGGTAACAAAAGGTGACCATGCAATGACAAATACGAAAAATAGCACTTTGTTAGAATATTTTATTTCCTTATGTAACCTCTACTATTTTTGTAATTATTGAGCTTATATATTGTATTAATTTAATCATTTTATTTATGTATTTAGTAATTAATTATTTGGCCTATAAATAATATTACTGATAATACTTGGCATAATGGGGCATAGGGTTTCATAATCTTGATGGGCAATTTTTGACTCCTAACTATTCTATAAATAAAACAATTAGGGTTTTGTCCCAATTGTTGTCTCAAGAATTTTATACACACATATACATCCATCCTAAGATTGAGAGAGACAATTGAAGACTTTCACCCTTAAGCGCGCAGTGGAAGTGTGAACATCTGATATCAGAACTATGGTTACGCTATTGTATAGAATAAATTAATTACGTTGTTCTGCTATAAATTTTAATTCCGCATAACCTATTTATTGGTATAATATATAAATATTCAGTATGCAATATGTTAAGGAATTTTACAAAATAATAATGAATTGATGAATTCATGCACATGTGTTATTAGATCTTTGCATGAGAGAACTAATTATTGATGGAATAAGTAAAGCATACAGATTCAATCCATAATTTTAGAATTTCGTAAAAACTAATTATCCATTGTGCACATAATATATTCTTTTGATGGTATATATTAATTCACCTTTTCATGAAACCATCAGTAAGTAATATACATGTTTTGCATATTTTTTTAGTCATTTTGACAATATGGTATTATTATGCCCAAGTTAGAATTAATTTGATTACTTTATATATAATCAATTCATGTTCATTACTATATATCCTAATTTAAGATTCTAGAACGTGATGTGATATATTATTAGGACTTTTAAGTTGTTACATGTAAATTATAAATAATGTTAATGTTCAAACTTAATTAATATGTTGTTTAAAGAAAATAAGTTTGATTATAATAATTTACATGTATGAGTGACTCTTTTATTATTAAAATTAAGAATCACTTAACGGATGGTTATTAATTGAAACAATTAAAGATTAAGAAAATTTGCATAATGTTACACTTAATAAATGAAGATTTAACGGAAAAATTAGAATTAAAACTTATTAAATAGAATTTTATTGCATAAGTAACATGTTTATTTCGTTTTTGCCCAACGGTGATGCGTGAATAAATGTGTTGTACATTTTTAATGGGGGATGTTATTAGCATATTATTAATTGGACCAACGACAGATTGATAATTATGCGCCAACATCTCATTAAAATCTATTTTTTGGGTGTTGTAAATAGATTTTATGTAACTAACATTTTTCCCTACAGTTGGTTTTATTATGATTAATTATTAATTATTGTACTACATTAATTGTGGATTTCTTTTAGTTGTTTGTAAGCATATTTATGAGCTTGATTATATTTCAGCATTGACTCTAACTAGTATTTTTGGGTATCTATCTAGAATTGAAGCCTTAAATGGAACTAACTTTACTGTTTGGAAAGAGCCAATAAAAAAAAAATGTTCTCGGCGTTATGAATTTGGACTACTATGCATTACGAGTGTATTCTCCTGCTCCACTTACAGCTACAAGCTCAATTGAGCAAAAAACCGTTTATGAAAAGTGGGAGCGATCCAACCGCATGTCCCTTATGATTATGAAAAACTCTATCACGACAGTCATTCGAGTAGCCATTCCTGACTCTGAGAATGCTAAAGAATATTTAACTTCGGTGGATGAACAATTTAAGTGTTCTTCTAAAACTCACACAAGTTCCCTTATTTTGAAAATGCTCACTAGTAGGTATGATGGGGTTAGTGGAATGCATGAGCACCTTATGATGATGAACAACATGGCCTTTAAATTAAAGGGTATGGACATGGAGATTTCTAAGTATTTTCTTGTTCACTTCTTTATGACTTCTCTTTCTGCACAGTTTGATCCATTTAAGATCAATTATAACACGTAGAAAGAAAAGTGGAAGATGAGCGAGTTAATCGTCATGTGCGTCAAAGAAGAAGAAAGGCTTAAGATTGAAAAAATCTAGTTTTGCTCATTTGACTACCACTGGCTTCCATAAGAAGAAGGCTCATAAAAAATGGCAAAGCTTTTTAAGAATAAAAATAAGTCAATTTCTACCAAAACAAATAAGGCAAATAACTTATGAACATTTCTAATTGATGTTTCTTGTAATACATGGTGGCTTGACACTGGTGCTATGGTTCACATTACTAATTCATTGCAGGGATTCCTTTCAAAGAAGACACTCTAAAAGGGGGAAAACCATTAAAGTTGGCAATTGAGAGTTTATACAAGTTGAAGTTGTAGGAACTCTTCCTTTAATTTTGGAGAGTGGTTTCACCTTGTATTTATATGATACTCTTTATGTTCCCAGTATGACACGGAATTTAATTTCTGTATCTAAACTTGACGTTCACGATTTTTCGTTTAAGTTTGAGAATAATAAAATAATTATTTATCATTACTCTCATGTTATTAGTTCTGGCTCTTTAGAGGGAAACCTCAACGTACGAATCTAATTTTCGCTTTTGATAGTAAAGGTTTCTTTGTCGTCATTAATGTATGTGACTAGTAAAATATTATCATATTGCATTGCTTAATTGCTTCTAATATAAAGGAGATATTGTGCGTGATTGATATTTAATTAGGCATAACATGAAAGACTAGAAGACCAAAATTTATAAAAAATAAAGTAATTAAATTTATTGAATATCACTCAATCGAATCATTATACAAACAATATAACAAAGGTAACAAAAGGTGACCATGCAATGAAAAATACGAAAAATAGCACACTTTACAATAGATCAATAATAACACTAAAATGCAGAACGTCCAAAAGGTGTAAGGCTTAGAGAATTTAAAAGAAAAAGTAGAACTAGTTATTGGCACATTCGAATCCGCTTGGGAGTTTCCTCCCACAATTATTAAGAACTAAGTTGAGTGAAAGAGGAATATCAAGATGGATGCCCAAAACATTGGCTTTAATGGCAGTGCAAAGACATACGGCAACCTCAAGATCAACAAGGCCTTGAATGAGACTACAACATGGGAGTGTTGGAGGAGATCCTATTTTCACATTCACCAAGCCTAACACATCGGCACACACCCCTAATTTTAGGGAATCTATAGGACATGCACGGGTCTTATAGGGAGGACTGTATGCACTAATTAGGGCAAAGAAGACTAGGTTAAGAGAGAGAAAGAGGCAAGTGAAGCACTATTTTTGGAAGACATTTCTGAAACCTTAGCAATGATATATATGCTAATTATAACTTTGAAATTAAGTGATAATGGACATAAAGAATGAGAATATTTGTTTTTGTGATGATGGAGATATAATGTTATTATGAGCGGTATTTGTAGGGTATATGCAAGAGGCGAAACTTTTATATAGTTTAATGTCCATAATTAAGTAGACCAAAAAATGCCTAAAATATGAGCATGACTAAACCACTAACGTGTTTACTATATTTTCGGCAATAATTCGTCCCACCTCATGGGAACGGAGGATAAATAATATAATGAACCGAATATTTTTTACTATTAATGTTGTTAATTATGACATACTGAATCTTTACTTCATTGCTTGCATGTTCTATATGATTTTGATTAAATCCACGTGATCAACAACTCTACGTGGGCCAGCAATATTGGTTTATATGCTGTTTCTTAGAATTTGAGAAGTGAGAACCATATAAGCTTTGTTCTCCTAAGCCAAAATGATGTATCCGTTAGTTTTAGAATGACCATCTTAAGTGAGCTCAAGCGAAAAGGAAAAAATTGGAGCTTTGAAATCATTGAACCTTGAATTCATTTAACAAGAGGTATGCAATTGAATTCAATTTTATTTCCAATATAGAATTATGTAAACCATGTGTATAAATGGATTAAAGAATAAAAAGTGAACTTAGTTAGCTTATGGTTTATATTTGGACCAAGTCCTATGTAATGGATCATATTTTTATAATAAGATGGGTGTTATAGCATGTTAATTGGTATTTAATCAAAGAGTGAAAAATTTGATATAGTTAGTAAACTAGCTATTTAAATTAGTGTATATAAATCTCTTGTTTGGATATTTAAATGATGTTGGTTGGTGGAATTAGAGACTTGGTGGTTAGGTTTGATTGTGCTGAGCTATAATGAAGATAATTATGGAAAACCCATGAACAAATCTTCAACTAATCGAATAGAACTAATAACGTGTGAATTTCAAAGACGAGACCTTAGATCGGTCCTAATATGTTAATTAAGACTTATTTGTAAAGAAAGTTGGGTTGGAACGAGTCGAATCGAGTTTTGGATGTCAATCGGAAAGTTAAAAATTAGTGTGAACGTCCACTTTTGGCGCCATATTTTGACAGCCTAATGAACCCGGAATGGGAGGTTATATTTTTAAAAAATAATCTCAAATGATACGAAAAAATTTGGACACGATCCGATAAACGAGTATGGCGTGAGAAAATAACGAAGTGGCTGATTCGTTAAGTAGGACACAACAGCGTGAAGAGGACAATAAAGAAATGACCAAATAAGATCTTGCGTCATGTGGCCGTCTTTGTTGGAGCGATCGTTTCTTTTCCACCTCGCCTGATCGGCTTCTATGATTTATTTTCGCAATTAGAAAATTTTAAAATACTATGACATAAGGACTATAAAATACCAGAAATTCTCTGCGATTCAATTAGTGGTTTGAGAATTAAAAATGGGCGAACAGACATGTCAAAACTTGCTAACATGCGATGCCGAACGTAGCCACGATGGGCTATTTTGACTTTCGTCATTTCAGGATCGCTTTTGAAATTTTAAGCAAAATAAAGCCTAATAAAGTCCCAAGATAAAAGTATATATTGATGCTATATGATACTTTATGCCATAAAAATTCATTCCTAGCATGCATAAAGAATGAAATAAAAAAGTAATGTGAATATAAATTAACATAGTTATGTGAGAAATATCACACAAAATGGTTTTATAGCAAATTGAAAAACATGAAACTGTTAAAAATAATAATGGTTATGAAAGTAATGAAATGAAGGTTTTCGGGGTTCGAAACAAAGATTTTGAACAAAGAATTACATAGCGGTGTGTGTGTGTCTATATATATATATCAGCTCTCTCCAATGAACTGAATGGAGCAAACTAAGAGCGAAGCGGCTATAGCGACTGCTCTTGAGTTTTTAAAAAATTTTAAAAATAATTTTTATATGCAGCAAAATAATTCAAAATTTTTAAAAATTTCAAAACTATTACCCTTGTTACCGGCCATTGTTATTATTATGTCGTTGCTCTTGAGTTTCAAAAACTTGTTCCATATTATATTCTTGATTGAATGGTAACAATGAAAATAGTGAAGACTCGTTATCTAGTTCAATTGGAAATTCATCTGAACGACACTCCTTACGAAGAAAATTGTGGAGTCCTACACAAGCTATAATGTTCAAGTATGCATATAAATTCCAACATTTTAAAATAATTTAGATGATAATAGTAGCAGTAATAATAATAAAATTTTATTTTGTATTGAAAGTAATTAAGTTTGTTAGGTTATGTATGAGCATGAGTATTACTGATGCATGCATGTGTAGAAATACAAATACTTTTATTTATGCTTCCAAATAGAGGAGGTGGCTGAAATCCATTAGTTGCTGGATTATTCTCCAAAGTTTAGGTAGATTTTGAACATGAGTTCTTTAATTTCGAACAGAAAAAAAGGTATCATAGCTGCATGCATATTGGAAAAAATTAAACAAAGTTGTTTGCCATAATTATATATTTAGAAACAAGAACAGAAAATAAGAGACAAATTTATATATGTAGTCTCACTTTTTGGTAGCTAAGTTAAGTCCCATTATGTTTAACTTGCTCAATATAATATATCCAATTAATAACTAGTTTTATTCATCTTTGTGGTTATTTGGAAGTCTTTATAAATCTTTAGAGATGGGGTAAGACTAATTGTAGCCTAAACTGTGTGATTGACAAAGTAAAGAGGGAATCTAATCATGTTCACCAAAATTCCCCTCTAGTTTTCCTGAAGTGCTCTAACACCATGTTAAAGCTGATGTTACCCCTTATCTCAACAAATGGAGAGACAAAATTAACTAACTATATGTCATTTTTAACATATATAATATAGTTGAAATTTGTTATCTCACAGCTCATGGGAGCTAAAGAAAACTGACAGAGGATGATAATTAATGATTGAATGGTGGAATTGTACTAAAGTATTATTAGTTCATTGCTTACATGTTCTATATATAAGATTTAGATTAATTCTATGTAATCAGCTTCAACTACGTTCGCAACTAATATTATTCTTTATATGCATGATCCAAATTCTTAGAGATTTGAGAAGTGATCTTTTGAAATTAAATAACTACATATATATTTTCTTGAAGACATGTTCCACGTCGTTCTTAATCAATTATTCAGGAGATTATATCATATTATGCTTTGTAATAAATAAAAATCATGAAAGTACATTTGAATTGATCAGAATAATTTAGCCAAAACTATGTACTCTAGAGAAAGTTAGAGGAAATTTGATTGAGGGGGGCATGCATGTTAACGCAATAGCTTTCATGCAAATATTATTTGAAAGGCTATCATGAATTTATTTAATTCAGGTTTACAAAGATCTAATGATATCATACTCTCCCTATATATTATCCTTAAATTTTTGTTTTCTTTTTATTTGGATAATATCTAAATATCAGTTTTCCTCTGTTGCAGAAAGTCACCTCTCTGGGTTTAGAAATACTTATAAGAAGACTATGTTTGCTGATAATATTGTTTAGTTAATCAATTTTCATAATCACCCTTTTCCCAAATATATAATTGGCTTGACATATTTGGTGATGACCATTTACAGATAAAATTGTGTTGTTTCTCAAGTCATGGTAAAATATTGTTCCCTTTGTTGTAGTCTCTTTGTTACCACAATTTGATGGAGTGATAGTGTGACAATCCAAATTTTTGAAAATTATTAAAATAAGAATTTAATAAAAGAAAATTCTTATTAAATGATATATTGTGTGATATTGTACTACATAAGTGACTACGAACTATGCAATATATATGTGATTTTTGTGCTTAATAAATATATTATTATTATTATATATTTATTATATGTAAATAAATTGTAGGGGCAATTTATTTAAAGGAAAGGAGATGGGTAAAATTAATCTATCGATGTAAGTTAAATAATCTATAAAATTATTTTAGCACGAAGAAGTTGGTGGCATTAAATTTCTTTAATGCGTAACCACCATTTTATTGAAAAAATTATGTAATACATTATTGGGTGTAATGTACGCATGTTATTAATGCAATGAATATATTATTATGTTTATTACAGTTAAATTTTTGAAAACAATTTATATAAGGGAAAGGAGAATAATTCGAATTCTTGATAAATATTAAAATTAGGGTTTATTAAAATAAAATTTTACAATATGTTATATATGTTCATGCGCAGTATATTGAATATCTGTGAGGTAATAAATATATAACTATATGTATATATTTATTACACGAGGTAATGAATTGTTAAAAACAATTTGAGTAACAAAGCGAAAGAGGCAGTTTAAGCATATATAATATTTTATATACTTTACCCAAGAATATTAAAAATATTTTCGTGCATGGAATTATTTTGATGAGGCATAGATATTATATTAAATATAATATCTTAAGTAAATGAGTATTTTCTTATATATGGGAAATTATAATTAACGCATTTATTTTGCGTATATAAGGTGAAAATGTAATAAAAACATTTTATGTTATGTTTTTATTTTAGAATACATAATTTATATATTAATGATTATATATATATTAATGATTATATATATATATATATATATATATTATGTATTTTCAAGAGGGTAAGTATATTTTAAGAGAGGATTAAGTTATTTGAAATGATAACTTAGTAAAAGTATAAGAGGGAGTAATTAAGTTAATTAAACAAAACCAAGCTTTTTGGCCAAACCATTCTTTTTCCCATGTGTGCCGTGAATGAGAGGGAGAGAGTAGGGAGCGAGAAAAATTCTTGGGCTCCAAGTATATTGCGTACAAATTGAAACTTGCAATTCATTTTCTCTTCCCCACCATAGCCGAACCTCTCTCTTTCTCCTTAGCAAATTAAAAGCTTTGTTCTCCAAAGCCAAAATGATGTATCCGTTAGTTTTAGAATGACCATCTTAAGTGAGCTCAAGCTAAAAGGTATGCAATTCATTTAACAAGAGGTATGCAAATGAATTCTATTTTATTTCCAATTGAGAATTATGTAAATCATGTGTATAAATAGATTAAAGAATAAAAAGTGAAGTTAGTTAGCTTATGGTTTAAATTTGGACCAAGCCCTATGTAATGGATCATATTTTATCATAAGATGGGTGTTATAGCATGTTAATTGGTATTTAATCAAACAATGAAAATTTGATATAGTTAGTAAACTAACTATTTAAATTAGTGTATATAAATCTCTTGTTTGGATATTTAAATGATGTTGGTTGGTGGTATTAGAGACTTGGTGGTTAGGTTTGATTGTGCGGAGCTATAAGAAAGATAATTATGGAAAACCCATGAAACAAATCTTCAAGAAATCGAATAGAACTAATAACGCACACGTTATGTTCGTATAAATTCCATATAAAGAGTAAAATTGACTAAAAACTGAAAAAATTTCAAAGCCGAGACCTTAGATCAGTCCTAATATGTTAATTAAGACTTATTTGTAAAGAAAGTTGAGTTGGAACGAGTCAAGTCGAGTTTTGGATGTCAATCGGAAAGTTAGAAATTAGTGTGAACGTCCACTTTTGGCGCACTGTTTTGGCAACCTAATGAACCCGGAATGGGAGGGTTATAGTTTTAAAAAAATAATCTCATATGATACAAAAAACATACTGAAATTTGGACACGATCCGATAAACGAGTAAGGCGTGAGAAAATAACAAAGTGGTTGATTCGTTAAGTAGGACAACAACGGCTGACCACTGCAGCGGCCATGCCAAATCTTCTTTGCGTGCGATCGATTAACAAGCTTTTTCACCTCAGTTTCGATCGGCTTCTGTGATTTGTTTTCGCAATTAGAAAATTTTAAAATACTATGTCATAAGGACTATAAAATACCTGAAATTCTCCGCGATTCAATTAGTGGTTTGAGAATTAAAAATGGGCGAATAGACATGTCAGAACTTGTTAACATGCGACGTCAAACGTAGCCACGATGGACTGTTTTGACTTTCGTCATTCCGGATCGCTTTTGAGCTAAATTTTAAGCAAAATAAAGCCTAATAAAGTCCCAAGATAGAAGTATATATTGATGCTATATGATACTTTGTGTCATGAAAATTCATTCCGAGCATAAAGAATGAAATAAAAATGCAATGTAAATATAAATTTACATAGTTATGTGAGATATGTCACATAAAATGGTTTTATAGCAAAACAAAAAAGCATGAAACCGTTAAAAAATAATAATGGTTATGAAAGTAATGAAATGAAGGTTTTCGAGGTTCGAAACGAAGATTTTGAACGAAGAATTACATAGCTCTATGTATTATGTATATATCCTTTTTTTTATTTCATTTGCTATCTATTCAATCAAATGAAATTCTTCATTTAAAACAATATAGGCACTTCAATTTTAAAATGAATGGGTACCCCATACACTCATTTCGAAAAAATGAGTCCTTGATTTCAGATCTCTTTATCCCGAAAAACATAAAAACACATCTACATACGAATCTAATAATCGCTTTCGATAGTGAAGGTTTCTTTGTCGTCATTAATGTATGTGACTAGTAAAATATTAACATAAGTCATTGCTTAATTGCTTCTAATTAAATGCTAAATACAAAGGAGAGATTGTGCATAATTGATATCTAATTAGGCATAACATGCAAGATTAGAAGACTAGAATTTATAAAAAAATAAATTAATTAAATTTACTGAATTTCACCCAATCGAATCATTATACAAACAATATAACAAAGGTAACAAAAGGTGACCATGCAATGACAAATACGAAAAAATAGCACACTTTGTTAGAATATTTTATTTCCTTATGTAACCTCTATTATTTTTGTAATTATTGAGCTTACATATTGTATTAATTTAATCATTTTATTTATGTGTTTAGTAATTAATTATTTGGCCTATAAATAATATTACTTGATAATACTTGGCATAATGGGGCATAGGGTTTCATAATCTTGATGGGCAATTTTGACTCCTAACTATTCTATAAATAAAAGCAGTTAGGGGTTTTGTCCCAATTGTTGTCTCAAGAATTTTATACACACATATACATCCATCCTAAGATTGAGAGAGACAATTGAAGACTTTCACCCTTAAGCCACAAGAATGGAAGTGTGAACATCCGATATCGAACTATGGTTACGCTTATTGTATAGAATAAATTAATTACGTTGTTCTCGCTATAAATTTTAATTAGGATAACCTATTTATTGGTATAATATATAAATATTCAATTATGCAATATGTTAAGGAATTTCAAATAATAATGAATTGATGAATTCATGCACATGTTACCGTCTCAAAAAGGAACTAATTATTGATGGAATAAGTAGCATCTGATTCAATCCATAATTTTAGAATTTCGGAAAAACTAATTATCCTTTGTGCACATAATATATTCTTTTTTGATGGTATATATTAATTCAACTTTTCATGAAACCATCAACAAGTAATATACATGTTTTGCATATTTTTTTAGTCATTTTGACAATATGGTATTATTATGCCCAAGTTAGAATTAATTTGATTACTTTATATATAATCAATTCATGTTCATTACTATATATCCTAATTTAAGATTCTAGAACGTGATGTGATATATTATTAGGACTTTTAAGTTGTTACATGTAAATTATAAATAATGTTAATGTTCAAACTTAATTAATATGTTGTTTAAAGAAAATAAGTTTGATTATAATAATTTACATGTATGAGTGACTCTTTTATTATTAAAATTAAGAATCATTAACGGATGGTTATTAATTGAAACAATTAAAGATTAAGAAAATTTGCATAATGTTACACTTAATAAATGAAGATTTAACGGAAAAATTAGAATTAAAACTTATTAAATAGAATTTTATTGCATAAGTAACATGTTTATTTCGTTTTTGCCCAATCTATGATGCGTGAATAAATGTGTTGTACATTTTTAATGGGGGATGTTATTAGCATATTATTAATTGGACCAACGACAGATTGATAATTATGCGCCAACATCTAATTAAAATCTATTTTTTGGGTGTTGTAAATAGATTTTATGTAACTAACATTTTTCCCTACAGTTGATTTTATTATGATTAATTATTAATTATTGTACTACATTAATTGTGGATTTCTTTTAGTTGTTTGTAAGCATGTTTATGAGCTTGATTATATTTCAGCATTGACTCTAACTAGTATTTCTGGGTATCTATCTAGAATTGAAGCCTTAAATGGAACTAATTTTACTGTTTGGAAAGAGCCAATAAAAAAAAAATTGTTCTCGGCGTTATGAATTTGGACTACTATGCATTACGAGTGTATTCTCCTGCTCCACTTACAGCTACAAGCTCAATTGAGCAAAAAACTGTTTATGAAAAGTGGGAGCGATCCAACCGCATGTCCCTTATGATTATGAAAAACTCTATCACGACAGTCATTCGAGTAGCCATTCCTGACTCTGAGAATGCTAAAGAATATTTAACTTCGGTGGATGAACAATTTAAGTGTTCTTCTAAAACCCACACAAGTTCCCTTATTTTGAAAATGCTCACTAGTAGGTATGATGGGGTTAATGGAATGCATGAGCACCTTATGATGATGAACAACATGGCCTTTAAATTAAAGGGTATGGACATGGCGATTTCTAAGTATTTTCTTGTTCACTTCTTTATGACTTCTCTTTTTGCACAGTTTGATCCATTTAAGATCAATTATAACATGTTGAAAGAAAAGTGGAAGATGAGCGAGTTAATCGTCATGTGCGTCAAAGAAGAAGAAAGGCTTAAGACTGAAAAAATCTAGTTTTGCTCATTTGACTACCACTGGCTTCCATAAGAAGAAGGCTCATAAAAAATGGCAAAGCTTTTTAAGAATAAAGATAAGTCAATTTCTACCAAAACAAATAAGGCAAATAACTTATGAACATTTCTAATTGATGTTTCTTGTAATACATGGTGGCTTGACACTGGTGCTATGGCTCACATTACTAATTCATTGCAGGGATTCCTTTCAAAGAAGACACTCTAAAAGGGGGAAAACCATTAAAGTTGGCAATTGAGAGTTTATACAAGTTGAAGTTGTAGGAACTCTTCCTTTAGTTTTGGAGAGTGGTTTCACCTTGTATTTATATGATACTCTTTATGTTCCCAGTATGACACGGAATTTAATTTCTGTATCTAAACTTGACGTTCACGATTTTTCGTTTAAGTTTGAGAATAATAAAATAATTATTTATCATTACTCTCATGTTATTGGTTCCGGCTCTTTAGAGGGAAACCTCAACGTACGAATCTAATTTTCGCTTTTGATAGTAAAGGTTTCTTTGTCGTCATTAATGTATGTGACTAGTAAAATATTATCATATTGCATTGCTTAATTGCTTCTAATATAAAGGAGATATTGTGCGTGATTGATATTTAATTAGGCATAACATGAAAGACTAGAAGACCAAAATTTATAAAAAATAAAGTAATTAAATTTATTGAATATCACTCAATCGAATCATTATACAAACAATATAACAAAGGTAACAAAAAGGTGACCATGCAATGAAAAATACGAAAATAGCACACTTTACAATAGATCAATAATAACACTAAAATGCAGAACGTCCGAAAGGTGTAAGGCTTAGAGAATTTAAAAGAAAGTAGAACTAGTTATTGGCACATTCGAATCCGCTTGGGAGTTTCCTCCCACAATTATTAAGAACTAAGTTGAGTGAAAGAGGAATATCAAGATGGATGCCCAAAACATTGGCTTTAATGGCAGTGCAAAGACATACAGCAACCTCAAGATCAACAAGGCCTTGAATGAGACTACAACATGGGAGTGTTGGAGGAGATCCTATTTTCACATTCACCAAGCCTAACACATCGGCACACACCCCTAATTTTAGGGAATCTATAGGACATGCACGGGTCTTATAGGGAGGACTGTATGCACTAATTAGGGCAAAGAAGACTAGGTTAAGAGAGAGAAAGAGGGCAAGTGAAGCACTATTTTTGGAAGACATTTCTGAAACCTTAGCAATGATATATATGCTAATTATAACTTTGAAATTAAGTGATAATGGACATAAAGAATGAGAATATTTGTTTTGTGATGATGGAGATATAATGTTATTATGAGCGGTATTTGTAGGGTATATGCAAGAGGCGAAACTTTTTATATAGTTTAATGTCCATAATTAAGTAGACCAAAAAAATGCCTAAAATATGAGCATGACTAAACCACTAACGTGTTTACTATATTTTCGGCAATAATTCGTCCCACCTCATGGGAACGGAGGATAAATAATATAATGAACCGAATATTTTTTACTATTAATGTTGTTAATTATGACATACTGAATCTTTACTTCATTGCTTGCATGTTCTATATGATTTTGATTAAATCCACGTGATCAACAACTCTACGTGGGCCAGCAATATTGGTTTATATGCTGTTTCTTAGAATTTGAGAAGTGAGAACCATATAAGCTTTGTTCTCCTAAGCCAAAATGATGTATCCGTTAGTTTTTAGAATGACCATCTTAAGTGAGCTCAAGCGAAAAGGAAAAAAATTGGAGCTTTGGAAATCATTGAACCTTGAATTCATTTAACAAGAGGTATGCAATTGAATTCAATTTTATTTCCAATATAGAATTATGTAAACCATGTGTATAAATGGATTAAAGAATAAAAAGTGAACTTAGTTAGCTTATGGTTTATATTTGGACCAAGTCCTATGTAATGGATCATATTTTATAATAAGATGGGTGTTATAGCATGTTAATTGGTATTTAATCAAAGAGTGAAAAATTTGATATAGTTAGTAAACTAGCTATTTAAATTAGTGTATATAAATCTCTTGTTTGGATATTTAAATGATGTTGGTTGGTGGAATTAGAGACTTGGTGGTTAGGTTTGATTGTGCTGAGCTATAATGAAGATAATTATGGAAAACCCGCAAACAAATCTTCAACTAATCGAATAGAACTAATAATGTGTGAATTTCAAAGATTTAGAGACCTTAGATCGGTCCTAATATGTTAATTAAGACTTATTTGTAAAGAAAGTTGGGTTGGAACGAGTCGAATCGAGTTTTGGATGTCAATCGGAAAGTTAAAAATTAGTGTGAACGTCCACTTTTGGCGCCATATTTTGACAGCCTAATGAACCCGGAATGGGAGGGTTATATTTTTAAAAAAATAATCTCGAATGATCTGAAAAAATTTGGACACGATCCGATAAACGAGTATGGCGTGAGAAAATAACGAAGTGGCTGATTCGTTAAGTAGGACAACGGCGTAGCAGGACAATAGCAATGACCAATGTTATGCTTGTCATATGCGTGTCTTCTTTGAGCGATCGTTTTTTTTCCACCTCGATTTCGATCGGCTTCTATGATTTATTTTTTATGAATTAGAAAATTTTAAAATACTATGACATAAGGACTATAAAATACCGTAAATTCTCTGCGATTCAATTAGTGGTTTGAGAATTAAAATGGGCTAATGACACATGTCAAAACTTGTTAACATGCGATGCGAGAAGCGTAGCCACGATGGGTGCTTTTGACTTTTTGGTCATTCCAGATCGCTTTTGAAATTTTAAGCAAAATAAAGCCTAATAAAGTCCCAAGATAAAAGTATATATTGATGCTATATGATACTTTATGCCATAAAAATTCATTCCTAGCATGCATAAAGAATGAAATAAAAAAGTAATGTGAATATAAATTAACATAGTTATGTGAGAAATATCACACAAAATGGTTTTATAGCAAATTGAAAAACATGAAACTGTTAAAAATAATAATGGTTATGAAAGTAATGAAATGAAGGTTTTCGGGGTTCGAAACAAAGATTTTCAACAAAGAATTACATAGCGGTGTGTGTGTGTCTATATATATATATATCAGCTCTCTCCAATGAACTGAATGGAGCAAACTAAGAGCGAAGCGGCTATAGCGACTGCTCTTGAGTTTTTAAAATTTTTAAAAATAATTTTTATATGCAGCAAAATAATTCAAAATTTTAAAAATTTCAAAACTATTACCCTTGTTACCGCCATTGTTATTATTATGTCGTTGCTCTTGAGTTTCAAAAAACTTGTTCCATATTATATTCTTGATTGAATGGTAACAATGAAAATAGTGAAGACTCAATTATCTAGTTCAATTGGAAATTCATCCGAACGACACTCCTTACGAAGAAAATTGTGGAGTCCTACACAAGCTATAATGTTCAAGTATGCATATAAATTCCAACATTTTAAAATAATTTAGATGATAATAGTAGCGATAATAATAATAAAATTTTATTTTGTATTGAAAGTAATTAAGTTTGTTAGGTTATGTATGAGCATGAGTATTACTGATGCATGCATGTGTAGAAATACAAATACTTTTATTTATGCTTCCAAATAGAGGAGGTGGCTGAAATCCATTAGTTGCTGGATTATTCTCCAAAGTTTAGGGTAAATTTTGAACATGAGTTCTTTAATTTCAACAGAAAAAGGTATCATAGCTGCATGCATATTGGAAAAAATTAAACAAAGTTGTTTGCCATAATTATATATTTAGAAACAAGAACAGAAAATAAGAGACAAATTTATATATGTAGTCTCACTTTTTGGTAGCTAGTTAAGTCCCATTATGTTTAACTTGCTCAATATAATATATCCAATTAATAATTAGTTTTATTCATCTTTGTGTTTATTTGGAAGTCTTTATAAATCTTTAGAGATGGGGTAAGACTAATTGTAGCCTAAACTGTGTGATTGACAAAGTAAAGAGGAATCTAATCCTGTTCACCAAAATTCCCTCTAGTTTTCCTGAAGTGCTCTAACACCATGTTAAAGCTGATGTTGCCCTTATCTCAACAAATGGAGAGACAAAATGAACTAACTATATGTCATTTTTAACATATATAATATAGTTGAAATTTGTTATCTCACAGCTCATGGGAGCTAAAGAAAACTGACAGAGGATGATAATTAATGATTGAATGGTGGAATTGTACTAAAGTATTATTAGTTCATTGCTTACATGTTCTATATATAAGATTTAGATTAATTCTATGTAATCAGCTTCAACTACGTTCGCAACTAATATTATTCTTTATATGCATGATCCAAATTCTTAGAGATTTGAGAAGTGATCTTTTGAAATTAAATAACTACATATATATTTTCTTGAAGACATGTTCCACGTCGTTCTTAATCAATTATTCAGGAGATTATATCATATTATGCTTTGTAATAAATAAAAATCATGAAAGTACATTTGAATTGATCAGAATAATTTAGCCAAAACTATGTACTCTAGAGAAAGTTAGAGGAAATTTGATTGAGGGGCCATGCATGTTAACGCAATAGCTTTCATGCAAATATTATTTGAAAGGCTATCATGAATTTATTTAATTCAGGTTTACAAAGATCTAATGATATCATACTCTCCCTATATATTATCCTTAAATTTTTGTTTTCTTTTTATTTGGATAATATCTAAATATCAGTTTTCCTCTGTTGCAGAAAGTCACCTCTCTGGGTTTAGAAATACTTATAAGAAGACTATGTTTGCTGATAATATTGTTTGGTTAATCAATTTTCATAATCACCCTTTTCCCAAATATATAATTGGCTTGACATATTTGGTGATGACCATTTACAGATAAAATTGTGTTGTTTCTCAAGTCATGGTAAAATATTGTTCCCTTTGTTGTAATCTTTTTGTTACCACAATTTGATGGAGTGAGTGATAGTGTGACAATCCAAATTTTTGAAAATTATTAAAATAAGAATTTAATAAAAGAAAATTCTTATTAAATGATATATTGTGTGATATTGTACTACATAAGTGACTACTTAACTATGCAATATATATGTGATTTTTGTGCTTAATAAATATATTATTATTATTATATATTTATTATATGTAAATAAATTGTAGGGGCAATTTATTTAAAGGAAAGGAGATGGGTAAAATTAATCTATCGATGTAAGTTAAATAATCTATAAAATTATTTTAGCACGGTAAGTTGGTGGCATTAAATTTCTTTAATGCGTAACCACCATTTTATTGAAAAAATTATGTAATACATTATTGGGTGTAATGTACGCATGTTATTAATGCAGTGAATATATTATTATGTTTATTACAGTTAAATTTTTGAAAACAATTTATATAAGGGAAAGGAGAATAATTTGAATTCTTGATAAATATTAAAATTAGGGTTTATTAAAATAAATTTTTACAATATGTTATATATGTTCATGCGCAGTATATTGAATATCTGTGAGGTAATAAATATATAACTATACGTATATATTTATTACACGGGGTAATGAATTGTTAAAAACAATTTGAGTAACAAAGCGAAAGAGGCAGTTTAAGCATATATAATATTTTATATACTTTACCCAAGAAAATTAAAAATATTTTCGTGCATGGAATTATTTTGATGAGGCATAGATACTATATTAAATATAATATCTTAAGTAAATGAGTATTTTCTTATATATGGAAATTATAATTAACGCATTTATTTTATGATATATAAGGTGAAAATGTAATAAAAACATTTTATGTTATGTTTTATTTTAGAATACATAATTTATATATTAATGATTATATATATATATATATATATATATATATATATATATATATGTATTTTCAAGAGGGTAAGTATATTTTAAGAGAGCATTAAGTTATTTGAAATGATAACTTAGTAAAAGTATAAGAGGGAGTAATTAAGTTAATTAAACAAAACCAAGCAAAATTGGAATTTCTTTTTAAGCCAAAGCACTGTTGCAAGCTTTTTGGCCAAACCATTCTTTTTCCCATGTGTGCCGTGAATGAGAGGGAGAGAGTAGGGAGCGAGAAAAATTCTTGGGCTCCAAGTATATTGCGTACAAATTGAAACTTGCAATTCATTTTCTCTTCCCCACCATAGCCGAACCTCTCTCTTTCTCCTTAGCAAATTAAAAGCTTTGTTCTCCAAAGCCAAAATGATGTATCCGTTAGTTTTTAGAATGACCATCTTAAGTGAGCTCAAGCTAAAAGGTATGCAATTCATTTAACAAGAGGTATGCAAATGAATTCTATTTTATTTCCAATTGAGAATTATGTAAATCATGTGTATAAATAGATTAAAGAATAAAAAGTGAAGTTAGTTAGCTTATGGTTTAAATTTGGACCAAGCCCTATGTAATGGATCATATTTTTATCATAAGATGGGTGTTATAGCATGTTAATTGGTATTTAATCAAACAATGAAAATTTGATATAGTTAGTAAACTAACTATTTAAATTAGTGTATATAAATCTCTTGTTTGGATATTTAAATGATGTTGGTTGGTGGTATTAGAGACTTGGTGGTTAGGTTTGATTGTGCGGAGCTATAAGAAAGATAATTATGGAAAACCCAAAAACAAATCTTCAAGAAATCGAATAGAACTAATAACGCATGCGTTATGTTCATATAAATTCCATATAAAGAGTAAAATTGACTAAAAACTGAAAAAATTTCAAAGCCGAGACCTTAGATCAGTCCTAATATGTTAATTAAGACTTATTTGTAAAGAAAGTTGAGTTGGAACGAGTCAAGTCGAGTTTTGGATGTCAATCGAAAAGTTAGAAATTAGTGTGAACGTCCACTTTTGGCGCACTGTTTTGGCAACCTAATGAACCCGGAATGGGAGGGTTATAGTTTTAAAAAAATAATCTCGTATGATACAAAAAACATACTGAAATTTGGACACGATCCGATAAACGAGTAAGGCGTGAGAAAATAACAAAGTGGTTGATTCGTTAAGTAGATAACAACAATGACCAAATTGCTACGCAGTACCGTCAGTCACGGTGCGATCGATTAACAAGCTTTTTCACCTCGCCGATCGGCTTCGTGATTTGTTTTCGCAATTAGAAAATTTTAAAATACTATGTCATAAGGACTATAAAATACCAAATTCTCCGCGATTCAATTAGTGGTTTGAGAATTAAAATGGGCGAATAGACATGTCGTAACTTGTTAACATGCGACGTCAAACGAGCTACGATGGACCTGCTTTTGACTTTCGCTCATTCCGGATCGCTTTTGAGCTAAATTTTAAGCAAAATAAAGCCTAATAAAGTCCCAAGATAGAAGTATATATTGATGCTATATGATACTTTATGTCATGAAAATTCATTCCGAGCATAAAGAATGAAATAAAAATGCAATGTAAATATAAATTTACATAGTTATGTGAGATATGTCACATAAAATGGTTTTATAGCAAAACAAAAAAGCATGAAACCGTTAAAAAATAATAATGGTTATGAAAGTAATGAAATGAAGGTTTTCAAGGTTCGAAACGAAGATTTTGAACGAAGAATTACATAGCAGTGTGTGTGTGTGTGTGTGTGTGTGTGTGTGTATATATATATATATATATATATATATTTGAAGTGAGAATATGAGTTATTCGTGAAACCAAATGCGAAACTAACTTGCTAGCAAAAATAAAATATTTGTGTACGAGGCAATAACTGAAAGTAGTATGCACACAAGCCAATCATGTTTGATGATAAAGCATATACTTTGTAACAATCTTATTCATTTATTAATAAAAAGTATTAATTTATTAAAGGCTTTTAATTATCTACATGATGCTGTTTTATAATATGTGATAAACCCATAGTTTTAAGAAATGCTTTTAGAATAATGATGATGATCATTCTAATGAGATCTAAATTCTTAGAACGCTTAAAACTAAAATAGTTCCCAATCGTTGGATTACTAAATTGGGGATTAGTGAATCCGGATAGATTGGTACATACGTTGCTTGCTCATTGGATGAGGATGATTAATCTCATGATCATTTGTGTAGAGACACTAAAGCAAGTATGTAGGTGCTTATTAGAGAATAAGTTCACTGAACGTGGCTCGCTAAGGAATACCTAATGGAGTTTTACTTGCCTGTCAATAGAAATTCATGTAGTGATAGTAGTACAAGTGATCCTTGGACTTGAGATCATCATAGTATCTTGTGTATAATGAGTTATACTTTGACTTATTCCTTAAGACCCTTAGGGTATATCAAAGGGTATGCTTGGGTATAATAAGTTGTATATGAAGATAATGTATGATCAATAAAGAATCTACCACTTCTAGTAAAAGAAGAGAAATGTCCTATGTGATTCGATAAATGACAACCCAGTAGTCCTTGGCCAAGGCAGAATGAAATTATAAAGGAGTTTCTAATTTGCATTATTTGGAGTTGTGCATTTAAGAGTCGAAATACATATAATTAAATAAAATAAGACTTGACAGTAATTCCATGTCTTATATTTAATTGGGACATTGTATGGTGGAAGGATTGAATTGTACTGTAACTATTTACTCAAAGGTTCTTTTATGATTAATGTTGAAATCTATATTATCCGGAAAGTCGTTGATCGCTTGGAGGCTTATCCCTATTGTAGAATAAATATTATTTATTTAAATAAATTAATCGTTTAATTTATTTATTTAAATAAGATTAAATTTGTTCTAATTGATTTATTCACACCCGGTTTAATATGGAGAACCTAAAGGGTCACACCATAAAAGGAAGAATAATTATTTAAGAAGTTAATGGCATAATCGTAATAATATGTTAAGTATATTTAATTTAATCTATGGTGATATAATAAATTAAATAGCTTAATATTTATTATTTAATATTTTAGAAATATTAAATATAAATTAATAAGAGGAGTCTT